>BSBM01000886.1:0-405000 GCA_027924585.1 Larix kaempferi
CCCTTTTATCCAGAAGATCCCCCTCTCACTATGTTTCTCCTAACTCTCCAACCCCCCTCCCCTCCCATACCTCTTAAATACTTCCCTTACCTCTCTCAATCTCTCTCCCTCTCTCATTCACCTACCTCTAAAACCCACCCCTTTATCTCTCCCCTATCCCCTAACACCCCCTACCTATGTATTTAACACACACACACTCACCCCTCTAATCCCACCCCTATGATTAATCACCCTCCTCCCTCTCTCTATCTATACCCCCCTCTTCCTTGTTACCCTTACTACCCCCCCTCTCTCACTCAGATCCCTCTCTCTCTATCTCTCTCCCTCTCTCCTATATATAAGGCCCCATCTCTCTATGTTTCTCCTAATCCATCTATTACCTAAAACTAACCACCCCTCCACTACTTATATTCCTATCAATCCCCACATTCCTTCCCACTTCTCTCACTCTCTCTCCCTATACTCCCCCCTTATCTCTATATTCACTCATCCTCCCCAGACCCATAACACTTTAATCTCAATCTCTCTCTCTCTCTCCCCCTCTCTAACCCCTTCTCTCAAATTGTCTTACTCCTACCCAAACTGCTAAACCTATTGATATTTATTTCCTTCTCTAACCAAACATCCCTCCTCCTTGTAACCCTAATCACCTCTCTCTCCCTCTCTCTCTCTCCCTCTCTCTCTCTCTCTCTCTAAATCCCTACACATCTGCCTACCCATAACCCCAACCATGTACCTGATTTGTACTCCTAGTATCTAACAACTCTCTTTCTCTCTCTCTTAACCCGCTACTCATAACCCTACCACTAATCTCTCTCTCTCTCTCTCATCCCAATAACCCTTACTAAATCCCCCACTCTCTTATCTCTTCACCAACCCCCAACCTCCTAACACCAACCCCCTCTCTATATATCTCTCTTCCTCTCTCTCCTAACCCTTACCCCCTCTCTCTATCTTTTATAATCTCCTTCCCCCATACCACTAACCACCATCCCATCTCTCTCTCTCTCTCTCTCTCTCTCTCACACACACACACACACATGTACACTCATTTCCCTTCTCCTACAGAAAACCATAACCCCCTTGATCTCTATCTCTTTCTCTCCTTGAAACCCACCTCCCCAATACTCGTAATCAACCCCCCCCACTCTCTCTAGATTCCCTCATCCTACCCAAACCCTTAACCTCCATAATCTCTCTCTCTCTCTAACCACTCTTCCTCCCTCTACCACTAACCTCTCTTTCTCCATATACTAATACACCCAACCTCTCTCCCCCTAACCCCCCTCCCCCTACCACTTATCTCTCTCTCTCTCAACCCCTCCACTCCTATAAAATAACTCCTCTCAAACTTCCCTACTCCCCAAATCCAAAAGACTCCTAACCTATGTATCTCCCCCCCATACCCACACTTCTTGCTATTTTCCCTCCTCCCCAAATGCCCAACCCCATCAATATTTATCTATTTCTCTCCCTCCTCTCCACTATGCCTAATCACTCTCTCTCTCTCTCTCTCTCTCTCAGTATATATATATATACATGCAACCCACCCACTCCTCATCCCCCTATCCCTATCCCCCCACTCTCTCTCTCTACCCGCAACCAATCAATTCCTCATCCCCATATCCTTATACCCCCACCTCTCTCTCTCTACCCCTAAAAATATTTCTCTCTCTAATAATACACCCACCATATCCCCCCTAACCCCCCTCCTTATCCTACCTCTAATCGCCCTCTGTCCAAAACCCCCTCCCCCTACCACTTTTCTCTCTCTCTCTCTCTCTCTCTCTCTCTGTCTCTCTCTCTCTCTCTCTCTCTCTCACACACACACACACACACACACACACACACACACACACACACACATACACACACACAAACACACAACCCCCACCAATCCTAAAAATATCCTCCTCTCTTAAGCTTCCCTACTCCTCACCAAATACCTAACCCTTCTAATCTCTATCTCTTTCGCTCCCCCATCCTACATCCTACCTCCTTCCCTTAATCACCCCCAAATCTCTCTCTCTCTCTCTCTCACCATTGATAACCTATCTTTCTCTCTCTACTCATAACCCCTTTCTCTCTTTCCCTAACCCCCCTCCTAATCCTCTTACCCCTAACCCCCCGTTTATCTCTTTTTAACCCCCTCCCCCTACCACTTCTCTCTCTCTCTCAACTAGTAACCTATCTTTTTTTCTCTCTATTCATTACTCCCCTCTCTCTTTCCCTAACCCCTCTCCTAAGCCTCTTACCCTCAACCCCTCATTTATCTCTTATAAACCCCCTCCCCCCTACCACTTCTCTCTCTCACTCTCTAACCCTAATCCCCCCCTCCCCCCTACCACTAATACTTATCCCTCATAATCCCTAAATTTGTTCTCCCTTTCTCTCCCTCACTTGCACACACAGAAACTGCTACTCCTCCCCTTACCTCTAACCCCCCTACTCTATCCTTCTATACCCAAAACCCTCTCATCTTCCATCTTCATACTCCTAATCATCCCCCTTCACTCTCTCTCTCTGTCTCTCTCTCTCTCTCTACTTCCTACTACCACCAACTAGCCCCCTTTCTCTCCTCATAAACCTAAGCCTCACACCTCTATATGGTTCTCCTAATCCCCCTCCCCCTACTACTAGCACTTATCTCTCACATATGTAACGATGTTCTGTCTTTCTCTCTTTCACTCACTCACACACAAACACACCCTACTCCACCCTTTAAAACTAACCCCCCCACTCTCTCTTTCTCTTCCCCAATGCCTCTCTTCACCTTACCTCTAATAACCCCCCCATTAGTTGTCTCTCTCTATCTCAACCGGCTAATCCTACGCCTAAAACTAACCCCCCTTCTCTCTCTCTCTTTGCACCTCCCCCCATCTCTCTCTCTCTCTCTCTCCAAAATCCACACTACACATTCCTCAACTATACTCCACTTCTCTCTAACTTCACTACTCCTCTCCAAGTCCCTAACCCTCTATAACCCAATCTATTTCTCTCCTCAACTCCATTCGCCCCTACCCCTAATCACACCCCCCCTCTCTCCCTCCACTCCTTAACTACCATTTCTTTCAAATCTATTTTCTCCTCCCCAAATCCTTAAGCCTCCTAATATTTATCACTTTCTCTACCCAAACCTCCCTCATCCCCCCTACCCATAATCATTCCTAGCTCTCTCTCTCTCAAACCCTTTCTACCCCTACCACTAACCCCTATCTCTCTACCGTTTCCCCCTAAACCTTACTAAAACCCTCTATAATTATCTCTCTCTACCCTACACCACCATCTATCCCTAATCTCCACTACTTTCCGTCTCCCTCAACCCCCTACTCCTACCCCTACCACTAACTTCTCTCCCTCTCTCTCTATAACCCTTACTAACAAACTTACTCATTTTATCCATCTCACACTCCTCCACCTACCCCTAACACCCACTACTTATCTCTCCCCCAACCTTCTAACACCCAACCTACTAACACTGAAACTCTCTCTCCCTATCCAATTACCTCTCTTCTCTCTACCTACACCCCTCCCTTTCTCTCTCTCTCTCCCAAATACACACACAAGACTCCAACTCTATATATTTTTCTCCTCCAAATCCACTCCCCCCCCTACCCCTGATAACCACCCCTTCTTTGTCTCTCTCTCTCAAACCTGTACTAATATACCTATCTTTAACCCATGCCTTTTTCTCTCTCCCACTAGTCACTCTCTCTCTCTCTCTCTCTCTCTCCAAGCAACACACCCACTCCTCGTCCGCTTAACCCTACACCTTTCTCCCTCCCTACCCCAGAAGCCCCCAGTCTTTACTTCCTACCCCTACCACCCATATCTCTCTCTCTCAACCTATAATATCACTCTCTCTTTACCCCTAACCTCTCATTTTCTCTCCACACCTAACCACTTTCTCTCTCTACTCATCACCCTCCTCTTTATTTTCCTAATGTCCCTCCTAATCCTCCTACCTCTCTCTCTCTCTCTCATGTGCATGCATGCGCTTCCATTCTCTCTCCCTAAAATCCCAATGTCTAACTCTTCAACTACACCCCCTTCTCTTAAATTTCCCTACTCTTCCCTAAAAAACTAAATTCTTGATCTCTACATCTTCCTATACCCGAATGTCCCTCCTCCCCCTATTCCTAATCATCCCCCAAAACTCTCTCTCTCTCTCTCCATCCTAACCATTACTAACACCCTCTATCATTCTCTCTTTCCTATACTCATCCACTTAACCCTAAACCCCAACACTTTATCTCTCCCCCATCCCCTTAACAGCCATCTGCTCTTTCTCTCTCTCTCTCTCTCTAAACCCATACTCATCAACCTACCCATAACCCCCAGTCCTCTGCCCCCATCTCTTTCTCTCTAAATTCCCTAATCCTACCCCTACCTCTAACCTCTCTCTCTCTCTCTAACCCTTACTAAACACTCTCGCATTCTCTCTCTCCCATACTCCTTCACCTACCCCTAACAAAGACTACTTTCTCTCTGCATCAAACCCTTAAAACCCACCCTCATCCTCTCTCTCTCTCTCACTCACAACACTACTTCCACTACCATTAGCCTCTCTCTCTCTCCTCCACCTAACCTTTACTAACACCCTCTCTCATTCTCTCTCTCTCATACTCCTCCACCTACACCTGACCCCAACTACTTTATCTTTCTCCAACCCATTAACACCCTCTCTCATTCTCTCTCTCCCCTAGTCCACCTACCCCTAACCCACACTAATTTCTCTCTCTCCCAACCCACTAACACACAACCACTCTCTCTGTGTCTCCCACTAACCCCCCTCTGTCTCTGTAAATGCACTCATTCTCTCTCTCCTACTCCCACAATTAACCACCCCCCCATCTCTCTCTCTCCCCAAACTCCCAACCCCCAAATCCTCAACTATACCCACTTCTCTCAAACTTCCCTACTCTTCCCCAAACCACTAAAATATTTATCTCTTCTTCTTCCTCTCCCCAAAGGTCCCTCCTCCCCCTACCCCTAATCACCCCCCAACTCTCTCACTCTCTCTGTATCTCTCTCTCTACACATAACCCCCTCTCTTTTTCCCTAAACCCACTCTCTCCTCCCTAAAATCCCTTCCCTCAACCACCTCTCTCTCTCTCTCTCTCTCTCCTAACCATTACTTACCCCTAAGCCTAACACTTTCTCTCTCCCCCAACCCCTTAATAACCACCTATTATTTCTCTATATCTATCTATAAACCTAACCCCCATCTCTCTCCCCTCTCCCTAATCCCCTAATAATCCACCAACCCATAATCCCCATCCCTTTCTCTCTCAGCACTCTAATCCTAACCCTAGCACTAACCTCTCTCTCTCTCTCACTAACCCTTACTAAAACACTCACATTCTCTCTCTCATACTCCTCCACCTACCCCTAACAATGAAAACTTTCTCTCTCTCCAAAACACCTAAAACCCATCCCCCATATCTCTCTCTCACTCACACCATTACTAACACTACCATTAACCTCTCTCTCTCTCTCTCTCTCCTCCACCTAACCCTTACTAAAACCCTCTCTCATTATCTCTCTCCCATACTCCTCCATCTACACCTAACCCCCACTGCTTTCTATTTCTCTGATGCACTGACACCTACCCCCTCTCTCTGTACTTCTAGCCCCCCTCTCATCTCTCTCTCTCTCTACACCCTACCCCCTGCTCTCTCTCTCACCCAAATCCACACCCCACACTACTCAACTACACCCCCCCTTCTCTCTAACTTCCTATTGATTCCTAGAAAATATCAGCATTGACAATAGGGATTCTCCATGGTAAATAATCCCAATTATATCATTCATCGTTTGGTGTAGAGAATCCATCCGGTTTACGGTCTGGATACCGTTAGGGTGTTTGTTTTAAAAGTTTACCGGTTGCGGCCTAGTCCATCGTTTATATAATTTTAATTTAAGTTATGAAATAAAAGTGCCCTAATTAATGCATTTAATCTAGAACTGACAAGCAGAAGCCTCAACAAGTGATGCGTAGGTTCTTACCTCCCATCTTATCACTCCTACCCAATAAATTCATTTATTTCTTATCTAAACTAATTATCCTATCCTCGTAGGGAGAAAATTGAAAGTGAGAGTAATAAGATGAAGTGTTTACGTAAATTTGACAGATAGCCATTAAAATAAACATTCACATTTCCAACAGAAATGATCAAAGATAGCTCTAATTTTTATTAAAGAAATTTATTACTCTGTTACACATAAACATTTGCATGAAATAAAGAAACCATTTGTCATCATTGAAATAGTTCGACAAAATTAGAAAGATCTCACAATATGATATAAGTAGAAAATAAAAAAAAATTGTTCCAACAATCACACATTCTAGGCAAACATTAGTGCAAGATTTTCCCCAGCGAATCAGTCTTTCTCATTAGCAAAGAAATAGTTCTTTTAAAAAATGCTTCCAGCATCTAATTCACCAGCCAAAATTCCTTTTACAAGCCTTCTCACCATATATTTATATTAAAAAAAATTGTCTCCATATGGTTGTTCGGTTTACCTACCCTAACCTTTGGATTCCCAAAATTCGTCCTTTAGTGTTTGCACAAAGAATATTACAATAAAATACAAAATATTAATTTCCAACTGGCCTTTCTAGATTAAAGATATATTTTGCATACATGTCAGTATCTTCAGACATAATGTTACATTGTGTGGGTTCCAATACTTTCAAAGCTGTCTCATGATGCGACGACTCTCTTTCCACACTTTTCACTCCTTCTGTTGCTGCTGTGTTGTTGTCCTCCGGAAAATAAGCATTGATGGATGCTTTCCAAATGTATTGATGGCGATCTTGTCCTGTCAACAAGTCTAGTTTTTAAATGTAGTCCAAGTCATCCTTTAACGCGTTCTGCAGCTCCATCAAATGTTGGTCCCTGTGAGAAAGCTCATCCAAAGTTGGAGGTCTAGCAAGCTGACATTTTTCGTGAATCTGATGAGTCTTCTATTAGAAACCTACACACTTCTCGATAGTTTTACATATTTCATTGTTTATCCTCTTGCCATCTTTTCTACAAAACTCAAGAAGACCTATTTCAAAATTCGAGTCTGCATTTGTCTTTTGAGGCAAGTGATCAGGGAAATTTGATTTCCCTTCTCTCCATGTCATTTGCTTCTTAATATTAATTGCATTGTTCGCTAATCTTTTCCTGATCCTCATCGATTCTACACCAATCTCTTTCATCCTCACTACAATTATTTTCATCTTATATACCTCCTAAGTGATCAATTCCTGTGAGTGACATATTTTCTCCTGAATGTTACATGATTACTCATGGAAAGGAGTCATGTATTTCTTCTTACTATTTTCCAGCTCCATCTGTTCTATCATAGACTCCTTTTCTTTAACCAATTCTTCCAGCTGAGCTTCCAATTCTTTGACTTGCTGCTTTGGGGATGACTCTCTTGCTTCCAATTCATTGATGCGGCCTTCAAAGATGCTTTTCTCGCCCTCCATTATCATTAATTGAACCGTCATTGCATATTTATTTGCGTCTAGGCCCTGATAGTTAGAAAGTAGTCTATCCTTTTCTCCGATTATGGCCTCATACTTCCTCTTCAACTCTATACCTTCTCCATGCGCCTTTAACAAGTTATCCTTTAACTTCAACATCTTTCCCTTGTTGCACTCGATATCATTCAACAGCCTGTCAACATTATAGGCACTTGCTTGTACAACTGCTATACTTACATAGGATGTGAATTTAGGATCTCTATGAGTACCCTCCATGATCGTGTTTTCCTAGATAGTGACAACATCAGGATGGGCACCCACTTTCAATCTCTTCTCTATCCTCCTTGTGATGGTATTTCTCCCTGAATAAAAAATAATCGTGTCCAATTTGGCCACGGTATGTTGCTTTGACAGAGTGAAAGGTGTAAGCCTGAGTTCTCTAAGTGGGAGGTGACCTACTTTCAACATGACACCTGATACTTCAGGTGGGTCTAAGTCCATGTGTTGTATATTTGAGCTTCCACCTTGAGTTTCCATGCTTTCCACAACTTCCTTTTGCATTTTTTCCTCCTCTTATTTTCATTGTCGCTCTTGTTCTTATCTTTGCAACTTTTCATCCTCTCTGCTTCTTCCTTCTGCTTCTACTCTGCTTCTTCCACTTGTAGCCATATAGCCTCTTCTTTTTCCTTCTGTAATTTTGCATCCATTGTAGCACTGACAGTTTTGCTAGAGTCAGCACCACTTCTCTGAATAAAATGTTTGTTCAGCTCAGTCATATTTCTTTCTCTTCTATACACTTTGTTAATAATCAAATTAACACCCTTAACCAAGTGAAGGAAGAAGCATATTTTTACTATGCACCTACAACATGAAGACATAAGACAAGTACAGAAGAGAACAGTCATCTATGATATAATCACTACTTCCATAGCTTGAAGGATTTAGTGAATAAAGAAGGAGCCTAAAGAGACAAGGTTCAGTGATTGAACTACTCAATTGAAGGCTCAAATCTAATCTTCATCAGTCAACCGTGAGAATAAATACACAATATTGCATTAATTGTACTTAAATATGCTAAAGTTGTGACAAAATCCTAAAAATACTATGGAAAGTGGGTTTTTAATAAAAAATCATGAAAAGGAATTATCCCACATTGAAAAACAAACTTGAGAGCCCATTTCCCAATGCTATAAAACAAAGGCATTTGGGGCATGGTAGGAAGCAGCAAAAGGAAGAGAAAAGGAACGGTGGATATATTTGGAGGATTAGAAATCTTGGAATATTCATCAAAGGAAAGGGTGGAGAAAGGATAGCTCATGGAAAAGGAGAAAGGATGCACACCAAGCTAGATTGCAAGTATGTATCTTCTTATTTAGCATAATATGAGACAATTCAATTCTCTTCTAATTCATGATTTTAAATGTGTTAGGGGATGATAAATGATTGTGTATTTTTTATATTCAAGATTCATATATTTCATACTAATATATATATTTTAAAGTATATCTAATACTACCTTAAAAGCTCTTATCAGATTGGCGACCATACTAGTTGATTTTTCTTGAAAATTTCTAATTTTTCTTCCAAATTTTTCATTTTTGGTGTTGTTGATGTAGAGTCTATCAACAGGGGTTCACTGCACACTATCACCAACAAGCTATCAACCTAACTCCCTTATACAATGACCTGGAAAGGTGTAAGCCTTTCCAACCACACTTGTAGGGCAAATGTAGTCTCACCCTAGGTGGATAAGAGGGCTGCTAGAACCAAGATTCTATAGTTGTGTAGAGCATATGTGCACATTACCTTCGCACTAACCAAGAGATTATCGCATTCATAACGTATTATTAACTATTCATTCACATCATAAATCATTCAAAGTCTCTAACACACACATTTAGGACATACTCAACAACATATTCGCATCAACCAAAAAACAAAATTCACATAACCCATTATTCATCATCGTATCATTGCACAACAACAGAATTCATATCATAATTGAACATCCTCATTCATTCATCAAAACCTCATAGAAACTGTCAAGTCATCATATCGCAGATATAGAATGAACCCAAAAGGTAGGATGAATCTCCAAAACTGTGATGCCCTTAGGATTACAATCCTACTCTATTTATATTCTTCTATTCTATTACAAATTGGTCCACATGGCCGACTTGACTAATCTAACAATTCTTATGCTTCCGCAAAAACGGCAAAAGATCCTTTTTTCCGTAGAATGACCCTTTCGCACTTGTCGGCTTCCGCACTTACTGTGGATCTATCCCATGCCAACAGGTGTTCTAACCTTTCATATCTACTCCATATTTTCCTTAATATCCCTTCAAGAAACTATGCTACATGTTTATAGGCTCCAAACTGGCCTAGATCCACTTCTACACTCCCAGAAACTTCAAAGATGAAGCTAGATTTCAACCTCCTTTGATAGAGAGTGCATAGAAGGGTTTTTCTTGAAAATTTCTTCATTTTTGGTGTTCTAAACTTTTAGATATAATCTAAGAATGCCTTAATATCCCTTCAAGAACCTATGTTGTAGGTTTATAGGCTCAAAAACAGCCTATGTCCACTCCTACACTCTCAAAAACTTCAAAGATGAAGCTAGATATCACCTTCCTTTGTTAGAGAGTGCATTGAAGGTTTTTCTTGATATTTGTGCCCAATTCCTTTGTTTTGATGATATTTTCTTATTCTATGGCATTAGGAATCCTTGATATCAAAGTCCATACCTCATTTTGATCCTCAGAAAAAATATTTTGGATATTTTCAAATTTTTGTAAGCTTCAAAGCCTCCTTGTTTCAGATTTGCATGAATTATTGAACTAGTTTTGAGATCTCTTTGTTTTGGCGCTGTTTGGTGCCTATATTTTTGCATTTTCAGACCTTATTAGGGATTCTAAATATTTTAATATTATTTTATCACTAACTTTGAAATTTTTTGAAATTTTTTTAAGAGTTTGGGTTAAGATCTTTAGATTGGCAATTTTCCTCCCAAAACCACTAAAAATAGCCCAAATTGTCATTTCTTTCCAATTTTTTCTTTAAATTGGTGTTAGATCCACTTGCTTAAATCCATATTTTTCCATTAGGTCCCTGATTGGATAGTATTGGGACTGATATTTGAAATAATTTTGACTCCTTTCATAATTTGCAAATAACAAAAATTAAAAAAAAAAACATGAAGAAGAACCTTTTAAAGACACCTAGTTTTGAATTTTCACTATTTTAGGGCACTTTGAATATTTCTTTTTGTACTCGAAAAAATTCACAAATATTTTAAAACTTCTTAAGATCAGTTTAGCACTAGTTAAGGAAAATTTGGGAGGTTTTGAGCTCCTTATATTTGGAATTTCTTACCAAAAACCTCCAAAAATGGCCCAAATTGACATTTATTTCAAAATTTTCTTAAATTTGTGGTAGATTCATTTGCTTCAAGTTATATGTTGTTGTTGGATCCCTGATTTCATAATATTAGGACTGATATATAAATTTTTTTAATTAATTTAAGAGTTTGCAAATCACAAAAATTGAAGAAATATCAAGATTTGTTTGAAGAACCTTAAGACCCTTTAATTGCTGGATCTCATGAAATTGCTTATTTGAAACATGACACCAAATATCAGTTATAACATTTTAAAATATCATTTTAAACATATTTTGAAAAGATATTTGCATTGAAAAACAAAAAAAATAGAACATCACACTTTTAGTTATTTTGAAAACAATTTTCTTCCAAAAGCAAAAACAGGATTTAATTAGTCAAATTTTGTTTTCGATCTACAAGTATTTCATTATACTCCTACATGATTAGTGGAAGTTGTAGATTTAGATCTCAATTTTCTTGTGTTAAGTTGTGTCCAAGCCACCGTATCCTCTTCACTTGGGCCTTTGGGTGATCTTGTGAATGAGAAAGTGGATCTCAAGTGTAATAGTCTAGGATTTGATTTTTCAAGCATCTTATTTTCAAGCCACCATATCCTCTTCACTTGGGCCTTCGTGCAATCTTGTGAATTAGAAAGTGGATCTCAAGTGTAACCGTATAGGATTTTATTTTTCAAGCATTGTTCTTTTGAGCCACCGTATCCTCTTCACTTGGGCCTTTGTGCGATATTGTGAATGAGAAAGTGGACCTCAAGTGTAAGAGTCTAGAATTTAATTCATAAGCATTCCAAAGAGATCAACATATCCTCTTTGCTTGCACTCTCGGGGTGTCCTTGCAAATGCGAAACATAGATCCCCCGTGTAATAGAATTAGATTCATTTTCCACTAAGATATATGTTTGGTTTATAATGATCTTTGAAATCAATTAGTATCCATATTTCAAAAGAACTGTGCATAAAGATACAAGATCTACCAAAACATTTTGCATGTTTGAAAGACACACATGAACCTCTAGCCTTTCATTAGTGTAGAATATTCATTGAATCGAAAAGGTAGAGTAGTGAGAATATTGCATTATTTGGTTCATGTTTTTTGATTCAACACACCACCAGTTTCACTTCCACTCCTAAAACTAAGAAAATTACCATTAAAAATTGGCATTTAATCTAAAAATTGACCAACATTTGATTTTCATATCACCAACAAGAATAGGTTAGTGCCCTGTATTAGGTTTGGAGAGTTAACACTCCTGGGATGCAAAACTTTTGAAAACTAGCATTGATTACTGAGAGTTTAAATCCATTAGTAGCAAAAAAACGCTTATCGGGAAAGTGCTTCTAACACACGTGTTAAGCATGAGGTCAATTTGGATAAGTAAGGGTGGTTCCCCCTCTTGATTTTTTAGTGGGACATAAGCTCATGACGGAATTCTATGTGAAGTGACAAGTCCTCGGGGTGACATCACTTTTCTAGAGTACCTAGTTATGAGAGTTGTCCTCGACTTACAACTATCCTGCCTAAGACAGACTTTGAAGATTTTACCCCTTAGGAGGGTGATTGGTCAGGAACCAACACTTGCATCCCTGATGATTAAATTTTATTGTAACTATTTCTCATACCTTCACTGCTAGAAATTGTTTGCGGCCTCATATTGTTAGGATATTCCTATACTCCATCCTAGTCCCACCAGTATTTTGATCATTTACATTTTCAGTCATGCATGCACCTTTTAGGGTTTGCATGCATTCTAGGGTTTGCATGCATCCCAATCATCAGTCCAGCACCTAGCCCTTAGTTAGCCAGCCCCCAGGAGCTTCTCACTATTTAGTTTTAGCCCTCTAGTTGCTTAATGCGCCCTTCTTCCTTGATTTTAGGGAGCAACTCGCCCTCCTTCACCTACTAGTCCAGTTGTCACTCAGTTACACTCAGTTACAGTCAGTTACATTCAGTTACATTTAGTTACACTCAGTTACATTGAGTTACACTTAGTTACACCTACCAGAGTTAGTTTGACTGATGGTTTGACAGTTACTTGAGCATTGATGACTCCACTGATGATGATGAAGACTTTTAGTTGCGCTCCAATGATCATGAGGACACCTAGTTGTGCTCCGATGACACTCTATTGATCTTATGATCACTCTGAGAGGCTAATTCGAATTGCCACCTTATGCATTCGAATCCTCTCTACCATTGTACTAATTATTTTTCCATACTGTGATTAATTAATTAGTGTGTGTGAAGTATTATTGCTTCTATCTGAGTTCTACTGTACCATATTATTCTGTTGCTCATTATATTGTATTGTTCACTCTTCTTCTATTTTCCTGCTTAATCATAATTACTCTTGTGAGTTATATATCATCTCTTAGATCTCCTATGAGGATTTTCACATGGTATCAGAGCATGTTGAGAGTATTGTTTATCTCCATTCTTGAGAGTTTTTTGCAGGTTATTACCAAGATTTCGAGTGCAAGCAGTTGCAGCAGCTTCTGCATTTTTGCAGCAGTAGCAGTTTGCAATTATTCTATATTGTTTTTGCAGGTCCTCTATAGCTTCAATGGATTCATATTTAGAAGGAATCCCTCTTCTTTCTCCATTCAACTATGATGAATGGAAACCAAGAATGATAGCATATTTGAAGAGCCATGATCTCTTTGATTGTTATTTTGAAAGAAGTTCGAATCCTCTGAAGAGAATATTGACTAGTTGAATAAAGGTGACATGGCCTTTGGAACAATGATGCTTGCCTTGTGTGCATACCAAGATTCAAATTCAAATACCGTGATGGTGTTGAAACTCCAAGAGAGTTATGGACTCCAAAAGAGTTATGGGCTCACTTGGATGAAAAATTTGGCAGAAAGAATGAAGGACTTGGTCCTAACCCATTCGAAGCAAGCAAAGTGATGCATTCGCTCCTCTTGATGTCTCTCAGATCATGAATTAGTATCATCTCATATTGAAATTGTTGACAAAGAACTTGAAGATTCTCCACTCATGCTCAAACTTTCTTCTCTTTCTGTGCCAGCTCACACTCTAGATATTGCAGAAGGTCCTAAATCCTCTCTTGCACCAGAGTCTGTTGGTTTGCATCATGATCACATGATTATTTCAGAGGTCAAAACAGCCACTGAAGCTAATGCATTCGCTCCTCTCCAGCTATCTCCTCTTTTATACTACTATATGATCATAAATTCATGCTTTCAGTAGGTTATTGAATATTATGGCCATTGCCATTCGCTTGGGATAAATTCTCGTGCAATTACTGGTTTTGATCTCACCTCTCATGGTTCAAAGGAGATCTCAAGAAACCATGATTCAAGTCTTGGATCTAATTTGGATTCTAAGCAATTACTGCTTGGGATAATTTCTCATGCATATGATAGTTTTGATCTCACCCCTACTGGTTCAAAGGAGATCTCAAGAAACTGTTCTTTAAGTCTTAAATCTGATTTTGATTTCAAGCAAACATGTAATAGTTATTTTTTGGCATAATCTTAACCATGGTGGTTCGAAGGAGAAGAAAAAAAACTATATGCACTTTCACATATCTGATCCTACCTCAGCTGATTCGAATCATAGGTTCAAGGATCACTCTCATACTATTGGATTTGTTCTCATCACATTCGATCTGCAAGAGCAAGTAGAAGCACATGCTTTTTGAGCATGATCCACTTCTTCCCAAGAAGAAGATACCTCCAAACATATGACCAAGCATCACGCATGCTTGAGTTTGGAGCATTTATTTTTATGTGTGCCTTACAGTCTATTTTTTGAGGAGGGGGTATGTTTCCCATGAAATTTTCCCACTTCCTTGGTTTATTCATTGTTATTATTCATTGTATTAGGTGACCTTTGGTCTTAGTTACCAGGGCCCAGGATGGATTAAGGGGGGGGTGTTAGGATATTCCTATACTCCATCCTAGTCCCACCAATATTTTGATCATTTACATTTTCAATCATGCATGCACTTTTTAGGGTTTGCATGCATTCTAGGGTTTGCATGCATCCCAGTCATCAGTCCAGCACCTAGCCCTCAGTTAGCCAGCCCCCAAGAGCTTCTCACTATTCAGTTTTAGCCCTCCAGTTGCTTAATGCGCCCTTCTTCCTTGATTTTAGGGAGCAACTCGCCCTCCTTCACCTACCAGTCTACTTGTCACTCAGTTACAGTCAGTTACACTCAGTTACACTCAGTTACAGTCAGTTACACTCAGTTACATTCAGTTACACTTAGTTACATTGAGTTACACTCAGTTACACCTACCAGAGTTAGTTTGACTGATGGTTGACAGTTACTTGAGCATTGATGACTCCACTGATGATGATGAAGACTTCCAGTTGTGCTCCGATGATCATGAGGACACCTAGTTGTGAATTGATGACACTCTATTGATCTTATGATCACTCTGAGAGGCTAATTCGAATTGCCACCTTAGGCATTCGAATCCTCTCTACCATTGTACTAATTATTTTTCCATACTGTGATTAATTAATTAGTGTGTGTGAAGTATTATTGCTTCTATTTGAGTTCTACTATACGATATTATTCTGTTGCTCATTATACTGTATTGTTCACTCTTCTTCTGTTTTCCTGCTTAATCATAATTACTCTTGTGAGTTATACATCATCTCTTAGATCTGCTATGAGGATTTTCACACATATACCTCAACAACTACTAGTTTCAGAAGGCCCTCTAATCCATCTTTTCACTAAGCTTTGGCTCTTTGAAAAAGTAGTTTGCTTGCTTGGATCTATAAGACTTTTTACTGTGTGGAGACTGTTTTATTTTTTTTGAGTCTAGACTGCCTTAGGATTGTTTGATTCTATTTTTTGATCAAAATATTTTTAAACACATCCTTTTATCAATTTCTTCAAAGTGTCTACTCTCCCGAACCACCAATCACGGCAGCAACAATGTGAGTCACCAGAAACTGAAGGCCCCACTACATCGTGGAGATGGATACAAAACACCCAACCTTTGGAAACTGAACAACTTCTAGATTCAATTAACAACAATAGAGAAGAACAACATCAAACAAACATTGAAACATCACCTACCAAGGAAAACAAAGACATTGTTGATAATCTTTCTCCATTTGAAATTGAAACACTACAGAAAAACACAGCTACTCAGGTAAACCCACCTTTGACAAATATTTCAGAACCAGTGGTACTTCACATCAGTGAGCCACTTGATTACATCAATCCTCTTTTTGGATATTGGACTAATATGCAAAATCCCACAATTGACCCTATGGATTCATCAGGAACACAAGTGACTACATCATCAGAACCTCAAAAAGTTACTAGAGGTAGAAATACTTTCAAGTTGGCCTCTACATCAATCCCAACAGTTAATATGCCTACCATTAGCACAAGTTCAACGAGCACTTCTGTGCCAATTGGCACAGTTTCAGGTTCCAATGCCGGAAGTACATCCACTTGCTCTGTAGGAATCCTTACTGTGGGGTGTGCTTTACCAAATTTGGATTTTCCATATGGTTTGGCTACTCAAGGTAAAAACAATCAATGAGTAAACCAACATCCTCTTGGTATACCTAACATTTTTCCAAGTTCTACTTTTGGGGGAAACACTTCACCATGGAATGGCAATATTCCTGGCGGAAGCAATGAACCGTGGAACATTTATGCCATTTGCGGTTATGCTCCACATATTAGTGGAAATTCCCCGGGGAGTTATCCTCCGACTTATCCTATCACAATTCCTAAGGGAAATCCACCTATCAACCTCGTTCCGCAATGGAGTGGGGAGGTTTTAGGGAGTATCCAATATTCTTGGGGCCCACCTTCACAAGGAGGAAATCAATATTGGAATGATTATCTAAACCAAGGAAACAATCAATGGTTTGGTCATATTCCGGAAAGTAACCAATCTTTTTGGGGCCTACCTCCGCAAGGGGGCAATCCATCCATCCATCATGTTCCAACATGGAATGGACAACATTCAGGAAGTAACCAATCTTTTGGATGCCACCTTTGCAAGGAGGCAATCAACCTTGGAATGATTTTCAATCCCGATGATAATCGCCATGGGGTGGTTGGGATCTAGAAAGTAACCAATATTCTTGGGCCCCACTTCCGGAAGGAGGCAATCCACCCATTGGTCATGTTCTAGGAAGTACCCAATATTTTTGGGGTCAGTCTCCTCAAAGAGGAAACCCACCTTGAAATTCTTATCACACCCAAGGACCACATCAATGAAGTGGTCAGGTTCTAGAAAGTAACCAATATTTTTGAAGCCTAACCCCGCAAGGGGGGAAATCCAACCATTAACCCCATTCCGCAATGGAGTGGTCAGGTTCTAGGAAGTAACCAATCTTTTTGGAACCAAACTACAAGACCTACATTTGATCCAGCTAGGCCACCACATGGACCTCATGCTAATGGTATGGTGGATTATGTCAACCAACTTGAACAAATTACCCAACATTTGGGGCAAGTTTCTATTCAAATTTTGCAACCCACAGCTGGTCAGGCAATGCAGCAACCTGCTAATCCTTCCAACACTTTTGACATCCTTATAGTCTCATCCATATACCTTAGAGGAAATAGGAAGAAGTATAAGGGTAAGCAAAGTGCTAATCCTTCCCAAAATTCTGAAATCCTTATAGTCTAATCTAAAGACCTTAGGGAAAAGAAGAAAAAGTACAAGAGTAAGCACAATGCTAACTATGGGAAAAGAGAAGCACCAAACATGATTCAATGCAGTGGGAAACAACAACCCAATATTTTGACACCGATACCCCTACCAGGGGGAAACCAGCCAACCCCCTTGCAAGGAGGCAATGATCCAAATGCCAATGTCTTCATGTGTGATCATGAGGTGAACATTCAAACAAGAATTGATTCTTATTATGTCCCTCCTAGTACATTAGATCAATCGGTATCAAAGCCAAGTGGTTCTCTCTGCATTGAGAAACCAGCCATAGACTTAGTACTCCACCCCCCCAAAGGTGTTCTATGTAGAACAATGCATAATCCTAACATGCGAGCTCCTTAGAACAGTAATGTTCTTGAGGACCTAGGTCAAGTACCATGTGCCATCTCAGCCTTGGAGGTATTGCAATGTCATCTTGTGCAAAGAAAGGAACTATTGTTTACAATTGGCGCTATTTATCCATCTGATGCGACTTCGATCACATCAAACATAGACCATTCAATATGTAGGATCCTTCCGAAGTTGCTTTTCAGATTAAAGTAATGACTCATGGTAAGAAATTTTTTTGAACTATTGTTTACAATTGGTGCTATTTATCCATCCGATGCAACTTCGATAACATCAAACATAGACCATTCAATATGTAGGATCCTTTCGAAGTTGCTTTTCAGATTAAAGTAATGACTCATGGTAAGAAAAATTTTCGACCCATAGTAGATGAAGGGACCTTAGCTTGTTTAATGTCATTTAAATTTTGGCAAGCATTTGGATCACCCCTATCTGCCATAGAATTTTCATACCAAGTTACTCGAATAGCTTCGGTAGATTCATATCAAAATATTCCCTTGATGGAGGAATATGATTCAGTTACTTGTCCCATTTGGGCTGTGATATATCCCAGCTCACATGATTTCTTGGATTACATTTTACCATCAAATGAAGATATCCCTAAAGTTGTGAAAATTTGGTTGCACCCACCTAAGGACATATTTTGTGGGGCCACTTGGATCATAATTGGATTAAATATACCCAAGTATAGGAGCATGATTTGCATGTTCCTAGATCTGATTTGGTATATTTGGAAGCTTGCATATAGGTTTACGCTATCCCTTTGTGAAGATGCATTTGAACATTTTGCAACCCAAACTTGCCATAGTGTCAAACGTGTTGGAAATTGGTGGGTTATCCCTTCATATATGTATTTTCCACCATTCCGACAGAAGAGCCTACTGAACATGGGACACCCTAGTCAGCACCCCATTTCCATTTTGGTGCCCATGCTGAGTTATTCTCATAGGCCCGGGAGCCCTATTAGTCCCATCATGACTTGGAGTTTGAGACCACATATTTCTCTTTCATACATTTCTGACCATATCCTGATGGGCTCCCAATTTTTTCCCATTTTACATAATCATGTGTTAAAATATCCACTTGAACATCTGTGCAAAATTCTTCGTTGCTTATTTCTTATGTTGCTTATTTTCCTTTCCAGTCACTTTTTGTTACATGATGCATATAAACCATTGATTCTATATATTTGACCCATACCCATGGAGGAAACATCTGTAAGAGTGTACATAACTAGCTCAGCCCTTGTTTGCAATATGTATCTTTTCCTTGGCCTGACCCATTCCCTTGGAATTAGGCCATATGACCTTGAGACACCCATTTCCTCTAATGTATCATAGCATGCTCTATTCTTTTTTCAAGCTAATAAATGAAAAAGGTTAAAAAAATTGGAAACACATAAAAATCAAAAAAGAGAGAAAATTGAATCATTTCTTATTATATCATTGAATAAAATGGAAACAGGCAGTCCTTTTCACCCTTGAACATGGCACATAATTTGGTAGCCACATTCTGTACACCATCTACATTTTCCTTAGGAAACTATACCATTATTTTGAATAGATCTCCATCGATGGGTTATCCTTCCCATCACCAATGGAGCTTTTGTTAATGCATCTGGCATTGGAGGATTTCATTAAGGTCGGTTACTCAAAGTCCTATGTTTCCAAGTGTCCATTTTGTTTGGTGTTATGTGTTCAAGGGAAGTTCAAACTATGTTAGCCATTTCTCAAATATTCCTGACCAATCAAGTCGGCCTTCCTTGTGTCAGTATACAGTGTTGGATCTCGTAGTTCTATCAAATTATATCAGATTATTGATTTTTTTTCGTATCGGTTGATGTGGGATGCATTAATGCCTTCTTTCCGATGGAACTGTTCCTATTGACACCAAACCATCATATAGGAAATGGATCTAAAAACCTAGGAGTACCTTGGATCTTGCAGTCATCAATGGTAGGTTTCCTCGCAAATGACAGTGGGTATACATCAATGACCCCCGATTATTTGATTCTACAAGTGTTTGAATTTAAAATATCTATTCGCACTTGCTAGTTTGTACTCAATATGTTATATTCCATCATCATTATCGTTGGGTCTCTTCGCATTTGTTAACGGTATACATCAATGAGCGGTTAATCAGATGGTGTTTTATTATGTTTGACATCAATTCATTTAGTCGCATGATATAAACTTGTACTATCGTCGATTTGTATTGAAGACCTTGGGAAAATTAGTTGTATCACTCATCGATGCACTGCCTGAGTTGCGCAAGATTAAACTACCATGTCAGAAGTTCGATGAAGACCTTTTTCTCGCACTCATCAAAGTGCATGTTTACACTTCTGAAAATTTTACTTTTGACATGGATTCACTGTGTATTGCTCGTGGCCATACTTGTTTACTACTGAGCATGGGTATGCTCGCCTCAGGAAGATATTATATATTTTACAAATTGCTATGTTTGACTTATAGGTGTTTCCCTGAATCCTGCTTTCGTGAGCTTATCTTTTCCTCATACTTTCTTTGATCAATAAAGAGTATCAGTATGAATAGTATTAATTTCGATAATGTATTTCGGCCCTTAGATCTGCTTTGGAACTCACACATTAGGGAGCATATGTTAACAATCAAATTAACACCCTTAACCAAGTGAAGGAAGAAGCATATTTTTACTATGTGCTCGCAACATGAAGACAAAAGACAAATACATAAGAGAACAATCCTCTTTGATCTAATCACTACTTCCATAACTGGAAGGATTGAGTGAATAAAGAAGGAGCCTAAAGATACAAGGTTCAGTGATTGAACTGCTCAATTGAAGGCTCAAATCTAGTCTCCATTAGTCAACCGTGAGAACAAATAAAAAGATTGCATTAATTATATTTAAATATGCTAAATTTGTGACAAAAGCCTAAAAATACTATGGAAAGTGGGTTTTTAATCAAAAATCATGAAAATGAATTATCCCACATTGAAAAGAGAAACTTGAGAGCCCATTTCCCAATGCTATAAAACAAAGGAATTTGGGGCATGGTAGGAAGAGGAAAAAGGGAGAGAAAAGGCATGTTGGAGATATTTGGAGGATTAGAAATCTTGGAATCTTCATCAAAGGCAAGGGTGGAGAAATGATAGATCATGGAAAAGGAGAAAGGATTCACATCAAAATAGATTGCAAGTATGTATCTTCTTCTTTAGCATAATATGAAACAATTCAATTCTCTTTGAATTCATGATTTTAAATGTGTCAGGGGCTGATAAATGATTGTGGATTTCTGAAATTGAAGATTCACCTACTTCATAGTAATATAGATGTTTTAAAGTAGATCCAACACTACCTTAAAAGATATTATAACACTTCCTCATCCTTGTTGAAGTAATTTGCATATTCATAATGTATCTTAATTGATGCACAATGATCAACAACCTTCTTATCGCTTTCATTTCTTGCGAAACTATTCTCCCAAAAATGGAATGCTTCTATATCCTTTATGAAAGCTTCGACACCTTTAACCTTGGAAAATTTGTAGGCCCCGATACAAAAGGGTAATGGTCGAAAGGAGGCCTTCTTATTATCATGCAAGTAACTTCCAATCCCATTAATGAATACCTTTCTTATGACCTCTTTGTGGACTACAAAGTCTGTTGCATACTTTGGAATTAGAGATGGAGCTCTAGAACACCTATACATTCTGATATAGGTTCCTTCTTGCGAAAAATAATAATCCTGTAAAATCTCAAGCACAGTTGAATCTAGCTACTGTGGATTCCTCACTGGTGAAAGATTGCACAACATTTGCAAGAATTAGCATAAAAAATTTAAATGAATGAAGAACAATACACATGAATTGGTGAATAATGTCAATATTATTAACTGTCCAACCTTAACAAAGGTTAAGAACACCCATATATACAAATCTGGAAGAATTCGAATCCATCTGGAGTGTTCACACTGATCTAGCTTAGAAAAAGCTCAAACCCCCCTAGGTTGACCAAAATATCCCAAACCATCCCAAACTGGTTCGAATCTGCAGTGTGAATGCTGGGAATGACTGGACAGGCCCATGTGACCTCACACATGTGAAGAAACTGGTTGGCTAGAGGTTTGGAGTCTAAAATTGGTCAAAAATGTGACAAAACAAGGCAAGATTGTCCACAAAGAGAGCAAATGCGCCCTAGGTAGAAGAGAAGCATGCTGAGTGCATTAAATGACCTGAGGAGGGCGCTCTAGGCATGCTGAGTGCATTAATTGCCCTGGGGAGCGCTCCACTTAGCTGGTTTGACTCAGCACTTGTTCACATTTGCCATCTAGTTCATGATAATTGACCATTTAGTAGCTAATCAACTTAGGGATGTAATCATTAATCACTTGGGCTAATTAATCATCATTAATAAATGATTAATGTACATAGGTGGAAAAATGTTCTAACACCCCCCCTTAAGCTAGACTTAGTGAAATATCAAAAATTAAGGCCTTGGCAACTAGGCTCAAGTCACCTTTTACATCATGAAAATTTATTTGTCCATGTAACCAAGGTAAGGAGGAAAACCACATGGGAAATAAAACCTCCCCTCTAAAATGGACATGTGGCATATATCAAAATACACCAATCATCACCATGCATCACTCACCCCAAGCAAAGATCTAAGGTGAGTGAAGGTCTTCTCGGTAAAACACTTGGTGAAGATATCAGCAGTTTGCTCACTGGATGGGCAATACTGCAATGCTATGATCCGGTCATGCACCAAACCCCGAATGTAATGCATGTGTATCTCTATGTGCTTGGTCCTCTGCCTCTGTACTGGATCGGTAGAAATCTTGATTGTACTTTGATTATCACACCAAAGAATAGTGGGTGAATCAAAGACAATCCCGAACTCTGCAAGAATACCTTGCAACCAAACACATTGTGTGGCTGCATTGACTGCTCCCCTGTACTCGGCCTCAGCTGAAGATAAGGAAATAGTGCTCTGTTTCTTGCTTGACCAGCATATAGGTCCATGTGCAAGCATAAAGACATAACCGGAAGTTGACTTCCGATCAATACAATCACCGGCCCAATCAGAATCTGTAAATCCTACTAGTTCAAGAGATGAACCAGCAGCATAATGGATACCAAAAGACTTAGTACCCTGAACATAATGAAGTATCCTCTTGGCTGCCTTCCAATGGATCTCATGAGGCTCTTGCATGTGCCTTGCAACAGCCCCAACAGCATAAGACAAATCTGTTCGAGAGTGTGTAAGATACAACAAACTCCCACTAGTTGTCTATACAACGAACTGTCAACTAGTGGTGAAGAACCCCATTCTGTAAGCTTAACTCCTGAAAGAAATGGAAATTTTGCAGACTTACATTCAGCCATCTTAAATTTCTGCAGCAAATCTGAAGCATACCTTGACTGACATACAGAAATTCCATTCACAGATTGATCAATCTCCAAACCCAGAAATTGTTTTAGCAATCCTAGATCGGTCATGGAGAATGCACTGTGCAATGCTCTCTTAACTGAGTCAAGTTCTTTGGTGCAGCTACCAGTGATCAAAAGATCATCAACATACAGTACAATAATCAATATCAGATCACTAACATGCTGCATATACACATTTGGATCAGACTTACACCTCTCAAACCCCAAAGATAGCAGAAAATTGTCCATTTTTGCATACCATGCTCTAGGAGCTTGCTTGAGCCCATAGAGTGATTTGTTCAACCTGCAAACAAGTGTATGATCAGAAATAAAACCTTCAGGCTGCTGCATATAAATCTCCTCATTCAGATCCCCATGAAGAAAGGCACTCTTTACATCCATGTGATGAATCTCCCATCGCTTGGAAGCCCCAATTGCCAAAACTAGTCTTATGGAGTCCATCTTTGCCACCGGTGCAAATGTTTCTGTATAGTCCACTCCTTGGACCTGAGAGTAACCCTTAGCTACCAAACTGGCCTTATACTTCAGATCAGAGCAATCAGATCCAATTTTGGTTCTATAAATCCACTTGCATTGCACTAGTTTCCTCTTGGGAGGAAGAGGGACCAAATCCCAAGTTTTGTTCTCATGGAGTGAGTTCATCTCCTCTTGCATGGCTGATTGCCACCTTGGGTCTGTACATGCTTCTGAATATGACATTGGATCAGATCCAACCATCAAATAACAGGCCTCACTCAGATCAGAATTATTATATGCAAAGGAATTGTGAAATTGAGATCTAGTTTTCCTAGCATCTTGGGGATCTCCCACTAGCTCTCCGGCACTTTGAATTGTTTTCTCTACCCACTTGGGCCTTGAGGGAGGGATATGTTCAGAATCCATATCAACATCATCTTCAGCAATATCAGAATCAGAAATATCAGAGAATGAATCACTACTTACTTCATCATCAAGACGAGGGAATGAGCATTCCCCATCACCTTGTTCACTAGCTTGCAAAAATTCTTCCTCTTCGAATTTGACACTTCTTTCAATGAAAGTTTTGTGAGTGGATGGATCAAAGAGCTTGTAGCCCTTGGAATCCTCTGCATACCCAACCATGATTGACTCCTTGCTTTGGGGCTGCAATGCCTTTCTCTTCTCCGGTGGAATTCTGGCCCAAGCCCTTGAGCCAAAAATTCTGAAATGTGAGACATTTGGCTTGTGGCCCATCCAAGCTTCAAATGGAGTGATTCCTTGCAATGCTTTGTGTGGTGCCCTGTTCTGAACATATGCTGCACAATTCATAGCTTCAGCCCATAATTTAGGAGACAAATCCCTTGCTTGCAACATGCAAGTTGCCATCTCTTTCAGTGCTCTATTTTTGCGCTCTGCAACACCATTTTGCTGAGGTGTGTAGGGCACTGAGTGTTGCATCTGAATGCCATGCTCTTGACAGAGCTGCTGCAAATTGTTGTTGACATACTCTCTGCCATTATCAGTCCTCAAAACCTTCATGGCCTTCCCACTGAAGTTCTCAACCATGCTCTTAAAAATCTTGAAACATTCAAAGACTTCAGATTTTTGCTTAAGGAAAAATAACCAGCAGTACCTTGAGTAGTCATCGATGAAGGTGAGCACATATTTGCTGCAGCCATAGGAGGGTGTGGGGAGTGGCCCTATGAGATCAGAATGTACTATCCCAAGAGGTTGATCAGCCCTCCTAGCCTTCCCTTTGTCATACTTCCTTTCAGGATGTTTCCCAATCATGCAACCCTTGCATGTTCCACTCGAAAATCTGATTTGGGGCAGCCCTTCTACCATATTTTCTTTGCTTAAAACTTGAAGATATCTGTAGTTTAGGTGCCCATACCTTTGATGCCATAGCTTGCTGGTCTCATTCCCATGTGACAGCAGCACACTTGGTGAAGAGAATTCGAGGAAGTGGGAGAACTTGTACATCTTCATGTCATGGTCTGCAACACCCTTTGCAACAATTTTCCCGGTGGAAACTTCTGATATCTCCACTTCATCCTGAGTGAAGACCACCTTCTTTGCTGCTCCAGTATGTGTCATTTGGTACACAGAGAGCAAGTTTGCTGCAAGGTTTGGCACATACAGCACATTGGAGAAGAAGCCATTCTCCATAGAGATTTTCCCAATGCCATGAGCAGGGATTTCTGAGTCATCTCCCATTCGAATTGAGAGGCCACTGTAGGGAGCAAGTTCAGGAAAACGAGTCTCTTGAGGAAGCCATGTGCCTTGAGGCACCTGAATCAATGATAAACAAAGGTGAATGAGATGAGCTAGCCACCAAAGCATGGCAGCTCTCCTTGTCTTCAGAAACGCACTCCTTCTTCTTGGAACTTTCAGGAAGAGGAATGTTATTTTTCTGTAGGAGATGGGTCATGGTGTCTATGGTTTTCTTCATGCATGAGCTCTCTGGATGAAAACCTCTTTGACAGTAGCTACATTTCGCCTTCTCAGCCTTCTTTCCCTTGTTCTTGACAGGATTCGAAACCCCCTCAGAGGATTTGGGCCTCTCATCCTTTCTCTTCTTCTCTTGAGGTTTCGAAACCCTGGGTTTTTGCTTGCTTCTTCCACATTTCGAATCTCCAGCTGCAAGAACTTGATCCTTTTGTTTGATGGAGCCCATCAAGACCAGCTTGTCTTGCTCTTGAGTTAGCATCTCCATGAAGTCAGCCAAGGATGGCATCTTCCAACCTCTGACTGTGAGCCTTGTGGAGTTGAAGGAAGACACAAAAACTGAGTATTCTGAACCCAATTTTGAGAGAATGGACAACACCAACTGTTCTTCTTTCTTCTCTATGCCACATTGTCTGATCTGCAAGACCAAGTTCTTGAACTTGGTGAAGAAGTCCTGGATGGAATCGAAATTCCCTGGGCTCAGTGAGACAAGCTCATTTTCGAGCTGGTGGCCTCTCATCTCATCAGTCTTTCCAAACAGTGTCTCAAGCTTGAGCCACACTTCATTTGGAGTTGCTAGACTTTCTACATGAAACAGGAGGTCTCTCGAAATGCTGAGACAAAGGAGGCCAAATGCCTCATCCATTCTGTTGAAAAACTTGGATTTCTCCACAGCTGAGTTTGGCTCAACCTCAGTGCCCATCGTGATTCTGTAGAGACCCTTGGATCTCAGCAAAATCACCATTTCTGCCTTCCAATCGAAATAGTTGAAGGGTGTGAGCACGTTTGGGTGAGATGGCTCCATTCTCCTCTGCTGCAATTCGCACTTGCTGACAATGCTGAACTCCAATACCTGCAAACAACTCTCAAATCACTCTGGAGGGATCTACACTCACAGATTCGAACCCTGTATGGATAGTGGGTGCATTCGGGAGAGCATCACACCTGAGAGGAGCCACTAGATTTCTCCAGTAAGCTCAAGGCAATGGCCTCAGGAATTATGTGGTTTCTCCACTGTTTCTGGCAATCCACTACAACAGTCTGCTGGTTCGAATTCTAGCTCCAAGAGCTCTGATACCATGTAAAATCTCAAGCACAGTTGAATCTAGCTACTGTGGATTCCTCACTGGTGAAAGATTGCACAACATTTGCAAGAATTAGCATAAAAAATTTAAATGAATGAAGAACAATACACATGAATTGGTGAATAATGTCAATATTATTAACTGTCCAACCTTAACAAAGGTTAAGAACACCCATATATACAAATCTGGAAGAATTCGAATCCATCTGGAGTGTTCACACTGATCTAGCTTAGAAAAAGCTCAAACCCCCCTAGGTTGACCAAAATATCCCAAACCATCCCAAACTGGTTCGAATCTGCAGTGTGAATGCTGGGAATGACTGGACAGGCCCATGTGACCTCACACATGTGAAGAAACTGGTTGGCTAGAGGTTTGGAGTCTAAAATTGGTCAAAAATGTGACAAAACAAGGCAAGATTGTCCACAAAGAGAGCAAATGCGCCCTAGGTAGAAGAGAAGCATGCTGAGTGCATTAAATGACCTGAGGAGGGCGCTCTAGGCATGCTGAGTGCATTAATTTCCCTGGGGAGCGCTCCACTTAGCTGGTTTGACTCAGCACTTGTTCACATTTTCCATCTAGTTCATGATAATTGACCATTTAGTAGCTAATCAACTTAGGGATGTAATCATTAATCACTTGGGCTAATTAATCATCATTAATAAATGATTAATGTACATAGGTGGAAAAATGTTCTAACAAATCCTCGCATTCATTTATTACTACCATTGCATTTTAAGATAGGCAGATTGGTTCTTCATTGAAAATTAACCATTAAAGGGGAATGATCAACTCTTCACAGATGAGTTTGTATTGGCTCGCATATTTGTGCACCCATGTGATATGATAAGCCACATGGACAGGAGATTCCACTTGATTCCAGATACACCCCAACTTAGGAAACGGGTACCTGACCAGTATGTAGTCCATAAGATAGGAGGACATGTAAAATTCTACTTTCTTCTGAGTTAATCCTCCCTATGATACTACTATTGTTGATGCTAGGTTATTTGAGATGATGTACTCCCAGTAAAACATAGTGTCATGGAAGGCTATGTGATAAATCAGGGGTATCGAATTTATCTTGTAGATGCTTCCATTTGGTCTCCCAAAAATTCTGCTTAGCATTAAAGCTATAATCCTGAATGGGGTTCTCCAGCTTTGAGTATCATACTCCCCACTTGCTTCCTACCTTAGTTTTTTCTCAGGGATTACCATTTTTTTAACATAATTGAAATGGTCCATGTTTACACCCTTGATCCAATATTCGATCATTAAGACCTTGGGCGGTATAAATTTATATGTTGTTGTTATGTGTCCTAGATGGAAAGATGAAAATCCTTCCCCTTTCGTGTTTGAAATGATCCTTGCACCAACATCCACATAGGGAAGGATCCATCCGATAACTTCTAAGCAAGCAAAAAGTTATGGGTGTGTGGCTACTTTGGGGAGGCCTGATTTCCTAATGTTTTGGTGTAAACCCATCTCTTTGAGAGATGCCTCAGGTATGTTATGGTCTCGCATTATCTGATACAGTTCTCCCCACCTATATTCTGGGGTGCCTCCTGTTACTGCTCTGGTATCTTCGAACATAGTCTCCATTGGGGTGTCAATGACCACTTCTACGTCTGACTCCGATTCAACTGTCTTAGACTTTTGATTACCAGTTCGTCTCTGCATTTCTAAATACTGCAAGACATTGGGATCAATGTATAAAAAAATCTTACAAAAAGGTAATCTAGAAACTTTATAGCACACAAACTGAGTCAAGCAATTGAATACTTCCATGCTACCACACATATGTTGCTAAGGTTTTCTCTGCTTCAGTGGTATGTAGGTGTGGAAATTAATACGCAACCAAAAATGAATGAGACATCATTTCAAATATATCCTTTCCAAATATTTCCATTAATTTTAGTCAATCACAATATTGATGCTTTTGATGATTTGGTAAAATAACTTTTGGGTTACTCAAACAATGTTGCTTTGCAAGTGCATATATAAACTTATGATGGATTCTGTCAAAACTTGTGGGATTATAAAAGCAAAACCACTAACTTTCCAGGGATAACCATTATGGGAAAAACTTGTCACTGACAAAGTCTACATGGGAAGTTCTGTGCAAGGTTCTAATAGACTGAACGACTTCGCTGTCCACAGCCGAAAAACAAATATGGCTAAAACCAATTTCCTATCATGGTTGTAAGGGTAAAAGTTATGAGTAGCTCAAAAAGGAAATACACCACCATCCCATATGAAAGAAGAGCGTTCTCTTCGCAGATTAATTTGATTTCATGGGAAGTTGGTTTCATGGCGGCAAAAGTCCACTATACTAAACCGACAGTTGTTTCAAAAGCTACCATTATGTGTGTAGGGTGTTTTATCATGCGTAAGTTTAATAGAACCTTCCCTGTAAGTTCAACCCTGCCTGTAAGTCATTGCCTCCATCCACCGAAGTCTTTTGCATTTAAGGATAGGATCTACTATACTCCATGAAATATGAAACCTCCACTTTTCCCTAAAGGAAAAAAAAACAATTGGACCTATTGGAATAGCCAACCTATGGTGAAAAAACCATCCGTGGAAAAAAACAATCATTCCACATACGTGGTTATGCTAACTGAAAGGAAATGAGGTTTATTAGACGGTGCAACTAGGTGGTTAGAGTGTGGTAGGGAAACTCTAGGAATAGGAGAAACTCTAAACCCACAAAATGGTTTTCCCTAAAAGGTCCGAGCGACGTGAGTAAACCTGTGGCAAGGAAAAATCGTTGTCTTATAGGAAACCAAAAAATTCCCAAAAGAAAACATGAAAGTAAACTTAAAATGGAGCATGAAGGTATGAGGCGGCCTACCTTTCAATTGCAAAGTGGCTTCGAAGTCGAGTTCAACGACCTTGGGATGTTTGGCGTCCGGTGAGTGGTGGAGGAGAAATCGTTATAACTGCGTTTGCGATATGATAAACAAAGGATTTCTGACCTATATATAGTTTTTTAAAACCCCTAACAATAAATGCGAATGAGGGGGGGGGTTGGTGGGGTAATTAATGATCGACCCCCCATTTCGGCATGGAAATCCTTTGTCCCGCATCGCTGCTGAAAAGAGTTCATCGCCGACCATTTCAGCACGACTTGCTCAGTTGAAGTAGAACGTGTCAGTGGCTTTTTACAAACTTCCATCGATGTCGGCTTCATCTGGCAACTTTTCGCCGAAGCAGGTCGGTGCTTCTCGTGGAGTTGCTGCGAATGTTTTGGTGTCATCTAGTGAATTTCTTCCGCGATACTTACTGAGTTTCTTTGAAATTTACATTTTTATTTTATATTCGTGTATCGACGCTCGTCACAAACTCTTCATCGACAAGTCTCAAGTTTTTCCAGTGACCGTTTCAGTGCCACTCGCCGATTTTCTCTGAAGCGTGTTGTGGCCTTAATAATTCTTTGCTGATTTTATTTTCACTGGTGCTTTTCATCCTAAATGGCGTTTTAACACCAATCCTTTTCGGCATCTCTAATATTTTAATGCCGAAATGATCGGCATGACTCACTCCTTTCCTCTGACCAAAAGCACAATAAAAAATACTCTAAGTGTTTCGGCATGACCGCAAAAATACTCCACGGTTTCGGCGGCACTCGCCGAGTTGTTTCGACCATGTCGGCTCAACTCATTCAGTAGCTCTGACCACTTTGGCGCAAAAACCTGAGTTTTACTTAGTCAAAAATTTCCTTCTTTGCTTGATTTTCAGGAAAAGACTCTAAGTGTAAAAGGTGAACTTTTCTAGGACGAGTTGAACTCTAAGAATACTAAAAATAGAAGGAGGGGCCCTACAATTTTAAGAAACATTTGGGGATTAGGTTGCAGCAGCAGCAATTGGCAATTGGCTGGTGAATACATATCTTTGAACAATTTCTTTTGAAACTCAGGAGTGTTTGTATGTTATTGATCCTAACTGTAAAACAATGCCTGCATTGTTTTTTAATTTTTTTTAATTTTAAATGGCCACAATTCAATACAAGGAGGTAATATTTCTTGCATCATATTGTTCATTTGTTTCAGGATATAAGGTAACCTAGACCGGATTTCTTGACTACTCTCCTAAGGCCATAGCATGGAATTCATTTTTAGTTCCATCTTTCGGTTTCCACTACCTATGAATCCACATGATCGTAACAAAATCAGACAGATGTATTCATTTGGTCCTCATTCCCATGCTATAAGCATTCTTTAGTTGCTTTCTTTTGACGGGATTTTATAGTCCGAGTCTTCTTTGATAGCTTTCTTCAATCTTCAGAATTTGGCGTGGGTTCTTCCATCCATAATGTCCTTTTGTGTGTGTGAGAAATTCATTTGTTTTTCATGCTCATGGATGAAGAAGAACATTTCCTGGCCTGTTTGTCCTGGGTGATCTTCTTGATTGGATATGTATATATTCAAAACCATTTCTTTGATGGAGATGAAACTTTTCAGAATTTGACTCTTCTTTATAAGCCTCTTGGCTTCCAATTTGTAGCATGGGATCATTTTAATTGCCAAACATCTGTAAGACTTGTTTCCTTTCCGTGGGTCTGTTGTAGCAGGATTCCTAAGATGGTTATTATGTGTGAATGGATGAAGCCCCAAGATATTAATTTGGAATTCATGGGTCTTGGTTATTTTTTCAAGGTTTATAATGAATCAATCATGAACATGAAGCGGGCTTCCCTTTCTAGAACTGGGCAACAATTAAAATCATAAATGACAATGTTATACAAAGGAATTCATTTTCTATAACTCATCCCGATTCTCTTGTGATGACTGTGAGATTGCTCATATTCCCATTTTACACACATCAAAATGTTGATTTGGGGATTATTTAAAAACAATAATAAAGAAAATCAACCAATAAGCCAAAAAAAAAATAACGCTGATCAAACGGGAAAACAAAATAAACTAAAAATGATCAATTCAGAAAATAATAAACTAGAAAATATAAAGAAAAGAAAAAGTTTATTTATATACAACAAGGGTTCCTTAACCTATGTGAATTAATGTTTAAGAGCAAGGCCATTGACATGGATATTCTCCTCCTCCCTTTGTAAATCTTGCAGTTTATATGTTGACGGGCCAAGCTTTTCGGCAATCTAATAAGGGCCAAGCCATAATTGTTGAAATTTCATATGTTTCCCCTTTTATTCATGTGGGTGATCCCACTTTAGAACCAAGTCTCCTACCTCAAAACTTCTCTTACCGGACTTCCATTTATCAAACCATCTTTTGACAATATCTTGGTGCTGATTGAATCTATCCTTGGCCTTCTACCGTGATTCTTCGAGTTTCAACAGGGTATTGATTCGTTACTATAGGATTTCACTACTTGATCCTCATTAAAGCAAATTTGGTGTGTAAAATGGGCCTTATAGAAATTGATCCACCTCGTAAGAAAACAAGCCATTGAATTCAAGAACCAATAGAATTTCAAGAAAAGAGTCGACCATAATGGTTGAGTTGGCATATTTGACACTAAAAAACTATTTTTTTAATTCATATTTTCAACATATCTCCATGTCATTTTACTCAAATTTTGAGCGGGAGCACTCGTTGGATACAAAAATTAAATTACGCATCCAATGAGTACCCACACTGCATACTTCAAAGGGACCCCACCCCATGAAAAATGAGAAATATAAAAAAAACGATGTTGCTTTTGAAAGTAAGACGTTTTTTTTTTATGTATTTATCATTTTTCATGGGATGTGGTATCTCAAAAGTATGCAGTGTGGGTACTCATTGGATGTGTAATTTAATTCTGCATCCAACGAGTGCTCCTGCTCAAAATTTGAGTAAAATTATAGAGAGATATGTTGAAAGTACAAAGAAAAAAAGTTTTTTTTTTCTTTTTTCCTCCAAAATTCATAAATATTATTTTATTATTTTTCTTAGGAGGCCCATTTTAGACCTCAAATTTGCTCTAATGTGAGAGGCCTGGGCTAGTTGCAAAGATGGTAATAGTATGTTAGGTGGGAGTATAGCTTCTTTCCCATAGACTAATGTATAAGGAGACACTCCTAAAGAATTTTTTGGAGTGACTCTATCTTCCCATAAAGCATTAGGAAGAGCTACATGCCAATTCCTCCGACTCTCAATAACTGTTTTCTTTAAAATTTGAATGAGGTTTTTATTTGTAAGTTTTGCTAGTCCATTTCCCTGCGGATAATAATTGGCTGAATAATGCAATTTGATTCCTCTTTCATAAGCAAATGCAGTTAACATAATAGATGAGAAGTAAGTTGCATTATAAAAAACTAGGGAAATTGGAACCCCAAACCTGGTTACAATGTTTTCCTATAGGAATTTGATGACTGCATCTTCATTCACTTTACGCAAAGGATCTTCTTATATCCATTGTGTGAAATAATCAGTAGATGTGAGGATATATCGATATTGCAGCGAAGAATTAGGACTAATCTCTCCAATAATGTCTATTCCCCATTGCTTGAATGGTTTGGATATAAAAACTTGCAGTGGTCCTACTGCTTTCGGTAATCTTCCAACACTCCTCTGACATACGTTAGACCTCCTGGCATAAGCATGATCATTTTTTAAAAGAGTGGGCCAGTGGTATCCAGCTCTTAATATTTTGTGAGCAGTGGTATTTGCAGAATAATGTCCCCCTACAGGGACATCATGCAACTCCTTGACCACCTTATCTGCATCCTCTTTCTCAAGGCATATGAGAAAAACTCCATCATAATTTTTTCTGAAGAGTACCCCATCAATTATCTGATAATATGTTGATTTTAATCAGAGTGCCCTTCTCTGCTTAGAACTCCAATGTTTTGGCAGATATCCTTGTTGGATACAGTGCACTAAATCTCTGTACCAGGATTTAGGAATAGTAAAAATTGAACATAGTTCAGCCGAATTCAATTCAGCCTCATTTTCCCAATCATGATCCTCTTCAGTTGGGATTTCAGTGAGAAACTTACACAACCCTTGACCTTTAATGATAGTGGCTGGTTTGAACTCTAGATCATACTCTTGTAATGTAGTTACCCAATTTCCTCTTCTTTCTCCCAACTCCTTCTGCACAAATAAGGATTTGATAGATGAATGTGGTATTATGACTTTCATTTTATTTTTTAAAATATAAGGTCTGAACTAATTTACTGCCTTGAATACAGCGTATTCTTGTTTATGCATAGATGGGTATTTTAGTTCATCTCCTTGTAAACCAATCCTCATGAAAGATATTGGATACTCGTCTCCTAGTTCTCTCTTTTGTGTGAGCACTGCTGCGAGAGAATTATCCGAAGCAAATGTGTATAGGTAAAATCCTTTTCAAAGTATGGACTTATCAAAGAAGCTGCATGAGCTATGGAAGTATTTATATCCCTGAATGCATCTTTCTCCACATAATTCCACTTGAACTGTACACTCTTCTTAACCATTTGTTGCAAAGGTTTTACAATTTGTGCAAAATCCGGTACAAACCTTCAAACAAAATTGATCGTTTGCATAAACAATTGCATAGTCCTTTTATTGTGGGGCATGGGAATCTAAGTTATGGCCCGAATTCTCTTTGTATCTATTGAGATTCCCTTATTGGAGATGATGTGTCCCAACAATTTTCCTTCGAGTACTACAAAAAAATCCCTTCTTTGGATTCAAAGATATACCATATTTTCTGCACCGATAAAAAATCCGCTTCAAATGGAAAACATGGTCTTCTCTTTTTTTAGAGAAAACTGTTACATCATCCAAATATATGACAACACAATGGCCGACTAAACCTCGGAATGCAATATCCACGGCCCTCTGGAATGTGGCTCCAGCATTCATTAGGCCAAAAGGAATTATCCTATATGCGAATGTTCCCCACTTAGTGTGAAATATAGTCTTGAGTCAATCTTGCTCAGCCACTAACACTTGATTATATCTAGAAAATCCATATAATAGAGAGAACGATTCCGAGATTGATACCATCTAAAAAATTTGCTCCATTGGTGGCACTGGATAGTTGTCTTTGTCCGATTCTCTATTCAAGTTTTGGAAATTGACACATAATCGTATCTCTCATGATTTCTTCCTTACAGGGACTAAATTATCCACCCATTCATATTGTCAAACTTAAAAAATAATTTTAGCATCCAACAACTTCTTTAACTACTTTTGTATCAATGGTTCAAGTGTAGGATGCATCTTACATAATTACTGTTGAAATGGATTCACATCTGGCTTAATGGGTATTACATGCTGTATGATTCACGTGTCATACATATTTAAATCTTCATAAGTCCATGCGAACACATCTTTATATTTCCGAAAAAGTTTGATAAACTTACTTCTTTCACTAGGAGAACAACATTTTCCTAAATTAACATATTTAGGTTCTGCCTCTGTACCTAGGTTTACCAACTCATGCTGCATCGTGGAGCTATTTTTCTTGACGTTGGCTGTTCTTCTGAATTTATTCTGTAAATCAAACAATCCTTGCAGAGTCCTTACTCCTTTCGGCATAAAATTTCCTTTACTTGTGTCCTTATTCTGCAAATCCAACAGGTGTTCCTCTTCATCAATTATAGACTCCTTGAAGGCATCTTCATTTCTCAAGAAGCTGATAATATATTCATCATCGTCGAACAACCTCAGATTCGTAATGTTATCAGGTATTGATGGCCTAAAAATTAATTCAATAGAGCACTTATCATTTGTTGGAACTAATCTAAAAGAAGAAGTAGCTAATAAATCAGCTACAACATTCTGTAATCTGGGAATATCATTTATGTTAAAAGCATCAAATCATGAAATCAAATTCCAAACTTCAGATTGATAACCCTTTAAGTGCAGAGACAGACAATGAATTTTGTTTCTTATTTGTTTGACAACTATTTCTGAGTCACTGAAGACTTTTAAATTCTTGGTATTTAAATCAATGTCTTTTTTTAGTCCTTGGACTAGAGCTTCATATTCAGATGTGTTTTTAGTACATTCAAACTCTAGCCTACAAGAGAGAAATTGTTTGTTTCCTTTAGGATCAACAAGAACACATTCAGCTCCTGATCCCTCTGTAAGTTTTAAACCTTAACAGTGAAGTACAAACTTATATTGATTCTTAAGCATTAATAGAGAATACACAATGGCACACACATAACACTGAGATTTTCACCTGGAAACCCTTAACTCGGAAAAAACCAGCAAAACTTAGAGCCGCACTGCTCCTTTTCATTATATATTTATTCAACCATTTACAATACAATATATGGTATTCTGTAGCATCTAAAACCCTAATTCATTTACCCAAAATTAGGTTACAACCCTAATCCCTTTTATCGGGATTAGATAGAGTACAATGGGTCAAAATCGTGAAAAAGCAAAAAGCAACCCAAAAACATTTTGCGCTCCATGTCGTTTTGGACCGTTAGTCGAGATACCCCCCCCTCCGGACGTGCCCGGCGCAGCCACCATGTGAAGAGTTATAACATTCCCAACACCCTCTTGTGTTTTGGAACCATCAAAATATAAAATCCAAAATTTATTTTATGATTTTAATAAGTTAGTACTATATTCTAAGTTAGTAACAATTTCTACTATGTTACACTCAACGTCATCAGTCTGTGAAAACCGAAGGAGATTGGACTGTTCATCTGAGTCATGAATAGAATGTTCTATTTGATAGTTTCCTTGCTCAATTTCTAGGAAATAATTCCACGACACTGAAGATGAGAAGTTTACTAGTTCATTCTTTTCTTCTAATTGAGTTACATTTTGTTTCATGTGAGGCTCTCTTAGTACTTTAATATGATTCTGTCTATTTTGGTATGGCAGCCACAAATGGGACCAATCTATGGAAAAATAGCCATTTAGTTTCGTAGACTAGTCCCTACTCAATATCAGGACATAAGCTTCAGGTATGTTCACCACCATGATATCTATAAATTTACACACCCTCGGATCTGCAGACAATATAATGAGTACATTTTTCATTTCCCCTATAACCTTAACAACTGTTCTGTCCAATTATATGATCTAAGAAGGTGATGTTGTAGGTTTCCCATTGATTTTCTTACAAATGGATAGTGGCATAAAATTGGAAGAGGCACCAGAATCTACCAAGCAATTATGCACATTATGATCAAAGATATCAAATGTTAAAAGGAAAGGCAAAGTCTGAGATTTTGATTTTCCACAAATGCTCACTTTGTTAATCTCAGTATCTAACTCAACTATCTTTATTGTACTGCTTGGTTGTGGGCTAGATGCTTCTAATAGTTTATTCCTCTGATGTGGGAGATTACATAATTAAAACAAGGATATGTTGGCTTTGGTTTTCTTAATGTCTTCCACAATGTCGTATCCCATACTATGATCTACCATACCCTTTTCACCACTATCAGATTTGTTTTATGTGGGTTTAACTTGCTTGCTTATCAATGGTGTTGTTTCTTTTGTAACTTTGGGCTGGGGCTGATTTATGTCATTGTTTCTTTTCATATTTTCTTTCACTGGCCTTACTTTACGTAGTATTATGCTTTGGTTTTCAATGGTCCCTTTGCTTCTAGTAGTATAATTCATAGATGATACTTGAATTTCCTCCACCTCTTCTTCTTCATTTAATCCCAAAGTAGGTGCCCAGTCCCATAATACCATAGTGGTTTCCTCATTCTGATTTTCCTATTCATGGGCTTGAGCTTCCTCTTAGTCTTCTTGGTCTATCAACTGTAAGTATAAGAATTGGTTCATAACCAAATTCATTGAGTTAATCCATTGTGGGAAACTCTTTTTAGAGTGATGTTCTTGATGGAAAGTGCAGAAATTATCCATGCCAGCTTAATTTAAATTCAATACATTAAAGTTGTTTAATGGTGGTTGGAGTTGCGTATTTTCTTCCCTTTTCTTATAGAAAGGTTTGAATGGTTTTCTAGATGAACTAGACCCATTTTCCTTCTCCAAATCTATTATCTTGTCGGATAACTTATGTACCATCTTTACCACATTTTCTAATTCATTCGAGGATTCCTCTTTAGGTCTGGATAATATCAGAGGCTTCTTACTAACTATTGGTTTTACTTCCAATTCCATTGTGTGTTTCATGATACTATCCAGTTCAGCCTCTACCTTCTTGGCTTCTTCATAGTTTTCTATCAAAGTGGCCTTGATTGATCTCTTGAAAAACATGGATATAATTGGTTGATAAAGTGTTGTAGTATAATATTCTACCAAGGCTTCTTCAATAGGTTTTGTTGCAGTACTGAAACTATCTAATAAAGTGGTGAATATATGATTGAATTCCTATACCTTTTCTTTATTTTCCACCCTCATAGACAACAATTATTTCATAAGTGTGGCCATAGTATTTTGATTGCCAAATTTTCTTATAAAAACCTTTTCAAAATCGTCCTAGTCTGCTATCGAATTTGATTGCAAACTGAAATACCACGAGGACACTCTAGGCTCAAAATTATAAGGGAAGAGTCTGCAGACTACATATTCATGTTCAACATTTAAAAGATTCAGAGCCAGATAAAAGCTTTTCAAGTGGTCCTCCACAGAAATACCCTTTCCGGGATCAAATTTTGGTAACACTCTTTCTAGGTGCTTAGGTAAATCATGTAAAGGTGCAACTAGGTTGAGTGGCCCTCTGGCTCTCCACACAGGAGGTTGGTTAACATTTCTAGCCATAATTCATGGTGGAGAATTGGGTGGTGAGTGATGTGGTGTATGAGGTGGTGTGTGAGGTAATACTTGAGCTGGAGGGGATTTGGGATCTCTTGAAAAGATAAATCCAACAACTCCTCCAAATTTCCTACAAGTGTAGAATCTCTGGTGTAGGAGATCTCTTTCTTGGGAAATCGCCTTCTAGGTAAGGAAAGAATTATGGTCAATCCTCCAATTTTTTTCACATACGATCTTGTGTGTCTCCAGAAATGGCTTACTTCCTCGAATGGGATAACATATAAATGGTTTGTATTTTCTGTCTCAGAATTTAACTTTTCTTGATGTTTAGTTTCGGAAATGACTTCTTCTGAAACAGTTGTATTTAATGGGGACCCATAAAAATTTCTTGTTAAAAACGGGTTTCCTTTGCCAACCATGCACTGGAGGCCCTCCTTCTAGTGCCAAAACTATTGATGCCCAAAAAATCTCAACATTGACAGTAGGGATTCTCCCCGATAAATAATCCGAATTAGATCGTTCACCATTTGGTGTAGGGAATCCATCTGGTTTACGGTCCGTATACCATTAGGGTGTTTGTTTTAAAACTTTACCGGTTGCTTCCCAGTCCACCATTTATATAATTTTAATTTAAGTTATGAAATGCAAGTTTCCTAATTAATGCATTTAATCTAGAACTAACAGGAATAAGCCTTCGCAAGTGATGCGTAGGTCCTTACCTCTCATCTTATCAATCCTACCCAATCCATTCGTTCATTTATTTCCAATCTAAACTAACTATCCTATCCCTGCAAGGAGCAAATTTAAAGTGAGAGTAATACGCTGAAATGTTCATGTAAATTTAACAGATAGCCATTAAAGTAAACATTCACATTTCCAACAGAAATTATCAAAGATAGCTCTGATTTTTATTAAAGCAATTTATTACTCTGTTACACATAAACATTTGCATGAAATAAAGAAACCATTCATCATCATTGAAATAGTTCGACAAAATTAGAAATATCTCACAGTATAATATAAGCAGAAAAGAAATAGGTATGTTCCAGCAATCACACGTTCCAGGAAAACATTAGTGCAAGCTTTTCTCCAGCGAATCAGTCTTTCTCATTAGCAAAGAAATAGTTCTTTTACAAAATGATTCCAACATCTAATTCACCATCCAAAAGTCCTCTTACAAGAATTCTCAACATACATTTATATTACAAAAAAATTGTCTCCATATGGTTGTTCGTTTTACCTACCCTAACCTTTGGATTCCCAAAATTCGTCCTTTAGTGTTTGGAAAAAGAATATCACAATAAAATAAAAAATATCAATTTCCAGCTGGCCTTTCTAGATTAGAGATATATTTGTCCCACATGTCAGACTCTTTAGAAATAATGTTACATTGTCTAGGTTCCAATACTTTCAAAGCTATCTCATGATGCGACAACTCTCCTTCCACACTTTTCACTCTTTTTGTTGTTGTTGTGTGGCTGTCCTCCAGGAATAAAACATCGATAGATGCTTTCCCAATGTATTGATGGAGATATTCTCCTTTCAACACGTCTAGTTTTTTAATGTAGTCCAGGTCATCCTTTAGCATGTTCTGCAACTCCATCAAATGTTGATCCCTGTCGGGTAGCTCATCCAAAGTTGGAGGTATAACGAGCTGAAATTTTTCATGAATCTGATGAATTTTCTGGTATAAACCTACACACTTCTCGAGAGTTTTAGGGATTTCATTGTTTATCCACCTGCCATCTTTTCTGCAAAACAAAAGAAGAGCTATGTCCAAATTGGAGTATGTAGTCTTCTTTTGAGGCAAGTGATCAGGGAACTCTGATTTCCCTTCTCTCCATGCCATATGCTTCTTAATCTTAGTTGCAGCGTTCACTAATATTTGCCCGATCCTCATCGATTCTGCATCAATATTTTTTATCCTCGCTATCATTATTTTCATCTTGTAGACCTCCTTAGTGATCAATTCCTGTGAGTGACATATTTTCCCCTGAATATTACATGCCTGCTCATGGAAAGGAGTCATGTCTTTCTTCTTATTGTTTTCCAGCTCCATCTATTATGTCATAGACTCCTTTTCTTTAACCAATTTTTCCAGCTGAGCTTTCAATTCTTCAAACTGTTGGTTTGCGGCTGAATCTCTTGTTTCTAATTCATTGATGCAGGCTTCAAAATCACTTTTATTTCCCTCCATTATCATTAACTGAACCTTCATTGCATCTTTCTCTGCGTTCAGGCCCTGATAGTTAGACACTAGTCTGTCCTTTTCTGTGATTATGGACTCATACTTCCTTTTCAACTCTATACCTTATCCATGCATTTCTACCAAGTTATCCTTTAACTTCAACATCTTTCCCTTATTACGCTCGATATCATGCAACATCCTGTCAATGTTATCAGTACTTGCTTGTATAGCTTCTATACTTACAGAGGCTATGAATTTAGGCTCTCTATGAGTACCCTCCATGATCGTGTTTTCCTGGACAGTGACAACATCAGGATGGGCACCCACTTTCAATCTCTTCTCTATCCTCCTTGTGATGGTATTTTTCCCTAAATAAAAAATAATTGTGTCCAATTTGGCCACAATATGTTTCTTTGATGTAGTGAATGGTGTAAGCCCAAGTTCTCAAAATGGGAGGTGACCTATGATCAACGTGACATCTAATAATTCAGGTGGGCCTATGTCCATGTGTTATATATTTGAGCTTCCACCTTGAGTTTCCATGCTTTCCACAGCTTCCTTGGACTTATCTTCTCTTTCTTTCCTCTTAGCTACTTCTCTTTCTTCCTCTTCTCTTTTTTCCTCCTCTTATTTTCTTTGTCTCTCTTCATCTTCTCTTTGCAACTTTTTAGCCTCTTTTTCTTTCTTCCTTGTTGTTTCTTCCTTCGGATTTCGCTATTCTTCTTCCACTTGTAGCCTTATAGCCAGTTCTTTTTGCTTATGTACTTTTTCCTCCATTGTAGCACTGACAGTATTGCTAAAGTCGACGCCACTTATCTAAATAAAACGTTTGTTTAGCTCAGTCATATTGCTTGTTCTTTTGTACACTTCCTCATCCTTGTTGAAGTAATCTGCATATTCATAATGTATCTTAGTTGACGCACAATGATCAACAACCTTCTTAGGAAAGCTTCGACACCTTTAACCTTGGAAAATTTGTAGGCCCCGATACAAAAGGGTAATGGTGGGAAGGAAGCCTTCTTATTATCATGCAAGTAACTGCCAATACCATTAATGGATACCTTCCTTATGGCCTCTTTATGGAATACAAAGTTTGTTGCATACTTTGGCATTAGGGATGGAACTCTAGAACACCCATGCATTCTGATAAAGGTGCCTTCTTGCGAAAAATAATAATCCCTGTATTCATTTATTACTGCCATTGTGTTTTTAGATAGGAAGTTTGGTTCCTCATTGAAAATTAACCAATAAAGGGGAATGATCAACTCTTCACAGATGAGTTTGTATTGGCTCGCATATCTATGGGCCCATGTGATATGATAAGCCACATAGACAGGAGATTCCGCTTAATTCCATATACACCCCAGCTTAGGAAATAGGTGCCTCACTAGTATGCAGTCCATAAGATACGAGGACATGTAAAATTATGCTTTCTTCTGAGTTAATCCTCCCTGTGTTGTTGCTATTGTTGATGCTAGACTATTTGAGATGATGTTTGACCAGTTAAACATAGTGTCTTGGAAGGCTATGTGATAAATCAGGGGTACCGAATTTAGCTTGTAGATGCCTCCATTTGGTATCCCAAAAATTATGCTTAGCATCAAAGCTAAAATCCTAAATGGGGTTCTCAATCTTTGAGTTTCATACTCCCCACTTGATTTCTACCTTAGTTGTTTCCCAGGGATTACCATTTTTTTAGCATAATCGAAATGGTCCATGTTTACACCCCTGATCCAATCTTCAACCATCAAGACCTTGGGAAGTAGCATTTGATATATTGTTGTTATGTGTCCTGGATGGAAAGATGCAAATCCTTCCCCTTTATTGTTTTAAATGATCCTTGCACCAACATCCATGTAGGGAAGGATCCATCCGATAACTTTTGAGCAAGGAAAAAGTTCTAGGCGTGTGGTTGCTTTGGTGAGGCCTAATTTCTTATTTTTTTTGTATAAAACTATCTATTGGAGAGATGCCTTAGGTATGTTCTTGTCTCAGATCATCCGATATAGTTCTTCCCACCTATATTCTGGGGTGCCTCCCATTAGTGCTCTACTCTCTTCGAACATAGTATCCATTGGGGTGTCAATCACCACATATACATCTGAATCTAATTCAACTGTCTTATAATTTTTCTTACCAGTTTTTCTTTTCCTTTCTGAATCCTGCAAGACATTGGGATCAATGTATAAACAAATCTTACAAAAAAGTAATCTGGAAACATTATAGCACATAAACATAGTTAAGTAATTGAATATTTCCATGCTGCCAGACATATGTTTCTAAGGTTTGCTCTGCTTTAGTGGTATGCAAGTGTGTGGAAATTAATACACAATTGAAAATGTATTCACATCATTTAAAATATATCCTTTCTAAACATTTCCATTAATTTTAGCCCACCATAATATTCATGCTTTTGATGATTCAGAAAAATAACTTTTGGGTTACTCAAAAAAAGTTGCTTTGCAAGTGCGTATATAAAATTATGATGGATTCTGTCAAAACTTGTGGGATTATCAAATCAAAACCACTAAATTACCAGGGATAACCATTATGGGAAAAAATTGTCACTAACAAATTCTACATGGGAAGTTCTGCATGGGTTTCTAATAGAATGAACGGCTTTGCTGTGCATAGCCGAAAAAAAAATGGCTAAAATCGACTTCCTATCGTGGTTTTAAAGGTAAAATTTATGAGTAGCCCGAAAAGAAAATAAACAACCACCCCATATGAAAGAAGAGGATTCTCTTCGCATGTTAATTCAGTTTCATGGGAAGTTGGTTTCATGGTAGCAAAAGTCCACTGTACTAAGCCGACAGTTGCTTCAAAAGCTACCATTATGTGTGTAGGGTGTTTTATTCTAGGTAAGTTCAATAGAACCTTCCCTGTAAATTCGTCCCTACCTATAAGTCATTTCCTCCATCCACCGAAGTCTTCTGCATTTAAGGATCAGGATCTAATACACTGCATGAAATATGAAACCTCCACTTTTCCCTAAAGGAAAACAAAAACGATTGGACCTATTGGAATGGCCGAACTATGGTGAAACAACCATCCATGGCAAAAATAATCACACTGCATACGTGGTTATGCTAACTGAAATGAAATGGGGTTTATTGGAGGGTGCGACTGGGCAGTCAGAGTGAGGTAGGTCGACTATCAGAATAGAAGAAACTCTAAACCCACAAAATGGTTTTTCTTAAAAGGTTAGAGCAATGTGGGTAAACCCGTGGCAAGGAAAAACCGATGTCTTATATGAAACCAAAAAATGCCCAAAAGAAAACAACAAAGTCAAATTAAAATGGAGCATGAAGGTATGATGTGGCCTACCTATCAGTTGCAAATTGGTGGCAAAGTCGAGTTCAACGGCATTGGGATGCTTGGAATTCGGTAGGTGGTGGAGGAGAAATCGTTATAACAGTGTTTTCAATATTCTAAACAAAGGATTTCTACCCTGTATATAGTTTTTTAAAACCCCTAGTAATAAATGCGAATGGGGGGGGCGCTTGGTGGGGTCAATAATGGTTGACCCCCCGTTTTGGCGTGGAAATCTCCTTTCCCCCGTCACTATCGAAAATATTTCATTGCGGACCATTTCGGCATGACTCACTCAGTTGAAGCAGAAAGCGTCGACGTATTTTTACAAACTTGTACCGATGTCAACTTCATCTGGTGACTTTTTGCCAGAGTGGGTCGGTGCTTCTCACAGAGTTGCTCTGAATGTTTTGGTGTCATATTGTGAGTGTCATCGTCAATACTTAGCATGTTTCACCGAAATTTACGTTCCTCTTTTGTAGTCGTGTATCGTTGCTTGTCCCACACTCTTCATCGGCAAGTCTCAAGTTTTTCTAGCGACCGTTTCGGCTCCACTCGCTGAGTTTCTCTGAAACGCATCGTGGCCTTAATCATTATTTTCCAATTTTCTTTCCACCAATGCTTTTCATCCTAACTAGTGTTTTAACACCGATCCATTTCAACAGCTTTGATATTTTAATGCCGAAACGATCGGCGTGACTCACTTCTTTCCTCTGACCAAAATCACAATAAAAAAATACTCCAAGTGTTTCGGCGTGTCCGCGAAAATACTCTGACGGTTTCAGAGGCACTCACCTAGTTTTTCCGACCGTATCAGCTCAACTCACTGATTTTCTCTGACCATGTCGGCGCAAAAACCTGATTTTTACTTAGTAAAAAATTTCCTTCTTTTCTTGATTTTCAGGAGAAGACTCTAACTATCGAAGTTGAAATTTTCTAGGATGAGTTGAACTCTAAGACTATTAAAAGTAGAAGGAGGGTCCCTACAATTTTAAGAAAAATTTGGGGATTAGGTTGCACAAGCAACACTTCCATACTCCTCCACAAACACCTAACCCTCCTGATCTCTATCTCTTTTTCACCCCCAACTCCACTCCTCTCCCCTACCCCTAATCAACCCCCCATCGACTCTCTTTTTCTCTATCTCTCTTGAAAACCCATATTAATCCATATATACCTAAAACCCACCCCTTTCTCTCTCCCCATACTCTCTAACACCTCCCAACTCTTATTCTCTCTCTCCCCGTAACCCACCCACTCTCATACCCCCGTCCCTACACCATGTCTCTCTCCCTAACCCCAAAAACCTAGTCCTCACCTCCTTCTCCTTGCACATCCCCAAACGCCTAAACTCCTCATCTCTAATTCTTTCTCTCCCACAACATCTCTCTCTCTCTCTCTCTCTCTCTCTCTCTACTTATTTCTCTCCCCCAACATCTCTCTCTCTCTCTATCTCTCCACCTATTTCTCTCCCACAACATACCTCCTCCCCCTAACCCTAATAATCTATCAAATGTCTCTATATATCTTCTTCTCTCTCTCTAACCCTAATATTTCTCTCTACCCTAAACCCTCTTTCTCCCTATCCCTAACATCTCATTCTCTATCTACTCATAAACCCTACTCTCTTTCCCTATCTCCCCTCCTAGTCCCCCTACCTATAAACCTCGCCTCTCTCTCCCCTAAACCCCCTGTACCTAGGTTTTTCACCCCAGCTCATGCTAAAGAGCACTTACTAAGGATTCAGGAACCCTTAGTAGCAGTTCAATAATGGATAGAAAATAATATGTGAAATGAGTAAAAATTAATTATTAAAATGTTACATGTGCACGTGATAACATAAAAAATAAATGTAACAATAACAATAACAGTAAAAATAAACAACCACAAGGAACTCAATAATGGAATTTGAATTTTTTGTATTAATGAGAAAACAAGGGTTTGCAATGGTGTTTACCTCAAATGGTGAGGTTGTTGGAGTCCTTGCAGCTGTACAAGAGTAGTGCACCAGATCTCCAGAGTTCCTTTTGTGAAGATGCTCACAGTAGATCCAAAGAGATGATGTAAACCTCACAATGAAAGAATTTAGGAATAACAGAAGAAGAATAGAGTAGAAGAACATAGATCCAAATGAGCTCAGATAGAGGCAGAATAATTACACATGTTGCATTAATCTGAATAGTAAAAAAGTAAATATACAATGCTTAGGATTCGAATACACTAGGTGTGATTTGAATTAGACTACATGGATGGATCCATAATCAGTTGAGTGCCATCAAGTCATAACTAGGAGTCCAACTCATCATCAGTGAAGTCATCAATGCACAAGTAATAGTCAATCAGAAGTCAAACTGAGTCTAACTGAATGTGGTAGGTGTAACTGGCACATGGAAGCACTAATGTAGTGAAGCAGGCTTAGTGGAGGGTGCTCATGGAGCTAACTGGAGTCAGAATGGGCTATCTAGTCACACTAGAGGCCCATCGGAGTGTTAAGGTCAGTTAAGAGTGAGTCAAGCCTAAAATCAGGGAGAGAACTCTTGTTAATTGAACATAATTGGACTGGTAGGTGAAGAAGTGTGCCTTTCTCATGCAATAGGTGAAAGGAGGGTGCACTAGGCACTAGGAGGGCTGAAACTGATCAGGAAGAAGTTCTAGGGGCTAGCTAACTAAGGGCTAGGTGTTGGGATTGATGAGTGGAATGCATGAAAAATGCATGCAAACCCTAAAAGTGCATGCAAACCCTAAAAGATTGAAAATGAAAATGACTGAAAAGCTAGTAGGACTAGGATGGAGTATAGGAATATCCTAACACCCCCCCTTAATCCATCATGGGGCCTGGTAACTAGGGCCAAAGGTCACCCATACAATCAAATAAGATAGAAAAATAAAGAACTATCCATAAATCGAGGAAATGGGGAAAACCTCATGGGAAAAATACCCCCCTCAAAAGAAAAGTAAATAAGTCAAAGAACCATCATACTAAGCAGAAAAGAAGGAATCTTTCATCAGTGAAAAATTCTACAAAAAACTTAACAAGTTGATCCCCTGTAGGATGCCAATATAGGTGTTAGATGTTGATCTAGTCTTCTGATGTGCCTTCCACTGTGTAGAGGATGTATTGGACAAAGCAAGTCTCTCAGGAATTCTTTATGCAACTGGAGAGAATGGAACATAAGGAGTCTTCCCAAGTGATGGAAGAGAGAACCCCATCACCATGCTATATCTCTCATGGACAGGTAGATGGCATAATGCAAGGTTGGAATGATGCTGAAGTCTGGTAGTCTGTGAACAGATGAATCCTCAACTGTGTTCTCAGTAGTAGCAACGACTATGTGAGCCCATATTGACCTTAAATCTGTACTGAGAATATGTGTTGATTTTGGATCTGAATCTTCTTGAACTATGATCTCAACATAAAAATCTTGATCTTCTTCTTCATTAGAAGAGGAGTCACTCTGATCTTGATCAGAATCTGAAGGAATAGTCAGAGAGAAGGGCATGAAGTGTGGGAACTCATATGTCTTAGAGGCATGATTATCAACCCCATTCACTATAATCTTTCTAGTGGAGATATCTGTAATCTCTACTATGTTTGGACCAAAAGTTACTTGCTTTGGTGATCATGTATGAGTCATCTAAAATACTGATAACAAATTAGCTATTAGAGAAGGAACAAATAAAACATTTTTGAACTTACCATGCTCCATATGTACTGTACCCAATCCTTTGGCAAAAATTTGAGAGTTGTCTCCCATGTTAATAGTAGGCCCATCTTTGAGATCTAAAGAAAAGATTCTTTAGAGGCAACCATGTGGTTGGAGGCTCCAGAATCTATGAGGAGGGCTTTTGACTTTGAAAAACCAGCCATCAATGCATGGAAATCATCAGATCCACTTCCAGAATCAGACATCTTTGCTTCTTTTGGAACAACAATTTTGTTTTGTTCAAGAATCTTGGTTAGTAGGTCTATTTTCTTGTGCATGCAAGCTTTCTCAAGATGGTTTCCTCTCTTACAATAGGACCAATTAGGTCTCTTGTGTTTGTCATTTTTGGATTTAGATGGCTTCTTGTCCTTGTCTTTTCGCCTCCCTTTTGTATTCGCTCCCCTTGCTTCTCTAGCTAGAAGAGATAGGTCTTTGGAGGCCTTGATGGCACCCATTTGAATCAATTTGTCTTCTTCTTGAATGAGAGCTTCAGAAAAGGCTGTTAAGGTGGGAAACTTCCATCCAGGGATTGACATTCACCCAGAATGGAAAGTAGATACAAAGAAAGAAAATTGAGATCCAATTTTGCTCAATACGGAGAGTACCAATTGCTCATCACTTTTAGTGATGCCACAACGCTTGCATTGTAAAACCAATTTCTAAAATTTGGAGAAGAATTCTTGAATGCTTTCGAAATTGTTAGGTTGTAGGGAAACCAATTAATTTTCAAGAATGTGTCCTCTTATCCCATCTTGAATGAGAGCTTCAGAAAAGGCTGTTAAGGTGGGAAACTTCCATCCAGGGATTGACATTCACCTAGAATGGAAAGTAGATACAAAGAAAGAAAATTGAGATCGAATTTTGCTCAATACGGAGAGTACCAATTGCTCATCACTTTTAGTGATGCCACAACGCTTGCATTGTAAAACCAATTTCTAAAATTTGGAGAAGAATTCTTGAATGCTTTCGAAATTGTTAGGTTGTAGGGAAACCAATTAATTTTCAAGAATGTGTCCTCTTAGCCCATCTTGTTTTCCAAAAATACTCTCCAATTTTGTCCATAACTCACTTGGAGACTTAAATCCTTCAACATGAAACAAGAAATCTTTAGACATATGAAGGCATATGAAACCAAAAGCTTCATCCATTTTATTTAGAAACTTGGTTCTCTCTATAGCTGAATGTGGTATGGTGTCTTTTTCATCAACCATTCTAGAAAACCCTCTCAACTTCAAGTGTACTTTCATGTCACTCTTCCATTCAAAATAATTGAAAGGAGTGAGGATCATAGGAGAGGAAGAAGCATTCAAATTGCTCATTTTGACTGCTCGAACGAGTGCAAAAAGAAAATGTTGAATCTACTGTTGCAACTGCTAGAACTTCGAAATACTTGCAAAAAACTCTCAAGAATGGAGGTAGAATATACTCTCAAACGGCTCTGATACCATGTGAATATGCTCACAGTAGATCCAAAGAGATGATGTAAACCTCACAATGAAATAATTTAGGAATAACAGAAGAAGAAAAGAGCAGAAGAACATAGATCCAAAGGAGCTCAGATAGAGGTAGAATAATTACACATGTTACATTAATCTGAATAGTAAAAAGGTAAATATACAATGCTCATGATTCAAATACACTAGGTGTGATTCGAATTAGCCTGCATGGACAGATCCATAATCAGTGAAGTGTCATCAAGTCATAACTAGGAGTCCAACTCATCATCAGTGAAGTCATCAATGCACAAGTAATAGTCAACCAAAAGTCTAACTGAGTCTAATTGAATGTGGTAGGTGTAACTAGCACATTGAAGCACTAATGTAGTGAAGGAGGCTCAATGGAGGGTGCTCATGGAGCTAACTGGAGTCAGAACAGGCTATCTAGTCACACTGAAGGTCCATCGGAGTGATAAGGTCCGTAAAGAGTGAGTCAAGCCTAAAATTAGGGAGAGAACTCTTGTTAACTGAACATAACTGGACTAGTACATGAAGAAGTGAGCCTCTCTCATGCAGTAGGTTAAAGGAGAGCACACTAGGCACTAGGAGGGATAAAACTTATCAGGAATAAGCTCTAAGGGCTACCTGCTGGGACTGATGACTGGAATGCATGCAAACCCTAGAATGCATGCAAACCCTAAAAGTGCATGCAAAACCTAAAAGACTAAAAATGAAAATGACTGAAAAGCTAGTAGGACTAGGATGGAGTATAGGAATATCCTAACACCTTTCCCTTCTCCAAATGCTCAATGGGTGGCCAAAACTCAACTGAAATGGTGAACAGAAGCTCAAGGTGATAGGCTAGAGTTCAACAGGAATTTCGACAACATGAGGGTATGAATAGTGATTGATGGATGTGAAATTGGGGGCATCCATTACATTTTTCTAGTGATTTTTGGTAATGGAGTGTTGGTCCATGGTTTTGGGTAACTAATAGTATTGACAAATGGTATTTGGGATTTCCCCATGGTTTTTGGGAAACCAATAGTATTGGCTAATGGTATATGGAGTTTTCCCTCTTTTCTGAATTTATTTTTGACCTTTTCCCCTTTTTATTTTATTTTTGAGAATTTTTGGCCATTTTTCGATGTTTTTGATAGATTTTGAAGGAATTTCATTAATTGCAGATGGAAATAATGATTTTTTTCCCTTTTGGTTACCATTTGATGGTTTTTTATGGTTTTGGAGGCCAAAAATGTAGGAAAAGTGGACAAAATAGTTATGTGACTAGGGAGATGAGCTAGTGAACAATTTTTGGGTGTTAAAAGATTGCCCTCTGATGTGTGAGGGTAGAAGCTCATCGTATGGCTGATAGAAATCATAGGTTCTGTCATTTTCCAGGGGTATGAGCATTGTAACAGAGGAGAGAAGAAACTGGTTGGAGACTGAAACACATGCTCCACATAAACTGCAAAAACTAAAAATACATGGCCTGAATAATGAATGAGGAATAATCTCAAATACATAGATGAGGCGGGAATACCCATGCTCGTATGATGATATACAAATAACAATGAGGCCTAAAGGGGACCTGAACAATACATAGAGAATCGATGTGTAAATCATAATGGTCCATAGGGGACACAAATTTGGGACATACTCATTGAAAGTTTTAAAACTGTATAGAGAAGCAAAGCATACAGATTCTTTTAAGCAAAACAGAGATTTCACCATAGTGTTCACACATAATACACAGAGATTTACCCTTGAAACCCTTAACCAGGAAAACCAACAATCCTTGGAGCCACCACTCCTATTATTCTCATCATCTCATTATGAATTACTCACAATACAATATAGGTATTCTGCAACATCCAAAACCCTAATCTAGTAACCCAGATTAGTCAATAGACCCCAATTCGTGTGCCACTGACAGACGCACTCTCCCCTTCACATACATGCAGAGAATATAACACATACCCAACATTCTCCCACTTGTTGTTTTCTTTTCATAACAATGAGTCACGTGCTCATAAATTCACAGGTTCAGGGCATCCATGCCCATAGATTCTCTACACGAAGAGAACTTCTCTGTACTGACAGACTTTGTTAATAAGTCTGCAACATTCTTCAAGGTGTAAACCTTCTCCAACAACACCTTTTGGTCTTCAACCATATCTCTCACAAAGTGATATTGCACATCAATATGCTTTGTCTTAGCATGATAAGAAGGGTTCTTTGCCAGGAATATTGCACTTTGGCTGTCACAATCTAACCTTACAACGTTCTATACAAACCCAACACCTGAACATAATCTTTGCAACCATACAACTTCTTTTCTTGCATGAGTGGTTGCCATATATTCTACTTCAGTAGTTGAGAATGCAACTACTTCCTGTATCTTGCTCATCCAAGTGATAGCTCCTCCAAATAGGGTAAACAAATACCCAATTGTAGATCTTCTATGATCAAGATCTCCAGCCCAATCTACATCAACAAATCCATGTACATTTATTACTCTATCTGGTCCAGGTCTTCCTTGGTAGCATATTGCATAATCTTTAGTGCCATGCAAATATCTCAAGACCCTCTTTACAACTGTCCAGTGCTCCTTCCCTAGTTTTGACATATATCTACTCAATACTCCCACTGCAGGAGCAATGTCTGGTATGGTACAGACCATTGCATACATCAAATTCCCAACCACACTAGTATACGGAACTCATGCCATATCTTCTTCATCTTCCTGTGTCTTGGGACACTGAACTACAAATAAATTTACACCTACAGGTATAGGGACCTTGACCGGCTTACTTTCCTGCATTTTAAATCTCTATAGTATTGTCTCAACATATTTTCTTTGATTTAACCAAATCTTCCTGTTTGCACAATCTCTTTTAATATCCATTCCTAGTATGAAGCTTGCAGCACCAAGATCCTTCATGTCAAATTTGGAGGAGAGCTAAGATTTCACCTCCTTAATGACATCTTTGCTTTTCCCAATTAGAAACATGTCATCAACATACAATACTCTGTTAATGAAGTGATCACCAAATTGTTTGGAGTATACACAGTGATCAACTTCACTTCTCACAAACCCCAATTCAAGTATGTATGTGTCAAACTTTTGGTACCATGTCCTTAGAGATTGCTTTAAGCCAGATAGGGACTTCTTTAGTTTACATACTAGCTCTTTCTTGCCCTTTATTGTGAACCCTTCTAGTTGTTTCATGTAGATTTCTTTTTCTAGATCCCCATGTAAGAATGTTGTCTTTACATCCATATGCTCTACTTCAAGATCAAAAGCAGTAGCAATAGAAAGAAGAAATGTGATGGAAGTTAATTTCGCAACTCGGGAAAATATTTCACCGAAATCAATTCCCTCTACCTGAGAATATCCCTTTTCTACCAAGCGAGATTTGTACTTATCCACTTTACCTTCTGCATTTAACTTCTTTTTAAATAGCCATTTGCTACCAACATCTTTTATTCCAGTAGGTAACTGAACTAGATCCCACACTTCATTTTTGTCCAAAGCTTCCATTTCTTCAAGCATGGCCTTCTTCCATAGATCTCTATCCTCTGAATCAACAACTTCCTTCACATTTCTAGGATCATCATCGGTAATAGATAAAGCAAAACTAGACCGAAAATAAGGACGGGAATACTTTTTTGGTTTCCTTCTTTCTCGAGATGATCTCCCCAGAAATGGGATATGAGCTTCTTCTTCTTCTGATTCATCTTCTTCCGTTGAGTCAGATTCTTCATCTTCTAACTCAAACTCTATATTCTCTGGTTCCTTCTCCATTTGAGTCACTCCCTGTTTGGAAAGTTCTTTGACCTCTCTAAACACAACATCTCGACTATAGACAGTATCCGTAGTTACAGGATTCCAAAGCTTATAACCTTTCATACCATCTTTATAACCAATAAAGATACATTTTCCAGCTTTATTGTCCACCTTACTCATTTTCTCCTTTGGAACGTGTATATTGAAACAATAAAATCATTTCTTATACAAATAACCAATGCAAATAATACAAAGGATCCATAAATAGTCAAATAATCGAATTATATAATTGATAAGATAAATAATGAGGATTTACAATCAGGATGTAGCCACATATATATGGATTATATGGTGACTATTCACTAAAGGTTATGTCTCTTAGTTAAATATAATTAACATTATGTTTTATTTTATTATTTATTATTATTATATATATTATTCATATTATTTTAATATTTTATTGGTTACATACATAAGCATCATAGCCAAAAACTTTTAGATGTTTAATAGAGGGTTTCTTACCACTCCATACCTCTTGTGGAGTTTTTTCAACCAAAGTTAATGTGGGTGATTGATTTACCAAGTAACATGTTGTCTCCATTGCCTCTGTCCAGAATTCTTGTCCTATCCCGGCATTGCTTAGCATGCTTCTTGTCTTTTCCATCAACGTCCTATTCATCCTTTCAGCAACTCTATTCTGTTGAGGTGTGTATGGAGTAGTAGTTTTTGTTTCTATACCACACTTCTTACAGAATTCTTCGAATTCATTCCTAGAGAAATCTCCACCATTATCTATCCTCAACACCTTTATTTTCTTTTCTGTTTGATTCTCTACAAGAGCCTTAAATTCTTTGAATTTAGAAAATAATTCATATTTCTTTCGAAGGAAATAAATCAATGTTTTCCTTGAGAAATCATCTATAAATGAAACATAATACACAGATCTACCTAGTGATGGAACAAGAACCGGTCCAAACACATTACTGTGTATTAACTATAAAATTATCTTTGCTCTTGTAGCACAAGATGAAACTATTACTTGATTATGTTTTCCATATATGCAATGTTCACATAAATCAAAATCTAGAGTGCAATCAGTCATACCTTCAACCATACTTTTACCTTGTAATGCACGAAGGCCCTTTTCTCCAATATGCCCCAATATTTGATGCCATAGCATTGTCTTTGTTCCTGATGCAGTCAGGGTTCTGTGTTTTGTATCTCCCCCCTCAGGGACAACATAACTATTACATTCACCAATGGTGGTTCTTGCCAATAGTTTGTACAGAGTTCCATACCGAATTCCCCTCATCAACACCATTGATCCTGGAACCATTTTACAACCACCATCTCCACACACAATCTTTACACTTGCAATATCCATCTTTCCAATAGAAATCAAATTTCTTGCTAGATTTGGAATGTGTAGTACGCCAGGGAGAGTTCTAATCCTTCCATCCTTTAGTTTCAACTTGACTTTACCATGCCCAATGATACTAAATGGTGATTAATCTCCCATAAACACATCTCCTCCATTTTACTCTTCATATTCACAGAACCACTCCCTGTGAGGGGTCATATGGCATGATGCACCTGATTCAATCAACCATATATCACATTCTGAAGGATTACCAGTAGACTCTAGGTACACATCTGCTCCTTCTTCTGAGGAAGTGCTTGCCTATGTGGTAGAGGTATCCTCTGAACCCTTTCCTTTATCAATATTCTTAGATCTACAATCCATTTTATAGTTCCCAGCTTTACTGCATTTCCAACACTTCCTTATAAATTTTCTTGGGGATTTAGATCTACCCTTAGATTTAGATATCCCCCTAGATCCCTTATTTTTGTTTCTCTTCTAGGGGAAAACTCTCACAGAAAATGAATCCATTCTATGAGTATCCATGGTTTTCCGCCTCATCTCTTCTAATAGAAGGGATGATACTATTTAATCAAATTTTAGAGTTGCTTGATTAGCACTCCCTATTGCAACAATTACATTGTCCTAGGAATCTGGAAAAGAACACAATAATGCAATACATTTATCTTCTTTAGCCATTGTAATGCCAACAGAGGTTATTTGACTTACTAGAGTATTGTAGAAATTTAGATGCTCTGTCACTATGTCATTATCATCCATTCTGAGGTGATACAGTTTCTTTTTGCAGAAATAGCTTGTTCACAAGGGATTTTGATTGATACAAACTCCCTAGTTTCTTCCAAAGCTTTAACGAAGTATCTTCTCCGGATGTATTCAATAACATAGAGTCTAATAAGCACAGTCAAATTGTACTCCTCCCCCTTCTATCTAATTTCTCCCAATCTTATTTCGATGTTCTAGTGGGTTGCGTACCGGGATCCATATCAATCCACTGATCCTGATCTACAAGAAGATCCCCCATTTTGAGCTTCCATAGCTCAAAGTTTTGGCCGTTAAACTTCTCGATCTTAATTCTTGAACTACTTGCCATTCTCTTTCAATGTACAAACCGAGACTGCAAATCTCCCATTGAACCTAGGTTTATCGCAAACCCAAGATCTATCAACGATGTTGAACCCTTAGTAATAGAGGCGTCCCCCTAAAACCAAATAAATCGAGCTTTGATACCACATGTAATTTTAAAACCTGTGTAGAGAATAAAATCATACATATTATTTTAAGAAAAACAAAGATTACACCACATCATTCACACATAGTAGATAGAGATTTAACCTGGAAACCCTTAACCGGGAAAACCAACAAACCTTGGAGCCACCACTCCTATTTTTCTCATTATCTCATTATGAATCACTCACAATAGAATATAGGTATTCTATAGCATCCAAAACCCTAATTCTCTAACCTAGATTAGTCAATAGACCCCAATCCCTTAATCGGGATTAAATTACATATTTTTAGAACAATCCCCAGAAATTGTATGTGATCCCCCAAAAAGGTGACGGAGGGATCGTCACCTCCGCCGCTGACAGGCGCCCTCTCCCCTTCACATACATGCAGAGAATATAACACATACCCAACACTTAATTGTATGGAAAAATGAGGTTTGCGAAGCAAAGAATATCAACGAGTAGAATATTCCAAAACCTTTTTGAAGCAACAAAGCTCGTAGATATGAAGCCTATTGTGCTTTCACCAATGTAGACAAACATACAAATTGGACCAATGTTCATTAGTAGGAGATTAGACCATTTTTTGGTAAGTCCTTACTAAGGATGGCGAGACTCATGTCAATTACTATCAAGAGTGGAGGATGAGATCAATCATATTATTCTTTGAATGGAAAAAGAAGGCAGCAAACCAGTTACTCCTTTCAAGTTCAACCTCTGTTGGATTGACTTCTCTATTATCTTAGCCCTATTGTTTGAACCTTGACCTAAGCTTTCTCTATATTTCAAACTATAAACTTTGTTAAGGAAGAGAATCCATCCACCTCCACATCCACCTAAAGGAGGATCAGTTTGTCTTTCAATGTCAAAATAAGCCCATGGGCCACTTTCATTTATTTGTTCCTCTAGTATAACCCTAGAAAATTTCCCTTTTTTTAATTGATTGAAGCTACCCAAAATAGCCAACCCCTTTACAACAAATTGCATAGGAGGGACTATTTTATCTTCAAAGATCAAATCATTGCAAGCTAACTATACTCCCCAGGTATTTATTAGAGCCAAATACTTTATCTTCTTCATGGAGGCATCACTACACCATTTTCTCATCCTCTTTTGAGGTAGGTAGCTCTACATATTTATTTGTACCTTCTTGTAGACTAGCCTTTATTTTTTTTAAAACTATCTTCATTCAAGAATAATAGCATCCCAACCCCATATAAGGATGTGTTTATTGGATGCCTCCATAGAAAAAACCCAAGATTTGGATTTGTCCAAGGGAAAAGCGAAAAACTACCTAAATGGGAGACCTTAGGAGGACTTAGAACTGAAAAAATATAAATATACTCTATAAGCTACATCAAAAAGGAAGAATTTGCATGTATTAAAAAATAATGGCATTTCTAGCCAACCATATCTGCAAGGATACTATGATAGAGAGAGCCCTAAATTATTTTAGTTTTTCCTATGAAAGATGAGATCTAAAACTTTCATTTGACAAGGCTATTATTTTAGTGTTTCTCTAGCTATTGTTAGATACCTATACATCTCTAGGATCAAAATAAGACCACCTTTAGGGACTTCTAGGTGATGCCATTTGGCCTCTTAAATACTCTTGCTACATTTAAGGGTTTAATGAACAAAGTGGCTGATAAGCATGGGGGGTTCACTTAGTGAACTTGTTACATAGCACGATCATTCATAGGATATTAAAGAATATCCCTATTTTCATTAAATATTGGAAAATGCCTCCTAAAATTGTATTGTTGAACCCCCCTCCCAATATACCTTTCCAATTAATAAAACCCCTAGTTTCACCATATATTATAGGTATCCAGTTTTATAAACCCATTTTTAATATCCCTTTATATCATACTATCAATTTGCAACAAACAGGAGCCCTAATGCATCTTAGTAGAAGCAAACATGATGCTAAATAAAATACTAGTATAATGCTAACAATGATCCCAATGGGATTGGACGGGTGATTGATCATTTTGTAGGGTTGGATAGTGGAAAACCCAACGAAATTGTAATGGGGAAGGAAAAATGCGTAAAAATAAACCTAGTCAAGAAATCAATGTAACAAAGAATGTAATAGACTAATATTCCAATAGTTAGTGCAATCCTTAGAATAGATGAGAACTGCAGATGTTTCACACCACATCCCACCAATATACCAATTTTATATCATAAAAATACAAGTATAGCCATACAGAGCTTATGTTTTCTATAATATTAATAAATTGAACTCCATAAAAATGCAAAATTCAAACACTTTTGTGGATGGACTTCCCTACCTTCCAATAAAAAAACATCATTGATGTTTGAACCCAAATGAACATAGAAAAATTCCTCTTACTTTCCAATAACACCATATGATCATGTGCATAACCTGGATTTGGATCATTCACAAGATGTAATGAATGCCTCTACTTCCTCTACATTTATTCTTGCAATCAAGGGAATTAACAATATTTAGTAACCTTTTATTGGGTTATATCTAGTTATTTTTATCTTTATAAGAGAAGTAAAAATATCCATTGTTAACTTTCAATCATGCAATACTTATAAATATACACAGATGATGAAACTTATATGATACAATTTCATGGTAACGATAACACATAGGGTATGTAAATAAGGATTGTTATCTTCACCTATGTTCATGTAAGTTCCAATACAATATTAAGACAGATGCCTTGAATCTAAGAAGTGAAATTACAATTATGAATGTGCTAAATATAACTCACTCAACAACTATTCCTAACTAGCAATGTGAAAATGTAAAAGAAGAATTCAAAAAGTTGAAAGTAATAATTAATCAAGAAAGATTGATCTAAATTTTCTTGGTTCTAGTGAGTAAAAAAGGTCGATCTCACTTTTCTTGGTTGTTGTGGAGTAAGGTTTGATTGAATCTCAATGCTCACCTAAACCCCAACCTAAAAAATGAAGAGTTAGATCCTTTACCATAATTCCTACAAAAAAATACAATACAATTGTTCAACTCTGGAACTCCCAATTAGATACATCTCTTAATTTAAAATATTATTTAGATAATTATCAAAAAAAAGGGTTTGAATGTTGAGACCCAAATTGAAAACACCATCAACGTAATTTAAAATATATAACAAGAGATCATTTAAAAGTCATCGATGGGCCATTGATGACGTTCAAAAGATGAGAAAATATTTTTGAAAACACAATGATAGATGTTCAACTCAATTCTAAAGAACAATTTCAAAAGCATGCCACCAAGATTGTAAGTGAAATCCTATAGATGCAACTAAAGTTATTTAAAATAAGTTAATGGTATAGAAATTAGTAATATGTAACAAACCAAGAGAAAATTTCCCAATAAGAGGAAAAAACTTAAAGATGAAAAACAATATAACATCAACTAAAACCAATCCTAAAAAAGCTATTAAATAAGAGAATTCCATCGAGATTAATATTGGTACATTATTATCGTATTTATTCAAAACTTAGGATCATAAGCTATTTAGCAAATAAAAATGGAGGGTCCTTAATTTTTATGTGGGTATGAATCAAGGCAATGATTTGGAGGTATGAACACATCCCACGATTTGCAGGTGTAAATAAATCCCATGTTTTGGAGGTTATTCCTCAACCCACCCAAATAAAATAACCCTGAATATTTATATTATTATGTCAAATTAAAAACCCCCCTTGACCCCCTAATACAGGGAAATATATTTTTGTGTTTTTTAGGAGTATTTCAAACCCCCAATATGAATGGACGTGATATGATATTGCCTTTCTAGTTAATCCCCCATGCTGATAAGTATCATTGCAAGTTTGTCATAATTTTCTTTGATGATATCCTCATATATATTATAACATTTAGAGAATGGTTGGAGCATTTAGGTCTTGTACCAGCCATTTTAAATCCAAAGAAGCTCTATGCAAAATAATCCATGTCAGAATTTTCCTAGACTTCCATGGAATATATTTGTCATATATCTGTAGAGGGTGTTTGGTAATCTTGTGAAGATTCAATCCAGTCAAGAGTGGCTATTTCCTAATAAACTTAACAAACTTAGAGTTTTTTGGTGTTAGTAGGTTTCCATAAATTTTACTTTCATCTAAAGTGTAGTTGAAAAAGGGGGGGTTTAACTAGGGGAAATGGCCACTCATTGAAGTAATCAATCCCCACGAAACTGAGTCTCCTAGAATCCATACACTGTATAAGAAAGAGACATAAAATGGACTTGAGGAACAAAGTATGGGCCTCAATTTACTCTTGGACGATATACTAAGGAATTTACATCCGCAACAGATGATACACTGTATGAATGGCGTGGTAATTTTTTTATAAATTTTTACGAAAACACTAAGTCGATGGTGAACATATTATATCCCATGAAAAACTCCAACAATTGTAGCCATCAATTCCAAATATGTATAACTGAAAGATATGTATGTAATCAAATCTATATAAAAACAATGAATCACACATCGGGAATCTATCATTCGATACACAAAGCACATGGATGCTTCAGGAAGAGTCGTCTAAAACACAAGGATACCAAAAGAAACACATTCTCAGAGAAAGGTTAGAATTTACCTCCAATTTTGTTGTAGAGGGTCTCTCCAACTCTGAATTCTTTGTATGCCTCTCCAAAAGCTTCCACATCAGCTCCAAGGAATTTTAATCAGCCATGGAAGCCACTATATTTATATAAATTACAATGCAAAAATACCCCAAATAACTAAAACCCCTGATCTCATTGGATCCAATGCTTAGACCAACTACATTGAGTTGTGGTCGGCTCATAGAGTGTTTGAATCTCTCTCTTACATAGGGTAAACTCTCCTTGAAAAATATTTGCACCAAATGAGTAGATATCTCACACATCAATAAACAAACGCCAACCTACGAGGGAAAGAATCCTGTTCGAAAAAACAACCGCATCCTACTCTACATGCAATATTAATGTATGGAGGGAAAGGAAGTAATCGAGGCTAAAGAAGGTTAGGGATACATTTTGATTTGATTAAGTGAAACCCCTATATATTAGGGCATTCTAGTTTCACTTCTTATGGGAATATTTTTTCAACAACAAAGGTAAAGGCCCTAGTCCAAGTGGATTTACCCATCCAAAAATTCAAAGTTGCTACTCAAACTGTTTTGGATTCAATATAGACCTTGTGAATGTGGATCATACCTTTTGCACATCAGAAAAGGGCTTGAAGAAACCTCCAAACCTACTCCTTATTTCCAAAATTGAAAACTCATCCAAAACAAAGGTTAAACTTGCAACATGAAGGTGGCATACATTACAAACCAGGTCTGCAATTTTGTTGTTCAATCAACGATCCCACAAAATCCACCAAGAATTGGTTCTCCACATGAAAGAAGAAATTTGAAAGTTGAAATGAAGTGTGACATAGGGCACATAGATGTGCAAAAATAACCCCCACAAACAAAAATGAAATGCTACCCCGATATGTCTATAAATATTACCTAGTCAGAGGTACTTGATGTTTGATTTGCTAGTCTAAACTAGTTGCAATAGGAATATATAGCTCCTCCTTGGATTAACCCTAGAAAAGGATGAAAACCAAATAGAATATATGTGCTCTAAATTGACCTCCAATAGGCACTTTCAAGCTAATATTTATACCCATCTGCCATAAGAATTAATTCAGATCGGCTCAAAAGTTTAGTTTATCCATGGGTCATCCTTAGAGTTTATAATTATTTACATGTCATCCCAATCCCATGCTAGGATAGGTTCGCCCCTTCACAGTGTTAATACATGCTTTCTCCTGAGCTTCTTACATTTTTTCCCTGGATTTATGACAAGGAACTATGTGCAACTGCTATAGGTCAAACCTTACCTGGAAGGTGACTGCAACCATCTAGAAATATTTCATTAAGAACATCCATATTATTTTGTTGTCATTGTCCCTGCAAATATATTGCCTATAATTTATTCTTTAGGGTCATTTAGCACCTAGATATCTATTGACTGATGAAGAAACATGGTCCTAAAGTGAGGACCTCCAAGATGGTCTACTACAGGCCTTAAAAACTACTCCATTTGTTTATTCCAAGGACGTAGTAATCTGATATGCAGTTTGCTGAAAGGAAAGCCAATTGATACAAATGTATAAATGGCCGCTAACAACTTGAACAAGCCCTCTATCAAATTCCATTGAGATCCTTTATTTATGGGTCTTAAGTATTGTTTTGAAAGTAAAATTGTTCAGAATACACCCATAAATACTTTTATTGTTGTTCAAATTGCCCTAGATCTGTATTTCCAGGAATCGACCGTGCTTTGAGATACTCCAAGAAAACACTATAAAATCTCTCATATCCAAGATATTTGACCCATTCCATTCATTGGTGTACGATTGTTTGTTGCAAAAAGATTCCCTAGAATAGGGTTGCTTCACCCTTGCAACAACCTTTATTATACCTGTAGAAGGTGATCTCATAATTTCCTTTGGCTTGCTTATAATCCTTAAAGGCATGAGTATAGCTGCAATGACATGAAAAACTGCTCAAAACATCCTAGGACAATTATATGTGATCAGAATGAATTTTAATGTTGTTTCCAATGCTTTCTATATGGTTGTTCCTTTCCCAGAATTAGTTCTTAGTGTTGTTGCTTCACACAAATACTACCAACATACTTCTTTACGACTGTTTGAAATGGCTAGAATGACTTTTTGATGGCTACACCCGCTGCAACAAACCCATAAATGATTCTTTCCCCTTTTTACTACTCTATGAGTACAAGAGAGTGTACAAAAATTATGTAGCTTGATGATGTGTTCCCAACACTTCTTATTTGATGGCACCATGTCACCATCACAATGAGAACACCCATTACCATCCATGTGCACATGAAACCATACAAAATGGGTGGTAAAATGACCCATCATTGTTCTCTTTTATTGGATATTCACTAAGGAGATTTAGTTTACTTTATTTCCACTATGGTTACTTTTAGTTTCACGATTTTAGTTTATTTGATGAAATATTAAGAAAAATGCCAATTACACAGGCGGGAATTTTTTTTTGTGCAACCTGGGCTTCAATATTGAGTGTTTCTGCACAAACTCCCTTTCATAATAGTTGAATTTTAGTTGGGAAACCTTGATCTCAAGAATATTAATAGATCATCTATGAAAGGAGATGCCTCCACATTATCACTTGTATATTCTCTAGATACACATTTTTAGTCCTATTGGCATTGTGGACATTTGTTGGACATTAATAAAATTATATTATCTTATTTTTGGTTTGGTTTCTTTGTTGGCTATTGGTAAGTTCATCATGGTGGACGCAAATTTGTTAAAAAGTTAGAGGGGTTTGGTAGCTTGTATTCTTGTCGAGGTGAATGCGATTCAAGGAATCTTCGAGACGTTGGATTTGGTTTTAGGTGAGAATATACTTTCACAACTCTTGGACTATCTAAATTTTCCATTTACATGCACTCAATGTCATCTGTATGGGAATGTTGTAACAAATTGTAATTTATAGTTTGTAAAGAAAGTTTGGAAGCGCAAAGAGGTACCTGTTGGGGATGAAAGTATTTCACAATACTTGAAATCGGATGATGCAGATGAAAAAATCTGGCACTCGGTTTAGAAGGTGACTCCGATTGATAAGGTTATTCAAGACGAAGTACTTCCCAATTACACAAGTATGGACGATGAGAAATTGCCTCCATTTGAGTCCCTTTTGGAGGGATTCGAGATCTCATGTAGTCAGATGGTGAAATTTGTTGAGTTGTGGGAAGAGAGTGGGAAGGTGGTAAAGGAGACATATGGGGCATCGTTCTTCAAGGAGGATTTTGTGGTGAATGCATGCAAGGTGGTGGAACTTCCTGGGAAGGGAAGCTTACCCGTGGCATTCGACACATTGCCACCTCTTCTAGATGCATTGGGTGAGGTGCAAGTGATGGAAACAGAAAATGTGAGCCTTCTTTTGTTCCTATAAAGTTTGTTTCACATGATGGGGGTAGTTTGTCTGGCAGCAGGTGTAGGGGCATGTACTTTTTATGCTCATGTGTGAAAACTATCGGGGCAGTGGAAGGTATTGAAATGGAACAAAATTCTATCTCTACACCATGGAAAGCTCGGAGGAAATATGATATGTTCATGCCAAGGAGAAGGCCAAATGCGAAGTATCACAAGGGAGATAGTTACGAATATTGGGGGTACTTAGATCTTGTAAACCCCAGGATGGGGACTCTTAATGAAGGTTATTTCCATTAACGTTAGAGGCTTCGGGGGTGGACCAAACTACTAGCTCTCAAGCGTTTGGTAGATGTAGAGAAACCTGATATTTTGTTACTTCAAGAGACACTGAATATTGGTCTTGAGATCATTAGGAGGTTGGAGAAGATGTTTCAGTCATGCTGTGCTTTTTCTCTGTGGATGCATGTGGGAGATATGGAAGCTTGATTTCAAGGGTTTCCAAAAATTTGAAGGTTTTAAATACTTTTGGTGGTTGGTCTATCTTGGGGGTTGAAGTCCTCTGCCATGAGTTGCATCATAAGTTCTTGGTGCTCAATATTTATAGGGCTTACGAGGATAGAATGGGGTTCTGGTCCTCATTGATTGATAAGGCCTGCTATGAGGCCAAGTCATTGATTGTGGGTGGAGATATGAACCTTACGTTGGAAGTGGATGATATTTGGCATTGCCATGCATGGGAAGACTCATTGGATGATAATTTCAGGGAAAATTTTGAGTTGCATGGTTAGATTGGTGTTAAACCAATGGATCTCAAGCCTACATGGCACAATAAGTGGGTTGGAGAACAAGGTATTTTCAAACGACTGGATAGGTTTTTTCTTAATGTTAATATTTTTGAAGATATGCATTTGTTTAGATATTGGGTGGGGTATTGCTTGTTTTCGGAACACTTCCCTATTTTCCTAGAAATTGGGACCCCTGTGGACAAGCACAGAGCTCCATTTAAGTATAATTCTAGTTGGTCGGGGTTAACTTGTTTTTCGAGCCCTGGTGAAAAATTCTTGGGTTCATTTGAGGGAGGATGTTGGTCATGCATCTAGCTAGTTTGTTGTGAACCTCAAAAAACTTAAGATTAAATTCATGGACTGGAATTTGAGTAGAAGGAGATCCATGGATGAATGTTTAGTGGAGGCGGAGTTGAAGCTAGTGGATTTGTACTATGAATATCCTATCATTTTTTTAGGTGTGGGGAGGGAGGAGGAAATATCCATACTTGAATTTGAGAAACAGAAGCTATTAGAGGATATGGAGATGGAGTGGCATTTGAAGAGTAGGGAAATTTGGTTAGCAGCGGGGGATATGGATACCAAGTATTTCGAGTGGGTGGCTTCTCATCATAAGAATGTAAATACTATTTGGGACCTCCTAGATTCCTCGGGTAATTCTGTTAGGGGTTTATCTAGGCTGACGAAGGAGGTTGTCTCTTATTTCCAGGGTCTATATTCGGAGCTAGCATAGGGGGATATGTTGGGGATGTTTCAAGTTATATATAAATTTCTTCATATGTTGTATATGGAGGATAGCGAGGATTTATTTAGGGTAGTGACATTAGAAGAACTACTTTTTGCATTGAAGTGTTTTTGTAGATATAAAATCCCTAGTACAGATGGTTGGCCTCCGGAGTTTTATTTTGACTTCTTTGAGTTATTAGGAGAGGATTTTCTATAGGTGGTTGAAGAGGTTCATCTTTCGGGTGTGGTCCCAGAGGCTATGAATTCAAATTTCATTGCCTTAATTCCTAAGAAGGACAGGCCCTATTCATTTGTTGATTTCAGTCCGATTTTTCTTTGTAATGGGGTTTATAAGATCATTGCTAAAATTTTGACAGTTCGACTTAAGCCCTTTCTTTCATCCTATAAGTCCCTTTGAAAAATTTGGCTTCTTGAATGGGAATCTTGTTAATGAGGCGATGGGTGCAGCTCAGGAAGGAATTCATTCTATTAAACCAAAGATTTACAGGTGGCTTCTATCAAACTTGATCTTTTGAAACCATATGATAAGGCATCTTGGCTCTTTATTCGACTGGTCCTTCTGCGTATTGGGTTTAATTTAGAGCTTACCAACTGGATTATGGGATGTCTAATTTACTTTGTATTTGCAGCCTTGATCAATGGGTCGAGTCCTCCATTATTCAAGGATTCCCGAGGACTTCGTCAAGAATGTCTGCTCTCTCTATATCTATTCTTGTTGGTAATTGAAGGACTCATTAGTTCTATCATTTTTGAGCATTCTCACAGGAATCTAAGGGGAATCTCTTACAATGAATGTGAGGCACTTATTCATCTCATGTTTGTGGATGGTGTTTTTTTGTTTTGTTGACAAGACACCTCAGAGTGCAGGAGGTTTAGATATATTTTGGCCTACTTTTGTAGGGTGACTGGTATGGAGATCAGTATTGAGAAATCAACCTTGTATTGGTTGAATAATCAAGTAGGTTCTCGTGAATGTTGGAGCAATCATTTTCCATATGAATGCAGAGTTATGGAAGAGGGTATTCCCTATTTAGGGTTCAATTTAAAACCCAATAAGTATGGAATCAAGGATTGGTGTTGGCTTGTAGAGGGAGTTGCGGGGAAAGTGTCCTTTTGGTGTAACCATTGGTTTTCTAGGGGAGGTAGACCAGTGCCGGTGAAGTCAGTATCAGAAGCCATCCTCGTTTACTGGCGTCTGTTGGATAAAATTCCTACTAGGACTCTTAATTCAATAAGAAATATTTGTTTTAATTTTGTATGGAGGAATGATCGGGAAGGGAAAACGTTCCACCTAGTTAAGTGGAAGGGATTAGTTTCTCCTAAAGGCATGTGCGGTTGGGGGCTAAAGAACATATTTGTATTTAACAAGGTGTTGGCTGCAAAATCGTTATGGAATTTTTTCAAGAAGGACAATTTGTGGAAGAGGATATTAGTGGCCAAATATATTGCTCCAACTTCAATGATGGAATGGGTTAGTGTTTTCAGAAAATCTACCTAAGCAAACTTAAAGGCGAGATCTCCCTAGTCCAAGTAGATCTAGAACAAATAAACACATAATATAATCAGCTTCCCTATATCAATAGAAATGCAAATAGATAAATGGGTCTCTTACCTGGGATTCACAAATCCTCTTGCTCTTCGCTTGATCCAATGCTCCTGTACCTCCATATCTGCAGCTGCAAATTCCTGTTGAGCAAGTGGAAACAATCAAACAGTAAAAGCATATATCACATATGATTGATCTGAGCTAACAGTTAAGGAAGTAAGTTCTAAACATCAGCAACAGGATAATGTATATGGGAATATATTGTATTAACTGTATAAAGGAGAGTACAATAAGAGAGAATGTTACAACCTATGCCTTAATGTCGCAACCTTCTTTCCAACAAGCCAAACCAAACCAAGCCTCCAAAGATGAAGTAAACCTCTCAAGGATGAGTGAGATTCACCTAGGATAATTTCACTAGCATGAGAGTACTATAGAATTTCCTCCCTTTGGAATGGAGAGGAGCTTCACATTTATAGGACCAAGTGGATAGAGTAGGATGAATATTATGAGGAGAAGGATAAGGATCATCCCTTGAGGTTAGGGAACCAAAGGACAAATCACCTATGAATTAGGGATAACCATCCACCTCATCATGCTTCGAAAAGTTGCTCAAAGGATTCATTTATCCATTTCAACCAACTCTGGCACATACTGCATGGAGGCAATCTGCGCCAAGAAGGGGCAAGCACAGGTTGAATGAAGGCAACTTAAGCCACCAGCGTAGGCTTCTAGATGAAACTTTGTGTCGATCCTAGTCAATCACTTATTGCTGGAATACAAATGGTGTCAGCTGAACTAGAAAATGTGGATAAAGGATCAACAACTTGCTCTAGATGAATTTTGGTCAGGGAAACTTCAGGGATCAAGGCACTGAGTTGACATAGGACTCATGATGACGAGATTTAGGTGTAACAGTTAGATGTAGGGATAAATCTATCACTCATTTTTCTAACCAGTGGAGATCCTTAACTAATGCTTTTTCGATTCTGGATAGACATATGGAATTGAATGTTGGGAATGGAAGATCGGTGCTGATAGGGAGAGATGCCATTCTTGGACTTTCTAATGAGTGTCTAGTTCATGTTGGGCTCATTGAGCATTTACAGTGTAGGGGTATTGCCACATTGAACATGATTTCTAATTCCATTGGTGCTAATATTTGGCGACAGGATTGGATGGAAACTAAGGATTTAGGTCTGTCAAGGTAGTGGAGTAATTGATGGTATTATTTCATTACTATGTTGGTTAATAGTCATGTTTTTATTGGCAAGGAGGAGGATGAACTATGTTGGAGATTTAATTCCTCGGGGTTATTTGTAATTTTCCCAGGGATATAAAAGGGTCTTATGGATATATTATTATCTCTCTGGGGCTAATTAGAATATTTTAGCACAATGGAATAATTTTATAAATATTTAAATTCTTTTTCTAGAATTTAATTATGACAAAATATCGATAATTCCAAATAAATTAAAATAAAATTCATAATTGGTCAAACAAACAAGGTTGGGAAATCTTATCCAACACTATCTAACATCATTATGCATCCAGCCAAATCCATAACACATGTTACTTGCACAAAAAAAGTCATTTTCACTTAATCATGATTAGCTAGTAATTAATGTACTAATTGTGACACTTAACATAACTTCATTTTTTTATCACCTAATAATAATTTACCAATACCAATGGATAGTAAACACCTAATATCATGTAAATAAATCCTAATTATCATTTTCCAATTAATTAAACAAAACAATTACGAAAATGACTCCACAAGACTAGTTAACTAGTATTTAACACAAACAACTAGTCTTGCACGTGCCAATGAACCAAAAGGTGAACCTACAACCATTATACATATATTTAAGCATGCACATACAACCAAATAAATTTTCATTTTCAAGTCATATCCTTTAACATAAATGATGATCCTTTCAAGTTAAATCAGTGCAACTAGTTAATAAACACTGCTAGGAGTTTAACCCAATCAATTGTACTGAGTTCCAGAGCACATAGAGGTGACGGTAAAGATATGGAAAATATAGTTCTACAGCAAAATTAAAGTACCAAAAACATATCATATGGTTTTACATTCCAAAAATTATGAAAACATAGGTTCAATCTACAAAGTAGTTACAAATTTCCACCGATTGAAGCTAGTTTATGTTTCTAGTTTCCAAGTGCAAAACAATAAGAAAGTATTGACTACTATATCTCATGGAAATCATATCAGAGGTACACTACAGCCAAATGTCTGTATCTTTCTGCTCATAAACAATCCTCTTATTAATTCATCAAAATAGCTAAATCTACTTCTCCAGATTTGCTAGAAATTGCGGAATCAAGTAAGATAAATATATAAACAATTTGCAAAGTCATTTGGAATCCATTCCAAACATAAATACCATGTATTATAATTATTATTAGAGTTATAACTTATGTAAACATTTCTTCAAACACTTCTCATGCAAAGTCATAAATCCATTTAAAACAATTCTTTCGAAGGAGTTAGTGAATGGAAACAAAACCAGGATTTCAATAAGAAAATATAGAACTATATAGGAACTCTTTCACACATTTATTCATAAATTGTAAGTGTAATTATATGATCTAATATCATTTATCTCACTCAGGCATTTTCTCAAACATTTCACATGCCAAGTCTTGAAACTACATAAAAAAACCCAACTGGTGAACTAGTTTTCGAATAAGGGCTAGAAAAACTATAGAGAGGTGTTTCCAATAATTCCTAAGCTATTGAAAAATAATAGTACACATAACATAAATATCAGATAAAAAATTATCAAATTTGTAGCAGAGGTGCCAAATAAACATTTTTCTCAACCACTTGCTCACAAAATATCAAAAACTAGTTAGTTATTTTATAACTAAAATCTATGAGAGATTTATTCCATAATTAGCTCATATATTTTATCATACAATTCATGTGAAACCATTTAAGAATCATATCAAAGCCAATTAATTCAAATAAAAATGAAATAAAGTACTTATCTTGCAAAATACAAAACTGAAATTGACCGGCCACATTCCACCCAGCTGTAGACATAATGCAATCCAAAAATCACTTTGCAATGGTCACCCCAGAGTCGAAATATTGCACCTAACCACAAGAAATATTGCACCTAACCACAAAACCCATATAAAATTGGTCCAACCGCAATCAAATGGCAAGTGGATTCCACATCACTTCCAATCGAGGATCTCTAGTCGAAATTCTAGGAAAAAAGTTTCAGGAAAAATCAGTCCAACCACAACACAATGGCAAGTCTTCCTTGACTTCCAGTCCAAGGAAATTCTAGTGGCTCCAAGACAAGATTCAGAAATATATCCATCCAACCTCAAATCGAATGCCAAGTGGATTCCACATCACTTCCAATCTAGTATATCCAAGGAAATTCCAAGACAAAACAATTGCAATTCTAGAGTAACTCAACTTAGGCACAGGCTCAGCAAGGGCGCACCAACCAGCAAAAACTCATGTCAAGTGAAACCAAAACCAATCGCACTAGTACCCTATCAAAACAAGATCCAAGAGAAAGCATAACCAACAAGAGAGACTATCCCACATCCACCCCAAATCCCATTTCCCAAGAGAAATTCGAATTGGGGGGAGATGGGGAGACATAAGGGAGGATTTGAATTCCCCAAATTAGCGAAAATGGGAGTTACACTTCTCAAGTGGGCACACTAGAGGGGAGAGGAAGAGTCCTCATCAAAGCGGGAGTTACAAATTTTCATGAGGGGTGCACTAGGTGAGGGAAAAAATCTAACTCCAAATAAAATTAATCCCGAAATAAAATAAAAACGAAGGGGTAGCATAACACATGAGGTGCATAAATCGAGATGGTCCAACAAGTCCATATGAAGGGTGTATCACATCCACATAGGTCAAAACATAAGGTAACACTTTTTCCCACCACCCCTTGCTTGTAACATCATGGTTCCTCATACTCTTTTTTGTGGCATCGGTCGATCCGATTATTTTATTTTATTAATTAATAATGTTCAACATAATAAAAATAATAATAATGTGCACACCATAGTCCAGGAAGCTTGTGCCACTATGTCCAACATAACAACAATAATAATATGTCCAGGGTCTAAACCAGAGGGTCATTACATTATTATAGTGAGTTGGGTTATGAGTCATTATTTCCTATGGCGCATAGGGCTACGTGGTGGTGGAACGAGATATAGAAAATTAAAGGACTCCCTAAGAGTATCCTTCATTTACGGTTAATGTTGAATAACAAAGTGTTGACTTGGGATAAACTTCAAAGCTTTGGCTTCTAAGGTTTTGGTACTTGTCCTCTCTGTAGGAATGATGAAGAGTCAGTTTTTCACCTCTTTCTTCAATGTACTTTCACCAAGAAGGTGTGGTGGGAGGTGGGTAGACTCTCAGGATGTTTGGTCAGGTGGGATGGACCTTCGATTAAGCTATGTTTTAAGGAATTTTTTCGCTCCAAGGAGGCTGTGCTTTTTATAGGTCTCCCTATCATTGTGTCTTGGGTTATATGGATTTCCAAGAATGTGATTGTGTTTAAATATAAATCCTTCTCTAGTGTGCAGTAGCATCCCAAGTCATTTCTTTGTTTGCAGTTTACAAGCCTATGCTTAAGACCTAGGCAGTAAGGATATTAGTTACTGTGGTGATTGAAGAGAATAGGCCTTATGACTTTTTTGATGGGGCCAGTTAGGACCATAATTCAATTTGTGGTTTTGGATTCATGCTTTTCATAGATAGTCAACATTATTACAAAGGATATGGTGGCTTGGGATCTGGAACCAACAATCATGTTGAGTTTAAAGCTCTCTTTTTCCTTCTAAAGGTAGCATTTAGGCCGGGCTTTCTCAATTTACAGATTATGGGCGATTCTAAGTTAGTGATAAAATTTATGCAAGGTTAATCGGAGGTTTCTCTCGCAGGACCTCTTTATTTGGTGACTCAACTGAATTTGGTTTGGGATTCCATTCACTATATTGCTTTTCAGCACATCTTGCGGGAATTCAACGAGAACGCTGATGCTTTGTCCAAACAAGGGCTTCTTTTACATCCTGGCGATCTTGATTTAGCAGAATTTCAAGGGGGCACTGCTTTCAACAAGCAGATCATCCCTCTCTCTGATATCTTATTTTGATCACTCTGAAGGATTGGTTGTTCTAGTAGGATACAATTTTTTTTGTCTTTTGACTGATGTAAAATCTCAGACTACTTATATGTTCTCATCTTTTGATTTTGATACTACTAAAAGGATCTAAAGATTATATTTTTGCTCTATTTTGAATAAAAATAGGTTTTTTTTTTCTCGGGAAAAAAAATTCCTCTTGCTACTTACTAGTATACATTCAGAATGCTAGTATTCATTTGTCATATTCATTAGGTACATTGACACATGCTTCAAAAAACTTGGAATTTTAATTTTCTAGGGTTTTATTTAGAGATTTCTTTTATGTTATGTTGGGGCACATTCAACCAAAAAAATTATGTAATGTTTAGTAGCTTAGGCCTTGCTATCTGAAATAGATTTGAGAAATTTCAACATCTCATTACTACTATATAGCTGAGAGATGTTATTTTTCTTATGTTTGTATTGCAAAATTTCATTCATCTATTATTTATTATTCTCAAATTTGAAGAGAAAATATTATTTTTTGGTTTTAATACTTTCACCGCTCTCTTGAATTGGTGCAAAATTTCTCCACTTTTGACCATTTTATTTTAGCAATGTTAGCATTTGTGTTTTCCCTAATGTTGTGCTTGACCACTAGTTTAAATTACATAGATAAATCATGTGCAAGAATCTAATAGAAGATTGGAGACTGATTTAGCTTCTCTATCCATTGATGTTGAGATGAGCAATTTTGAGGAGTCCATACAACAATGTCTACATGATATTGTAACGAAAAGGGAGCAATTACAACAACTACAGATAAACCTTAGGGCAGATCTGGTGTAGATCCAAAGTGGATATGATGAGTAGGAAAACAACATGTTAGCATTGTTGTACCTCTTCAAGTATGTATATTTGTATTTCCTTTAAAATGGCAAGTCTAGTGTATCTCATAAACGAGGAAAATATGTAGTGTCAGTGCCTACAAACAAAAATGGATATGATTTTACATGTGTGTGCATTTGTCTTTTGTCAATTTAAATATTAGACCCCTGTTTTAAGCACATACCACTTTAAGGCTAGGCTACCTTTTAAGTTTTGTTATCCTGGTGTGATTGGCTAATTGACGTGGTAGTTCCTAAAATGTGTTTTTTTGTCATTTGTTAGGTTCTTCCAAGTCATAATTTATTTATCGTAGTTTTTTTTTTCAAAATGTTCAATAACTACTAATAACTATTACAAGAAGGGACCGAAGTATTGCTTGACATATATTTTGCAGAAGATGCCATATTTGTTTTATCTGCATTTTTTATAGAAGAGAAATCTAGATATTGAGAATTGGCAAATCTTGTTGTAATCATTTTGATTTCTATCTTATAATAACCATAAAATAATCACACATTATCTTCAATGTCATAGTGGATACCATTTTAATTCCACATTGAGATGATAAAAAATGATAATAACTTTCAAGGTCTGCAAATAAGTGTGTAGACAACAGTGATGAGAGAAAATACTTCTACATAAATAAGAGAATATAAAGCAAAAATTAGAAACCTATTCATTTCTGTGTTTGAAAAATATCACTTTTAAAATCTTAAACATGGTATAAGCTTGTCAAATATTGATATTTCAATCCAATGCTAAAGTCAAATTTTATTCCAAATAAAAAACATTAACACCAAAACTTATGTTTAATTTACAATCCTTTTGAAAAGCATACCAAAATCATGAGATACATGGTACACCATACAAATAGGATCTCCGCGACTAATGGTTTAGTGTATAAAAAATATACCCATTCAAATTTAAGCAATAATGGGTCCACTTCTTATATCACCAAATAGTTTGTTTTGGAGTTGGTGAGAATTGACTATGAAATGAAGTGGGAGATTACTTTTAGGTTTGTAACTTTATATTTAACACTTTTAATTATCTAGAATATATGTAATATAAAAAACAAAACTACACTTTCACATAGGTAAGAAGTGAAATAACAATATCAATGTTTTGCTTCAAAATAGAAGAAAATGAAAGTTTCTTATTGCAAGATTAATGTGAATTTAAAAAATGAGTATAGATCCATCTTAAAAGAGATCTACCAAATCTTGAGAGAAATTAAATCTTTCAAAGGTGTATTCCCTTTTTAGATTAGAAATGTGCAATGCAATGTTTGTGGTTTTAAGTTATCTAATTAGTATAACTTTTTATATATATGGTTCAAAATATTTTATATCTAATTTAAGCGGACATACTATTTTTTATAATATTTTATTATTTTTATAAAGGACAGGTGTCAACTATAAGATGAGCACGGAAGAAGTTACATCTCCCCCTACCTTGTTGTAGAATGCGCCTCTTAGACATAATAATATAATATATTTTTATTTACTTATTATAAATTAAAAAATTAGAGAAATAGAATATAAAAAATGAAATGAGGTTATTTAGAACCAATATTTTTGAAATAGCTTCTTTTGAACACTTGGCAATTACCATTTTTCCGATAGATTTTGAAAATGTTACTCTAATAGCTCGTTGGTTGCCCATGAATGTGTTGTGTAGTTTTGCAATAAAAAAACTTATGACTATTTTTAAAATTTTTGGACAAAGTAAAACACACCGACAAACATGCATGCATTAATAATACTTCACATTTTTTTCCCTTAGCTGATCCATTTCCTCTTTTTTTCAATGGCTTTGGAGACCCCTTGGGTGATCAACTCCATGGAATTCTAATGGGAAGATCCTTATGTTAATTCATCTCATCTACCACCTCTTGGAGTAATTCTAGGGCTACAACCTAGGCTAAGAGAGTTTCGAACGTAGATGGACCCTAATATTAGTTGGCTTAATGGATTAAAATGCTGGACGTCCACCCACCTTTCGTTCCTAACGGTGGGCTTTAAAACCCTCCATATAATAAACGAGTAAAACTAATTTGAATTTAAGTAAAATAAATAAGTAATATTAATTTGAATTTGAGGGAAATTAGCCCAAATGCCAGTAAAATGAAGATTTGATAATAACTTTATTTCTATTGGTTTCATCTTCTTTGTGCATATGAGAGGCCGACCAACAAAAATATCTCATATATATGTATGATAGATATAAATAAGTAACGTGGAAGGAGACATTTTAGCGTGTTCGATTAGAGAGGAGAATTGGGAGTCTGGGTTAAAAACAAAACTTCTTTTCGTACTGCTCTCTAGTTACATTCTTTCCGAAAATTCTATATTTCAGGTTAAGTCACGTCTATACGGCGGTAGCATTGAAGCATATAACTGTCTGTTTTATAGCAAGTTTTTGCTCTTATCTCACTAGGTCAGTTCCCGCTCTCCATAAGTCTGTTTTTAGCGAAGAGAAGCCAACCTTGAGTAAATATTCCAAATGGCAAGTCCCCAAAATTCTCCAGTGGGAACAAGAAACAATACTAATGGAAATCCTCAGTATTCTTCAGTGGCAACGACTAATGGAAATCCTCAGTATTCATCTTCTTTGTGCATATGAAAGGCCGACCAACAAAAATATCTCATATATATGTATGACATATATAAATAAGTAACGTGGAAGGAGAGTAATGGTACTAATGCAAATAGTACAAAGCACAACATGATGACGATGAACACATGGCAGGCACAAAGGCCTATCAATCTGGATACCCTAATTTTGCAACTCAATATGCATATGCTGCACCGCCACAACAAGCTGCAATGATAAATATGAATGGATATCCTGCAGTGAATATAAATGGATATCGTGCAGTGAATATGAATGTGAATGGATATAATGGGTTTTATCCTAATGCTTACCCACATTATTATAACAATAACAACCACAACTTTTATCAGTTGCCATCAACAGAACGACCACGCCCACAATATCAATATAATCAACTGCGAACACAACTGCAACTGGCTGGGGGATTCAATTCTAGACGAAATGGGCGTGTGGGTGCAGGATCTACGCAAAGAAGGACAGCCACATCCACAGACACAACCAAAGCCACAGACATATTAGATGAATATATTTGCATCGGATCGCGTTATATGCGAATGTGCGACCAAGGAACCCTAAATTTTTGTGGTTGTTTCATACAGGTGGTAATCTTGGAGCATCCACAATGTCAAGAGTATCCACAGTGTCAAGGTAAGAAGTCTATATAATGAATCTGGATACACTTGTCTCATCTCCAAGATTACTATTTATATTTTAAATTCTTTTTTTTTATAATTGTTTATTTAGAATTTTGAAGGACTACCATATAATGAATTTGGATACACTTGTCTCATCCTCGTACAATCTTAAAAAAACATAAGCCGTAGTCCACCCAAAATTCTAATATAAAAACACATCCTCGTACAATCTTAAAAAAACATAAGCCGTAGTCCACCCAAAATTCTAATATAAAAACACATATCCATAATTACAATAACATGATAAATAATTATAATTTAATGAAAATTTTTAATTCAAAAATCACTATGATTATGACTATATATATATATATTGTTTTTTATTAAATATACATATATATATATATATATATATATTTCCATTGACACTCAATCTTATTAAATAACTCTAACTAATTACAATAAAAAAGTTTAATTTTTTAATTTTTAATTTATTTTTAAATCATACCTTTCCATATCTTAAGAAGATGTGTCATATTATGTTAACATTAAATATGCTTTAATTTCTTTAAGATTTTAATTAATAAAGTTTCAAAATTTTAATAATATATATATGTTTTAAATCATATATATATATATATTGGAGGAGAGTTGTAGGGGGGTTATTTTTTATATTAGAGGATATACAGTTTTTATCTTGTATTTGTGGATTAGGACTGGTATAAATAATCAAAACGATATGCTTTATTCTTAGGATTGATTAGCTATGTTGTTAATGATTTTTTTTAATCTTTAAATATATATTCTATTAAATCTAAAAAAAATAATTCAAAAAACTATTCCATTAAATTTGGAAGAATTAATCGAGTGAACTATTTCTACAATTAATATTTTTTTAATTAGTTCAGGTAAAAGTTTAGTATTCAAACATTCAAAAGGAAATATTAAATCTCAATTAGAACTAAAGTGGTTGGTTTCTAGTGTAGATCACAACCTACTTCCCCAAAAGAGAGTGTTCCCATTTATTCATTGCTTGTACAAGGGGACATGGTTTTGGCCCCTTCATTGCTCTACCCCCTCATTGCACTCCCATCCATTGTTATTCCTCAATATCTTAACAATTGGTTGGATAATGCTCCTTACTTGTTGAGGTTTTTCAACTCTTCTAAACTTCCTCCATTTCTTCCCTCATTGATGACCCCCCTCTGCAATTGCTCACTCTCCTCCTTAACTACACATATACGATTAAGCCAACATAGATCTATGGTTTATTCCTTTCTTAGGACATGTTCAACCTTCTCACTATTTTTTGCTTCCCTCATGATATTGTCTCTTCTATGCCCTCAACATTGTCAAAACCACTCCAACCACACCCATGGTGCAAGGTTTTGACATTGACATAATAATGGGTTCAAAAGGTAACATACCCTCCTTTACCAATAGCACTTTGATCCAAGTTGATATTTTTGTCACTAGTCTTCTCCACCGAGATATTTTCTTCCAAATAAAAGTTAAAGTAATATAAATATGAGTGATAAATCCTATATTGATCATGGAGAAGTTTGTACTTATTGTGACTCTTATCTAACTGCTACTACACTCTTAGATTGGTTCTTTTGATCCCATTGATGAATGGGATTTGATAATGGCATGTAGAACTCAAGTTTATGGTTTCTTGGTTTGCTAGTACTACAAAGAACAAAATTTCTTATTGACTTGGAAAAAAATTCTTGCATATTTGGCCAATCAACACTTCTCTACAAATTCTCCATAGTATTTCTCACTTTTGAATTTCTAGCAATTTTGGAAGTATGAAATTGTTAGGAACCCATGTCTTTACTTTGTTAGTATATTGTTGTTGGATGCATATGCTTTGTAAGTCGTCCCATAGTATTTGTTGATCAATAGTTTGTGTTATTGTTGTTGGCACATATGCTTTGTAAGTCGCCCGTAGTATTGTTGATCCATAGTTTGTAGTGGCCAATGGTTTTGACCCATGGTATTGGCGCCTAGACTTAGTATATAAGTGTGTGTCAAGACCTATGAAGGCACCGTGAAGTTATTTGTATTGAGCTTGCTCATAGGAGGTTGCCCCCTCGAAGTGGCCTGTGATCAATATAAAAGTGATTCTGAGTTCTGTCATTTCTGCTATTTTGCATATTCGTATTAATTAATTGTTGCAGGTGCATCACAGAAATGATTTAAGAAATTGAATCCTTCTCTCATGTGGTTTTCACAACTTGTCTAATTTTTCAAGTTGTCCACCTTGAAGATGGTATTCTTCTTCTGAATAAACAACTTCTCCCTATGTCAGTGGATAAAATACATCTTCAAAACATGTAACCTTTAGATTTTACTCTCTGAAAACTTCATGGTTGTGGAGTACAATATTCATTATTGTCCCTACAAGTACAATTTGATGTGGGGGTCGTTTAGATAACAAATCTGTAAATTTGTTTGTAATTCATTTCTTGTACTTGATTACTATATGGAATTTTTTTATAAATCTAATTCACATATAATTCCTTGCATCCTATAGTTTTAGTACATCTCTACAAGTACTAAAGTGGTTGGTGGCTAGTGTGGATCACAACCTCCTTCCCCAAAAGAGAGTGTTCCCATTTATTCATTGCTTGTACAAGCACACATGGTTTTGGACCCTTCATTTCTCTACCCCCTCATTGCACTCCCATCCATTGTTAGTCCTCAATATCTTAGCCACTGGTTGGATAACGCTCCTTACTTGTTGATAATTTTCAACTCTTATAAACTTCCTCCATTTCTTCCATCATTGATGGCCTCCCTCTAGTAGCATTTCCATACAAAACTATCTATCTACAGTCTTAAATATCCTTCCCTCACAACTCAACTTCCTATTTAATGAAAATTCTAAAATGTGTTTAAAACCACTCATCTAACCATGATTTCAGAAACCCCTATCTCATCTTGCAACAAGTCCTCCCTAATTAAAGAGAAATCTAAGGAAAGGTGGAAAAATAATCTAAAAAGCATTATCACCCATCTACCTAGTGATGATGTATGGTTCATAGCAAGTGGTTTAATCAACCTATTGGGTCTTGTAAGTTTCTCTTTTTGCAAGTAAAATAACACCTTGTTACCAACCTTGTGATGTTGAACCTGATAATGATCATGTCATTTATTGTTCTTGCCACAAATTTTATATAGGATGTCATCTACCTGTCATTAAATGTGCTATATTCATTTCAAAACCAATTTTTTTGTTTGCTTCTCTATGAGCATGGGAAGATACTTGTGTTGATGTAATGGGAAAAACTACATCAACTAGAGCCAATCATTAGAACCCTAATCACACCTTGAAGGGGACATTCCCAAGAGAATTTTGAAGAGTTCTATTATAGCTATGTGAAACATAAATCACACTATCATCCTATGTAAATGGATGTTTTGAGTTGTACACTGTAAGAATTTGTACGATCATAATGAAGACTACATTGGCATGTAAATTGTTCCAAAGGCAAGGCCAAAAGAGAGTCAAGAACTTATTATGTGATGAACCTGCAATAATTAATTAATGCAAATACATGAGATATCAGAAATAATAGAACAAAATCACTTTTATATTGATCACGGGCCACTTCGAGGGGGCAACCTCCTTTGAGCAAGCTCAATACAATTAACTTCACGGTGCCTTCAATGACCTCAACACACACTTATATACTAAGTCTATGCCCAATACTATGAGTCAAAACCATGGGACATATAATATTAAGGGATGACTTACAAAGCATATGCGTCCAATACTATGGGTCAATACCATGGGCTAATATAAACTACGGATCAACAAATACTATGGGACAACTTACAAAGCATATGTGTCCAACAATAATATACTAACATAGTAAAGAGAAAGGTTGAAATAGGTTCCTAACATCCCCTCCCCCTTAGAAAAAGCTTTGTCCTCAAAGCTTTGGTTGGAGAAATTGCTACAGAATCTGAAGAAGTGGTTCCCCAACAACATCCTCGGTTTGCATTTTGGGCCACTAACACCCTTGGAGTGTCAAAGAGGATTGCTTGGAAGGCTGTAGATGAAGAAGAACCCTGTCAGCTGTGTGGAAAATGCACTCAGAACGGTGCTGATCGGCTTGTTGTTTCAGGCGAATTCTAGCCATGTGAAGATTGTCCTGCAAAATGAGAAGAATCTAATCGCGGTTGCAAAGAACCGAGTCAATTTCCTGAACTGGGGAGCTGCTACGGCTGTATGGAAGAAGAACTGGTGGTGTTTTTCCATAAACTACTTCATATGGTGTCCTTTGAGATGTGGTATTGTACCACCAGAGCAATGCTAGGAAATCCATAGAAATAGTTGGCCAAAGCTATGTAGAGATGGGAAAGGGTTTGAGCAATCCCGAAAGGAGTGTCATTTCCCCTTGTTGAATTGTCATTTTTAGTCCTGGCCAAAAGAAGTTACATTATTCCCAATCATACATTTTGCAGAACCCAAAGTGCCCTGTTGATGAAGAAGCATGGAGTTCATAGAAGAGATAGCCCTATTGAACATATTGCAACCAATTTGGAACAAGCAGAGAAAGAGCTGTAAGAGAAACTGGGTCATCAATTGTGCGAGAAGGAGCATCTTCCGCCATATTGTCCTTACCCTTCTTGTAAGTGATCACATAGGGATAACCCATGAGTTGGATAACCCATTGCAGGTGTGTTGGGGAGCAGACCCATTGTTCCAGAAAATTTTCCAGACTCGGGAGATCAGTCTTTATGCAGAAATAATTCCCTAATAGGTATGGCTGCCACTTCTGTACTGGATGCAAAATAGCCATCATTTCCTACTGAGAGGTAGATGTGGCTACATTCTTACCGGAAAGGTCTCTTGAAGGCAGCAAGCACATTGGTTCAACAAAGATACCTGCATATCTATCCAAGGAAGTAGTGGAGACTGTTGATGGGTGCATCTGAATGGAATTGAGCTGAGGGATGACACCATGTGAATTCTTCTTAAGGATTTTTTCCAGGAGATGTGAACTGATGATGCAGAGAGACCCTGGTTGTAAGCCCATAAATTTGTGTTGTGCCCCATTGACTTTAAACTACATCCAAAGTTCAGCAAAATCCCATAAGATGAGGCCAAGTGTGCGTAACCATTGAACGCCCAAAACCACATCACATCCACCTAAGGACAAGGAAAACATGTCAGAGCGTGGGTTATAATCTTCCATAGAGATATGCACATTGTGACACTTCCCCTTGCAAGGTAAGGTGCCCCCATTGGCAACCATGACTTCAAAGTTGGAGCAAGGATGGACAAAACAATCAGCCTGTTTGGCAATCTGAGGGTTAATGAAGTTATGAGTGCTACCAGAATCAATGAGTATGGTAAGAGGGAGCTTCTTGAAGTATCCCCTGACTCGCATTGTTTGTGGGGTGGTGACGCCGGTTACAGCATGGAGAGAGATCTCGAGTGGGTTGTCCTGAGATGGATTGTCAACAGGCGGGTGTTGAATGTTGACCTGATCATCTACTGTATCTATAGCTTCTTCACCAAGTTCTAAGGAAGGAGAAGAATCCACATCCAAGAGATGGAGCTTTTGTTGAACACATCTATGTACCCGAGTGAATTTCTCATCACAATTATAGCAAAGCCCTTTTTCTCAGTGTGCCTGCATTTCTATTTCAGACAAATGCTTGATAGGAGTTGGTTGAGGAGCAGGCGTGATGGGAGGTCGTTGGGAACCCACATTTCTGAAGGGAACAAAGGTGGGTTTGGAGCGTTGTTGAGCTGCGATCTTGTCCTCGGCCAGCTTAGCCAACCCTAGGACTTCCATCATTGTGTTGGGACAAAACATTTTGACCTCTGAGCGGATTTCATCCTTGAGACCACTGATAAAACAACTCCTATAGAATTCATCAGACAATCCTTCTGTGTGATTGGAAAGTTTCTCAAATTTCGTCTCATACTCTCTCACTGTGCCAGTTTGGTGAAGTTTAGTGAGTGCTCCTATGAAGTCGTCAAAAGCACTAGGACCAAATCATGGCAAAATGAGTTGGCAAAAATCTATCCAGTCTGGCTCAGGATGAGCTTTGATGTACCAATGGTACCATTGAAGGGCTTCCTATTCCAAATGAAAGGATTCAAGTGGAACTTTCTGAACATCAAAAGTATTATGCAAACTGAAATATTGTTCTGCTCAGTATATCCATCCAGTCGGATCAGTACCATTGAAGGGAGGAAAATCAAGCTTCGGCCCACAAAAATTGCTAGAAGAAGAGAACCCGATGGCTGCAAAAGATTCTGGCTGTCTGGTATTGTTCATGGCTGAATGCTGAAGATGGAGGCTGAGAAATTTTTCATCCAGATCTTGGAGTTTGGTTTGGATGGCTGCAAGTGCTTCCTCCATGGTGTGTGCTCCTGCACGGGTGACAACCATAACCAGGTTTTGTTTTTTTTGGGGTGGAATGGGTAGAAAAACACAAACAGAAGCTAATTTAGTGACGGAAAATTTGGATTGGGGAAACAATCTGATGGGTAATTGGGGTTTGACTAGATTTTGGACACTGTCGAAAGGACAAGAAAGCAAAAAGGGGGATTTCAGAAGCGGGGTGATAGAATGGAAAAATTTGGCAAAGAGGGACAAAGAAGAAAAATTCAGAAAGGAACTCTGTGGTAAAATTTAAAGGTGATTGGGTGAAATCTGAGGAAGTTATGGCAAACCCTAAAAATAGACAAATGTGGGATTACGGGCTTTGGGAAGGGGAATTGGGGATAGGGTCCTCAGGAATGAAAGATGCAGAATGGTATGACAGGGGTTCCCCAAAAATTTCAAGGGAAACAGAGTGAAAACAAGGGAGATATGGAGAACAAAAACGGATAAAAAACGGTTTTTTTTTTTTTTGGAGAAAAAAAGGGATAAAAAATGGTTTTTTTTTTTTTTTTTAGAAATGGATCGGAAACAGCGGCACAGAAGGGATAAAAAATGGTTGGATCTGAAATGATGACTAGATCTAGAGGACTTTCAGAATAGATCTGGAATGGATGGATCTGGAGCGGAAGTGATCGGCAACAGTTCAACTGAAAATAGATATGGACCCCAGGTATGTATGGCTTCCTAACAGTTTAGGTGTTTCACTCGGCCACCAATGCTGTCTGACGGCTTGCGTATTGGGGCAGTACCCCTCACTCCACGGCTAAGGTAAAACTGATAACCGCTTTGCCACAAATGACAACTCTTGGTTTACCTCACGGGTGGGAACTAGTCAATCAGGTAGGGGTCGTTGCCCTTTTTGCTGGCAGGTCCTCTCAATGGGCCAGCTACTTTGGGGTTCCTGTGGTACTCCTCATAATGAGTTTTAGGGCTTATGCCTAAGTACTTTCCATAGTTAAGCGGATAGGGATTATTCCCAAATCTGAAGCTGCAATAGATGCGAAAAAAATTTGGCAGAAATTCCACCCAACGAGCCCAAGAAAGTGCTCTGATACCAGATGTGATGAACCTACAATAATTAATTAATGCAAATACATGAGATATCATAAATAATAGAACATAATCACTTTTATATTGATCACGGGCCACTTCGAGGGGGCAACCTCGTTTGAGCAAGCTCAATACAATTAACTTCACGGTGCCTTCAATGACCTCAACACACACTTATATACTAAGTCTATGCCCAATACTATGAGTCAAAACCATGGGACATATAATACTACGGGACGACTTACAAAGCAGATGCGTCCAATACTATGGGTCAATACTATGGGCTAATATAAACTACAGATCAACAAATACTATGGGATGACTTACAAAGCATATGCGTCCAACAACAATATACTAACATAGTAAAGAGAAGGGTTGACATAGGTTCCTAACATATTATTCCTACCTTAGACCACGGTCTCTGGTAATACAAAGTCAAACCACACATTCTTTAAGAAGAGATTAGCTATACCTTCCACTGTAATTCCCTTCTTAAAGGGGTGTCAAAATTACCATCTTAGATAATTTATAAAAAACAACAAACACACACTCGTGACCATGCTTGGTTTAGAACAAACTAGTCATGAAGTCCATGGAGATTAGCTCCCAATTTTTTATCAGTATCCAACAATGAGTGAAAAATATTTTCTTCTTAATCATTGGCTTGGAAATTGCATAGATAGTATATGATATGATGTATTCATTAATATTTGTGGAGCTTGGGCCAATAGAAGTACTTTGACAGGTGTGGAATTGTTTGAAAATTCCTTTCCACCGAGCTAGAATGCCCCTCCAAATCATCTTCTCATCTTCCACTGAAGGAATACAAAGATGGACTAGATGGCATGGAATTCCATCCTATAGGTGGAATTGAGAAAATGTTTTCTTACAACCATTTCTTTATATGTATCAACAAACTAAGAATCGATGCCATACAAAGGGTCTAACATAAAGTATCATGTCCACAAGAGTTTAGCAATTGGTCAATGCAACAATTAATGATGGACCACTTTTGGTTGTGGTCATTCCACAATTTTCCTTATGTCTACGTAAATTGGATAGCTTGTCATCGATGTGTATAATTGTCTACTTTCCTAGAATGAAGTGCTTAGATTATCATAAGCATTTAGCAATGGAGTATAGGTCCTTGATATATTTGGGGTATTTAATGCAAACTATGTTTTGGTATGGTAGGAAATCATATGTCCATGACGGGAAAGGACACCATCAACTGCATAATTTTAGGTGTCTATCTCTATCTCAAATTGACTACTACAAATTAATGTTTAATGTTGAATATCATAAGGTAGAATGGTAAAAATCTATTCCACAAACTATCTCCCTACCTTTAGTCTTGGCCTCATGCTTTGGGTGATACCTTTATTTTTATAGGGATTGAATGTACCACAACTAAACTACACCACATCTTTCTTAACACCTAAGGGGACCTTGATCTGCCAAATAGAACCAACAAATTGTTATGTTATCATGTAGCTTTCATATGGTAGTTTTTCATCTAACAGAACCACATTATCATCAAATACATTGCACCATGAAGGAAATCTAACTTGGGTTAGCTTTCCTTCTAACAACATTGCACAGTGAATGAAAGATAACCTGAGTTAGCTTTCATATGGTAGTTTTCCATCTAACACAACCACATTGTCATCAAATACATTGCATTATGAAGGAAATCTAACTCAGGTTATCTTTCCTTCTAACAATATTGCACGGTGAATGAAAGCTAATATGTGTTAGATTTCACATGGTAGTTTTCCATCTAACATGACCACATTGTCATCCAATACATTTCACCATGAACGAAATCTAACTTGGATTAGCTTTCCTTCTAAAAACATTGCCTAATGAATGAAATTTAATGCGTGCTAGCTTTCATGTGGTATTTTTCCATCTAAAATGACCACATTGTCATCAAATACATTGCACCATGAAGGAAATCTAGCTCGGGTTAGATTTCCTTCTAACAACATTGCATAGTGAATGAAAGCTAACGCACCATAACAATGTATTACATTATCATCAAATACATTACACCATGAAATTAATCTAACTAGGGTTATCTTTCCTTCTAACAACATTGCATAGTGAATGAAAGCTAATGTGGGTTAGCTTTCATGTGGTAGTTTTCCATCTAACACAACCACATTGTCATCAAATAAACTGCACCATGAATGGAATCTAACTCGAGTTGGATTTCCTTCTAACAACATTGCATGGTGAATGAAAGCTAATGCGAGTTAGCTTCCATGTGGTAGTTGTCCATCTAACACAACCACATTGTCATCAAATACATTGCACCATGAACGAAATCTAACTAGGGTTATATTTCCTTCTAACAACATTGCATGGTGAATGAAAGCTAATGCATGTTCGATTTCATGTGGTAGATTTCCATCTAACACAACCACATTTTCATCAAATACATTGCACCACGAGGGAAATCTAACTTGGGTTAGCTTTCCTTCTAATAACATTGCACGATGAATGAAAGATGATGCACAATGACAATATATTACATTGCCATCAAATACAATGCACCATGAAGGAAATCTAACTCGGGTTAGCTTTCCTTCTAACAACATTGCACGATGAATGAAAGCTGACGTGGGTTAGCTTTGATGTGGTAGTTTTCCATCTAACACAACCACATTGTTATCAAATACATTGCACCATGAAGGAAATCTAAGTTGGGTTAGATTTCCTTCTAAAAACATTGCATGATGAATGAAAGTTAATACATGTTAGCTTTCATATGGTAGTTTTACATCTAATACAACCACATTGTTATCAAATACATTGCACCATGACGAAAATATAACTCGAGTTAACGTTACTCCTAACAACATTGCACAGTTAATGAAAGCTAATGTTGGTTACCTTTGATATGGTAGTTTTCCATCTAACAAAACCACATTGTCATCAAATACATTGCACCATGAAGGAAATCTAACTCGGGTTAGCTTTCCTTCCAACAACATTGCACGGTGAATTAAATCAAAAGCTTGTTAGCTTTCATATGGTAGTTTTCCATCTAACACAACCAGATTGTCATCAAATACATTGCACCTTGAAGGAAATCTAACTCGAGTTAGTTTTCCTTCTAACAACATTGCACGCTGAATGAAAGCTAACCCGTTTTAGCTTTCATATGGTAGATTTCCATATAACACAACCACATTGTCATCAAATACATTACACTATGAACGAAATCTAACTTGGGTTAGATTTCCTTCTAATAATATTACACGAAAAATGAAAGCTAACGCATGTTGGGTTTCATATGGTATTTTTCCATCTAACACAACCACATTGTCATCAAATACATTGCACCATGAAAGAATCTAACTGGAGTATCTTTCCTTCCAACAACATTGCACAGTGAATGAAATCAAACACTCATTGATTTGTGTGCCACTATACAAAAGAAAATTGTATTGTAGAAATGTCATACATATCTGTACGGACTATCCCACAAGCAGAAAAACAATGCCTTGATTTTCATGTTGTTGTACAATCACCTTTCACCTCGAAATCTATGCAATTTTTGTGGAACAAATGTTGTGTGGTTTTGGGAAATATGTCCACTCTCCCACTGTATGGTGTTCAAAAATGTGCTTCTCTCCCTCCTCAAATTTGTATGCTCCTCTTCTCTTGTTGCATGTCTCTCTTCCACTCTTCTCCTTAAGATCTTACACTCTCTAAACTCAAAAGTGTCAAATTCTTCTTTAGATATCATGTTTTCTCTTTGATATGGGAAAATGAAAAGTAACATGATCCAAAGGTCAAGATTAGATATTGAGATCATAAGATCAGTGGTTGTGATATATTCTCACTTTATCGCAACTTAAGTCATTTAATTCTAAACCTAAAGCAAAAGTCACTTTCACTTTATAAAAATTAAGTCACTTAACTTTTATAAAGTAAATGTTTAAAAAGTGGCTTTATGTCACATACATGCTAAGACATCAAGCCTATATAGAATACCATCTGATCTAAAAATAACTCAACGCTCCCTTCGTCAAAGACTTTGTGAGGACATCTACAACCTACTCATCTGTAGAAATATATTGTATTTGTACACAAAATATCAGATGAAGTGGTACCTGATTTCAATGTGTTTTGACTAATCATGAAACATTGGATTCTTCAAGACTTTGATGCAACTCTGATTATTAGAGTGAATCACAATGGGGTGCAACTACTGACCAAATATCCCAACAAGAAACTTGCGAATCCAAATGTCCTAACAACTTACCAAATGGGTGGCCATATACTCTGCCTCAACGAAACTCAATGCAACCGACTTCTACTTCATGTTGAACAATGACACTACTACCGAGCCCAAACTGAAACAACACCTTGAAGTGATCCTATTGTCAAATACACTTCCTTCCTATTCCGAGTCATTGAAACGAACCAGTCTTACTCAATCCCCCTATACATAACTCAACCCAAAATCTAGACCCCTATACCAATTATGAATGTGTCCCTAAATGCCACTTTGGTGAGAGCTTCAACTCGCCATAACTTGCAATCTGGGGCTCATATCGACGAACCATAAGCTTTGCTAGTTCCATGACATGGGGATTAAATTAGGTTACCCATCACCCTCCAACGCAGTGCCCCAATGCTTCCTTGCGATCTAAAAAGCTAGGCTTTTTTTCAGTGAGGCCCAATGCAATTTTAGCACTAGGGGGTAAAATTCACGAAACCCCTCCTAAGAACTTGTGGATAGCTCCATCACATCCAATACCTCTAGAAACATGTTTTGTAGTTCGCAGAACATGATTATGTAGCTCAGTTTGCAATCTAGGCCCCTGGACCAATTGTCCATGTGTCCCTGAATAACACTTTGATATGAGATTCAACTTGCGATAACATGAAATATGGGGATCAAATTGATGAAATTTTGGTTCCATTGGGTTTTGGGCATGGGGATTAATCTAGGATACCCCTCACACACCAACAAAATGGACCCAAGGATGCCTTACCTTGTGATATAAAAAACTTGGGTTTTGGTTAGTGAGGCCCAATGCAATTTTTGCACTGCAAGGTCAAATTCATGAAACCCATCCCTGAGAACTTGTGGATAGCTCCATAACATACACTACCCCTAGAAACATGTGCTAGAGCTTGCAAAAATCGATTATGCATCTCAATTTTCAATCTAGGCCCCTAGAACAACTGTCCATGTAGCCTTGAATGTCAGTTTGATGTGAGCTTCAATTGGCCATACTTGCAATATGAGGCTCAGATTCATGAATCATTAGATCCATTAGGTCCAGGACACAGCGATTCATCTAGGATACCCATTTCCATCTAATGTAATGGCCCTAATACTGTCTTAACTTGCGATCTCAAAAACTAGGATTTTGGTCAGTGAGGCCCAATGCAATTTTTGCACTGCAGGGTCAAATTCATGAAATCCTTCTTGAGAACTTGTGGATATCTCCATTGCATCTGCTACCCCTAGAGACACATGTTGGAGCTTAAAGAACTTGATTATGCAGCTCAGTTTGCAATCTAGGTCATTGAATGAATTGTTTGTGTGTCACTAAATGACACTTTGATGCAAGCATCAACTCGCCATAACATACAATTCAGGGCTCGAATTCATGAATTGTTGGCTATGTTGGATCCAAGACATGGGGATTCAAATAGGATACTTCTCTCTCTCCAACGAAATGGCCCCAAGACTTCCTTACCTTGCCATCTCAAAAACTAGGGTTTTGGTCAGTGAGTCCCAATGCAATTTTAGCATTAGGGGGTCAAATTCATGAAACCCATCCTTGAGAACTTGTGGATAGATTGATTTCATATTCTACCCCTAGAAACATGTGTTGGATCTTGTAGAACTTGATTATGTAGCTTAGTTTTCAATCTAGGCCCTTGGACCAACTGTCCATGTGTCCTTGAATCACACTTTGATGCGAGCTTCAACTCATCATAACTTGCAATCTGGGGTTCGAATCAACAAACCGTTATCTCCGTTGGGTCCAAGACATGGGTATTTCGCATGGATACCCCTATCCCTCCAACACAATGGCCCTATGGCTACCTTATTTATATTTATATTACCATAAGTTATCTCTTACCACTTATCTATACATTTTTGCATCAACCATTAGTTATTTATTATATTTTTTTTATCTCTCACATTCTTATAGTTATGTGCTATGGTTATCCATTCATCATCTACTAGTTATTCTTCCATCGTTACCAATTATCCATTCATCAGCTACTACTTATATTTTAAGTTCTTTTTTTAATAATTGTTTATTTAGAATTTTGAAGGACTACCATATAATGAATCTAGATACAGTTGTCTCATCCTTGTACAATCTTAAAAAAACATAGGCTGTAGTCCACCCAAAATTCTAAAATAAAAACACATATCCATAATTACAATGACATGATAAATAATTATAATTTAATGAAAATTCTTAATTCAAAAATCACTATCGTTATGACTATATATATATAATGTTCTATTGGATATACATACATACATATATATAGTTCCATTGGACGGACATATAGAATTATATAAAATTTTAACACTAAATATTATTAAAAGACTCTAACTAATTCCAATAAAGAAGTTTTTTTTTTTTTTTTAAATCATGCCTTTCCATATCTTAGGAACATGTCTCATATTATGTTAACATTAAAGAGAAGAGATGTGTTTTGACAAAATATGCTTTAAGTTCTTTAAGATTTTAATTAATAAAGTTTCAAAATTTTAATAAGATATATATGTTTTAAATCATATATATATATATATATATATATATATTGGAGGAGAGGTGTAGGGGGGTTATTTTTTATATTAGAGGATATATAGTTTTATCTTGTGTTTGTGGATTAGGACTGGTACAAATAATCAAAACGATATGCTTTATTCTTAGGCTTGATTAGCTATGTTGTTAATGATTTTTTTTAATCTTTAAATATATATTCTATTAAATCTAGAAAAAATAATTCAAAAACATATTCCATTAAATTTGGAGGAATTAATCCAGTGAACTATTTCCACAATTAATATTTTTTAATTAGTTCAAGTAAAAGTTTAGCATTCAAGCATTCAATGTTAATTTTTCAATAAATGCATTCAAACATTATCTAAGATCCTACTAAGAGAATAACAATCACATCATAACATTCATAAAAACAAGAGACACAGAGTTTCCTCGGGGAAAACCAAGAAGGTGAAAAACACGGCAACTTCCTCAGAGATAGAATAAGCCACAATACAAGGTCATAATGATCAAACCCATGATAGATAACTCCAGCAGCTACTCCTCCTCCACTTGTGTGCACTCCTCTCTCAACTAATGCGAGTTGGATGAGTGAGTGAATGAATAGAATGAGACACACTTACTCTCTATTTATACTTTACTTCACTTGAATTTTAACTCTAAATAGGTCGGCCCAACTTAACCACTTAACATAAACTGACTCTGGGCTGACCCCACTAATGTGGTCTAATAACCCTTTGACCCACATAACTCATATAGGGATGACCCCATCAAGGTGGTATAATAACCCATCAAATATAAGTTGCGACACTTACAATAATACTTGTGACACTTGCAAATACAAATGAAGACACTTCCAATCAGAGGAATAATACATTTCCATTGGGCATACAATAAAGTACAAATGTAATACATAGAAGAACATCTTCCGAAGTTACAAATACATCAACACTCCCTCTGAACTAGGAAGGTATTCCCTAGACATAGGTCATCAATACATATTGTCACAAGTCTTCAATTCTGGAGCTAGATCATCATCACTGGATCATGGAGCATCATCATCACTATTGCTATACTTGTCATCTCGATCTCTGGGTTATCTCTCAGTTCTTCTCGTCACAGAAATTTCTACAGAGCCAGCCCTTTTTCATGCTGTATGTAGGCCTAGCCTCCTATAGCTTCATCATCTTTGGCCATACTGTGGATCCCAGGACTAATTATGTGCATCAGCAAAACCTCAAAAGAGTATCCCAAGATCCTTTATGTGCCTAAGCACGACCAACAAGATATCCTAGGGAGCTATTACATGTGACCACCACAAAACCTCAAAAGAGCATCCTAGGACTGATTACGAGCACACAGCTCAACCTATCGGATCTCCCAGGATGCTATTACATGTGGTCAGGCAAAACCTTGAAAGAGCATCCTAGGACTGATTACGAGCACACAGCTCAACCTATCAGATCTCCCAGGGTGCTATTAAATGCCATAGGAAAAAACCTCGAAAGATCATTTTCTATATCTCCCAGGGAACTATTATATGCCATAGGAAAAACCTTGCAATAGTATCTGCAAATCTCCCAGGGCACTATTATATGTCCTCCCAAGAAAAACCTTGAAAGAGCACTTGCCAGATCTCCCAGGGAGCTATTATATTCCATAGGAAAAACCTCGCAAGAGTATCTGCAAATATCCTAGGGAATTATTATATGCTTATCGCACAACCTGTCCATAGCCAACCTGTAGCAAAACCTCACAAGAGCATCTAAGCTCAGACTATTGGATCTCCCAGGGAGCTATTACATGCTACCTGCATGATTTTTCCATGGCCACGAAGTATCATCCTGATACTCATGATCATATCGATCATCATCATACACTACATCATCCTGATGCACATCATCATCGCATGATCATCATCACAGCATCGTCCTGATGCATATCATCTGGAGCATCATCCTAATGCTCATCACACATGATCATCCTAATCAACATACATAGCACTAACTGGAGCATCGTCCTGATGCTCATCACACAACGCTTACATCCACAACCATGGGAACGATCCTTCTACCACCATGATTGGAATGGCTCCAACCAATGTGTCCCATTACTTCTTCCTTGAAGTATCCTCTATCTAAAGAACACCAAGCCTCTCTCTGAAGTACTCAAACTTTAATTTGGCTAGAGGTTTGGTCAACACATCTGCAACTTGCTCATCCATCGCAACATACAGGAGCTTCACTGCTCCTATCTGCACCATATGCCCGATATAGTGATATTTGATCTCAATGTGCTTTGACCTATCATGGAACACCAGGTTCTCAAACAACTTCACACAACTCTGGTTGTCATAGAAGATACAGGTAGCATCCAACGAGAGATCAAATAACTCAGACAGTAGCTTCCTAAGCCATACTACCTCACAAATAGCCAAACAAGCTGCAACATACTTTGTTTCAGCTATACTCAGTGCTATGCAGGATTGCTTCCTGCTAAACCAAGAGATCACATCTGATCCCATACTGAAGCAACACCTTGAAGTGCTCTTCCTATTTGCAGAACCGCCTATCCAGCTTGAATCAACATAACCCTCCAAGTTAAACTTTTGATTTGCATCGTACTTGAGCCCATAATCAGTTGTGCCCTTTAGGTGCCTTAGAATATGCTTTACAACAATCAGGTGAACATGTCTAGGATTTGTCAGAAACTAGCTAAAGGTGTTCACCGCAAAGAAAATATATGGTCTTGTGTTCATCACGTACATCAAGGACCCAATCATCCAACGATACACCATGACATCAACCGTCTCAGACAAAGCATCACTCAATCGATCCAGGTTTGATGCCATAGGTGTGGCCATGGCCTTGCAGTCTATCATCCTGAACTGCTTCAACATTTCTACTGCATACTTCCCTTGTCCAAGGAAGATTCCATCTGCACTCTACCACACCTCCATACCTAGAAAGTAATGCATCATTCCCAAGTCCTTCATCTCAAACTCGACATCAAGCTTCCTCTTCGTGTTAGCAATCAATCTATCCTCACCTGTCACAAATAGGTCATCCACATACAATAGGAGTATCAGTGGATTTCCTTCCTCAACCTTATAGTAAAGGTTGGAATCCGCTTTACTCTTGGTAAATCCCAAACTGGACAGGAAGCTATCTATCCTACCCTAGCCTATCCTAGGAGCTTGCTTCAAGCTAGACAAGGATTTCTTCAATTTGCACACATATGACTCCCTGTCATGTGTCTCAAAACCAAGCGGCTGCTCCACATACACTTCCTCTTCGACTAAACCATTCAAGAAAGCTGTCTTGACATCCATCTGGTGTATCTTCCACTTCATCACTACAGCCAAGGAAAGTACTGTTCTGATGGAAGTGTATCTGGCTACAGGAGCAAATGTCTCTTCCTAATCTATCCCCTCTTTCAGGGAGAAGCCACGAGCTACAAACCTTGCCTTGTATTTCTCTACGCTACCATCTGCAGCATGCTTGACCTTATAGATCCACTTGGAAGTCACAAAACACTACCCTTCTAGTCTTGGGACAAAATCGCAAACATCATTCTTCATGATTGACTGGTATTTCTCGATCATGGCATCCTTCTATTACTGCATCCCGGATGTTGTGAACTTCATATTCTTCAATATTTTCAATAGATAGTTTTCTTGAACTTCGTTGCTAGAACAAATGTTGGTGTCCTTCTTTTGTAGGTGATTGTACACGATCTTTCCTACAATTGAAATTCAATTGCATGATTAGAAACTTATCATAGTTTACAAAACAAAGTCTTACACATAAAGGCATATGTCATATGCAATTATCTTAGCCAATGCTTCAATACAACATTCATCCATATCCCGTATTCATATGGTAACTTTCTAGATGCCTTCCATATTTTGATGTATTTGTAACTTTGGAAGATATTCTTCTATGTATTACACTTGTACTTTATTATATGCATGATGGAGATGTATTATTCCTCCAATTAGAAGTGTCGTCATTTGTATTTGTAAGTGTCGCAAGGGTCACAAGTGTTGCAAGTATCGCAACTTATATTTGATGGGTTATTAGACCACCGATGTGGGGTCAGCCCTAGTTGAGTCATGTGGATGGGTTATTAGACTTCCTTAGTAAGTCGGCCCTGTTAAGTTATTGGTATTTCAATTCAGTGTATAAATAGAAAGTGAGTGTGTCTCATTCTATTCATTCACTCACTCATCCAACTCGCATTAGTTGAGAGAGGAATGTGCACTAGTGGAGGAGGAGTAGCTGCTGGAGTTATCTATCTTGGGTTTGATCATTGTGATCTTGTATTGTGGCTTATTCTATATATCTGAGGAAGTTGCAGGGTTTTTCACCTTCTTGATTTTCCCCGAGGAAGCTCTGTATCTCTTGTGTTTATGATTGTTATGTTGTGCTTGTTATTCTCTTAGTAGGATGCTAGATAATGTTTGAATGCATTTATCAAAAAATTTACACCATCTCTCCTAGAACATTGTTAAGAGTGTGCACAACTCCCAACATGTCAACAAAGAGGTTTCATTCTAGATAAGTAACAATGGAATGTTGTACAGTACCATAGGCCACTTACCCATTACTATATTTAGTAGTATCTTTTTCATTAATGCAATTATTCTAAAATGCATAATACACAACCTAAGTCTAGGAACATAAGTATATACATCATTGAAAAATATTATTTAAACAATCAGGCATACAAGAAATGACAATTCAAATACTTATCTTTGTTTGTTTGTTGGGTGGAGTCCCTCTCAATCTTTGCTTCCTTGTAGGAGCTACTGTAGTCTTTGATAGTGTGCACCTTAACCAATGCTAAAAATGGATGAGAGGTTCTTCCTTTCTGCAACTTCATCCTATTGTGGATTGTAAGGAGTGGTCAAATCCCTCTTAATCCCTAAGTCACTACATAACTTCTTGAAGTATTCTGAAGTGAATTCTCCACCATTGTCGGATCTAAAAGTATTGATCTTCTTATCAGTTTGATTTTCTATCAAGGCTTTGAATTCCTTGAACTTCTCAAACACTTCATCTTTGTTCTTCAAGAAATAGACCCAAGTATTGCTAGAGAAATCATGAATGAAAGAAACATAATATACATACCCACTTAGAGAACTGGATGACAATGGTCCGCATACATCAGAGTGGATAATCTCCAAGATTCCTTTTGCTTTGCTTTCACGGCTTGGAAATTCCTTCTTTGTGTTCTTTCCTTTTGCACATCCTTTGTAAACACCTTCATGCTTTGACTGGATTTCATGAATACCTTCTACTACTTTGCTTGCAATTTATAGTTCCCTATAGTGCACATGAGAAAGCCTTCTATGCCAAAGTTCACTTGGCTCCATGGATTCATGTACCATGGCATGTTCAGGTTGTCCCTTCAATTTGTACAATCCTCCCTCTTTCTCTCTAATCACTACTGCATCATCAATGGTCTTACCTTTAGGCCACATAAGTACTTGTCCATCCACAAATGCAACTCTCATCGCTTTTGCATCCAAATATGATATGGAGAGAAGGATCTTCTTGAGTCCAGGTACATATAGAACATCTTGCATCTTCAAAGACTTCCCAAAGTCTAACTTGTAGGAGGCTTCACCACTTCCTTTTATGGGGTATTGATAGTCATCCCCAAGTTTCACCTTATGAGGTGACTCATGTTCAGATAGATCTAGAAGAGATTCTTTGAATCCCTTCATATGTTTAGAAGCCCCACTATCAGTAAGCCAACCATTATACCCATGTGTAATAGTACCTGTGAAAGCAAAGATTAGAACATATTCATCGTCACTTGAAGAGTCTTATTAGTCTTCTTCATAGGAGGTTCATCATCCTTAGCAGCATGAGCATGATATCTCTTCTTATTGTTCTTCTTCATGTTTTTGTTGAAGTATTTTCTTTTGTTCTTGGGACATTCTGAAGCAAAGTGTCCCTTTTCATTACAGTTGAAGCATCTTAGTTTTTTCTTATGTATTTGATGATGATGGTGTGAAGATCTCTTGTGATGAGATTTCTCCCTTTTGGGCTTACTTCTCTTGGTGTGATCTATGAGAGCTTGATCTTCGTTTCCCATCTTTTCTTCTTGGGCCACAAGCCTAGATTCTTCTTGTGAACATTCCTCCCATAGTCTACTGAAGGAGATCAACTTCCTTCTTGCACAACTACCTTGGATGAAGGAGTGCCATGACCTAGGTAGGCCATTCAAAGTGGTCATGACAATTTCTCCATTCTCCACTACTTCATCCACAGCTTCAAGTTGTTCCTTGATTTGAGATACCTTAGTGAAGTAGGATTCGATGGTCTCTCCATTTTGGAACTTTACCCTTTTCAATTGATTCCGTAGAGTCATCTTCTGATTTATGTTCTTTCCTTCAAACAACTTGGTCAAAGAGTAAAAAATATCCTTAGGTGCCTCTAGGGAAGACACATGGGGAATGATATGGTCTTTTATATCATTGGCAATGATTCTCTTGGCCTTGACCAAGTCCTTCTTTTGTAAGGCCTTAGCCTCATCTCCCTCTAGAACTGGAACCTCTTCCTTTATGTAGTTGTCCAATTCATTCTCTTCTAGGATTAACCCAATCCTATACTTCCATGTGTTAGGATATTCCTATACTCCATCCTAGTCCTCCTATCATTTCTGTTATTTTCATTTTTAGTCATGCATGCAAAATTAGGGTTTACATGCATTTTGCATGCATCCTAGTCATCAGTACCAGCACCTAGCCCTAAGCAAACTAGCCCCCAGATCTTCCTTCAGATCAGTTTTAGCTCTCCTGGAGCTTAGTTCACCCCCCTTTCACCTACTACATGAGAAGGGCACCTTTCTTCACCTATCATTCCAGTTTAGTTCAGTTATCTTCAGTTCTTTCCTTGATTTAAGGATTAACTGACTCCTAACTGACCTTATCACTCCGATGGACCTCCAGTGTGACTAGACAGCCTGTTCTGACTTCAGTTAGCTCCATCTACACCCTCCACTAAGCCTCCTTCACTACATTAGTGCTTCCATGTGCCAGTTACACCAACCACACTCAATTAGATTCAGTTTGACTCTGGGTTGACCATTACCTATGCATTGATGACTTCACTGATGAGAAGGTGGACTCCTAGTTATGCTTTGATGTCTCTCCACTGATTATGGATATGTGCATGAAGGCTAATTCGAATTACACCTAGTGAATTCGAATCCTCATCCTTAGCATTGTATATTTACTAGTTTACTATTCAGTTTTATGTAACATGTGTAATTATTCTGCCTCAATCAGAGCTTCCTTGGATCTATGTTCTAATGCTTCTCTCATCTTCTATTATTCCTAAATTTTTTCATTGTGAGGTTTACATCATCTTTTTTGATCTTATGTGGGAATTTTCACATAGTATCAGAGCCATTTGAGAGTATATTCTACCTCCATTCTTGAGAGTTTTTTGTAGGTATTTCGAAGTTCCAGTAGTTGCAGCAACAGATTCAGCAGTTTCTATTTGCACTTGTTCCAATAGTCAAGATGAGCAATTCGAATGCTTCTTCTTCTTCTCCTTCTCCTATAATCCTCACTCCCTTCAATTAATTCGAAAGGAAGGGTAAGATGAAAATCCACTTGAAGTCAAAAGGGTTTTCTAGAATAGTTGAGGAAAGAGATGCCATACCACATCAAGCTGCATAGAAAATCAAGCATCTAAATAAAATGGATGAAGCCTTTGGATGCATTTGCCTTCATATGTTTGAAGATCTATATGTTATGGTTCAATGAAATCAATTATCAAAACCATAACATGTCCTGCATTAAGCATTTCTCCACCATAATAAGTTTTAGTCTCTATAGATTCAACCCTTCATATCCCAATAACTTGACCATTAATTAGGAGGTCAACATAGTGCCCTCTTGTCAAAATTATATTTTCCATTGTAACTCCTCCCAATTTCCGTAACACAATTCAGTTGTAGTTTGTAATTAAGGTTAAACCATGTAATCTGTGCTCTTGTATTTTAGAAAAAATACAACCTTCAAAAAAGCAATATAGTTGCTTATGGGTAAAAACATTTGAGATACAACCCATTGTGGGGGTTGGCTAAGGGATGGCCTTCTGAATCGGTAAGGATGTATTCCCTCTTGAGGAGACAAGTGTGGACAATGTAAGGGCCTTGCCACATGGATTCAAACTTTCCTTTATCGGTCTTGTCATGGGCTTGGTCATAAACAAGTACTAGATCTCCTTCTTTGAAGGTACGGGGGTGGACATGCTTATCATAACTGGATTTGAAACGAATTTTAGCAGCCTCGGTGATTTGTAAGTCAGTTAGACGATCTGCGTTGGCTTGTTCCAAAAGGATTAAGCATTTCTCAAGTGGTGAGGTGTCCAGGAGAAGTTCAATAGAAATGTGTAAAGTGGGAATCTGACACTCGATGGGAAGAAGAGAATCTACACTGTAAACCAAATGGAAAGGGGTAAAACCTATGGCAGTCTTGGTGGACATGCAGTAAGCCCAAAGTGCAGGAAAGAGCATATAGTTCCAATTGCACTTGTGTTGGTTTACTATTCATTGAAGAATGGTCTTCAAGATCTTGTCGATAGCCTCAACTTGGTTGTTCCCTTGGGGGTAGTAGGATGAGGCATACTTGTGGTCAAATTTCAGAAAGGTAGATAACTCTTTCCAAACGGTGTCTTCGAAGTGTTTTCCATGTTCGAAGACAAGTTGTTTGGGGACACCAAACCGGGTAATGACTTGATTGAAAAAAAAATGGGTTGCGGTTTGAGCTTTATAGTTAAATGTAGGCATGGCCTTAGCCCATTTAGTGAAATAGTCAACGGCCACAATGATGTATTTATGGCCACTCATTGAGGGAGGATTGCACTCCATAAAATCAATGGCCCATTTACAGAAAGGGCCAGCAATGATGATTGGATGGAGAGGGGTAGGAGGAGTCCTGGATTTGGGGGAAAAAAGTTGGAAGTTCCGACAATTTTTGACTACTGTGATGCAATCAATGAAAAGGGTGGGCCAAAAATACGCGGCGTGGATGAAATTTTGGGCAGTAGCCATTCCGGAGAAGTGACCACCACAAGCTTCACTGTGGAAATCATTTAGAACTTGTTTGGCCTCATCATGGGTGAGGCATCGATGTAAGATGGTGTTGACACTGTGTCGATAAAGGATATCACCTAGGAGGAGATATCGGGAAGCATTATGACAAAGATGGTGCCGAGCATCGTGATCGAGGCTGGGTCAAAAATTTTGTGTTCATAAATACAATAGGATTTCACCATACCATGGGTCATCTGACGAAATAATGAACAAGTGGTCATCAGGAAATTCAGTGGTAATAGGTGCTAATGCTGATGAAGAGGGTAATTCAGTCATTAGTTGTGTCAAGACAAGGGCTTTGGTACTCTTGGGTGTTGCAAATGTTAAGTCATACTCTTGTAGTATAATGACCCATTTAGCCACATGGCCCTGAGGGAGGCAGCAACGCAAGAGATAGACCATGGGGTTGGAGTCATCCACAACTATAGTTCAACTCATAAGGATGTAGTGTGGTAAATTTTGATCCGAGAAGACAATGACAAGGGCCAACTTCTCCTAATGGGGGTAACATAATGGTGATCCAGATAATGTCTGTCTCACATAGTAAATCACCCATTCTTGTCGTGCACTATCTTCTTGGACTAACACACTGGAAACATCATGTTCAGATGCCGAGACGTAAAGGATAAAATCCTTCATGATATCAAGAGGTGAAATCAAGGTGCAGAATTCAATGCTTATTCGAGCACTTCAAAAGATGCTTGCGCTAGTTCGTACCAAACGAAAGGGACGTGGGTCCAAAGCAAGTGAAGGAAACCATGAACTTTCGTAGCATAGTACAGAATGAAGCGACATAGAAATTTGGCTTTCCCTTGAAGGCTTTGTAATTGGCATAATGTACATGATGAGGGAAGTTCCATAATGGATTGAACCTTCAAAGTATCAATGGTGATCCCAAGTTGGAAAGCAGTGAATCCCAATAATGCAACTAACACACTTGAGGGGGTTCAAGCGGATATTGTATTTGTGAGAATGCAAAAATACTTGCCGCAGATCGTCTAGGTGGTTGGACCATTTCTTGGACCTTAGAGTGAGGTCATCCAAGTACGCAAGGATAATGTGAACCAAGCCATGGAAACAATAGGTCATGGCCCACTGAAATGTGGCACCATCATTTTGGGGTTTCCATCCAACTAAGCAACTGGAATATTGGGGTCATCGTCCAATGTTTTCATGTGCTCTTGAAGGTTTGGAAATTGTGGACAATTATGGGTATCATGGCCCAAATCATCACATAAATAGCACTTAGGGTTTTCACGAAATGGAGGGGGAGGTTTCACAGGTTTCTTGGCCTGTGGGGCTGTATAACTTTGTGGGCCTTTACCCCCAGTGTTTTTGGGTTGGGGAGGGGCACTATGGGAGTAGATGTGGTCGCTATAACAGGAGGTGGACGAGTAGCAGTGGTAATCAGTTGGATCGGTTGAAGGATGACTTGTGGTGTTAGAGTGGGATTAGGAGTAGGAAGATACCATATGGGAAGTCCTAACATTAACTCGGGGAGATTTAGTGTGGCCATAACAGGCAAACTTACCACTCCACATGGTGGGAACAAGAATAGGATTGTATGGATTGGTGTGGATCCAACATGGCTAGGTACTGATGGTGGTTGAGGAAGCAATGGTGGTTGTGGGTTAGGGGCTGAGTGGTTTGACGAAATGGTGCACAGGTCAGAAATATTAATGACCGGCGAAGGAGGTGGTAATGAACAAAAAGTGGAGACCAATGGAGTCTCAGAATCAAGTCCAGGGTTGACAGTGGAAACCAAAGAGGTGGGTGCACCAAAAATGGGTTGTTCAACCATGGGGAGAACATTCTCAGGTGTAGCGAGTGCATTCGGGTCATAATATGTGACTTGGTCAACTTTAATAACTTGTCCCTCATGGGGGGACATCATAATGTGGAACACCAATGAAGCAACAACCTTCATGGCATACATGTAAATCCATCCTAGAAGTACATTGTAGTCGAGTTGAGAATTGACGACTTCTATGTCAATCAGGACGATTTTACCAGCTAGTTGTACTGGAACGTTGTCCAGGAGGCCTTGCGGTTGGGATGAATGACCATCATAAGCTCATAAACTGGTCATGGATGGTTGTAGAGTAGGGGATCTGAGCTTCTACCACACGAATGTAGACATAATGCATGTAGAGGAACCCTCATCGATGATGCACTGATGGATAATAAGATTCCAGACTGAAACCAAAACTTGGAATGTTAATGTGGAAGGCATGCATGGTTCAGATTGGTTGAAATCGAATGCTATCATCCATGAGTCAGAAGGTTCTATTGCACCTATGGCGGACAACAATGTTTTGCACTATGTTAGGAAGTTCTTCAAAACCTATAGGGCTAACATAGTAATAGGGGACTGGGCTAAGTCATCCATGATATTGTAGTTTGTGACAGAACGAGCGTTGGGATTGTTATTGGTTCGTCGTAGAGGAAAATGAGGAGCTTTAGGGGCTCCATCAAGTGGTGTTGGTGATATGCATAACGACTGATCTGTGGGAAGAGTGTTAGCAGCCTTATCTGCAGTAATGGTTTCAATGGTAGAACCATACTAGTTTTTTGATGTTTGAAGGTTGACATTAGCGGAAGACATCATTAAAAGGTGATGGGTACCTGATTCAATGGGGTGATTATCAGGGGCAGTGTAAGTAACTTGATGTTGTTGTGCGGGGGCACCTTGATGGGGAGCAAATGTTTGGGTGGCTATGATTCCTTGTGTGGGTAAGGGGTTTTGAAATACCATGGGTTGTGCATTAGATTGTGGTAGCTTTGGTGGTGCAGGAGGTGCAACATGTCCTTGGCGTTGGGTAGGATCAATCCAAAGTTGGTGAGCTTTCCCTAAGTGGGGACAATTGTGTGTGTAATGGCCATATACCCCGAAGATAGAACATGGGTGGTTCATGCGTAGGTTGGGGTTTTTACCTTGTTTGGGTAGTCAATCAGGATTTTTGTTAGCCGGGGCGGCACCATTATTATCGGTAGGATTCGGTGGTGGATGGCCTCTACCAAGATGTTGGTTGTTGCCACGGTTACGACCACGTCCCCAATTTTGTTGTCTTTGTTGGTTCCCTTGGGCAGGTGGGTTATATTGTTGGTTCTGTTTATCATATACTTTCCCTTGGGGAACACGGGGGTTCAATGGTTGAGAAGGTGTTGGGGCAGGTTGCGGTGGATAATAAGCTAGAGGGGCTTGATTTTGTGTAGGAATGAGGGCTGCTAGTTGATAATAAGTTGGAGGGGCTTGAGGTTTTGCAGGCGTAGGTGCTGCTGGTTGATGGGAGTAGGAATATGGTGTGGAAGGGGGAGTGTACGCCTACTGGGCATGTTAATAATAGTGTGTTGAACAAGAAGGGCCATGTGTATCGGGGTCTTGGGCCGAGGGAGCATACAAAGATGTTTCTCCTGACTGGGATGTAGAGTACAAAAGGTTAGGGCCACTCATGGTAGAATTGGGTGTAGGGTTGTAAGCCGAGGGGCAGCTGGAGGCATAAAAGTATAAGGCTGACTATGAGATGAAACATGGCCAATAATGCCATCGATAGCATGGGATGCCCCTAGAGGTTCTTTCCGAGAGGAATCATGGTGGGGAGAATAAGGTAAGATGGAGTATAGGTAGCTTGACTGTGCATAGATGAGGTCAAACTGTTGGGATTTAAGAATGGCTTCTTATTTGGTTTGGGGCCATTTAGATGTCACATCGGCGATAACGGGTATGAGGGATTTCAGGAACCAATCTAAGATGATGCGATCGTCTAACTTGATCATGCACAAACTATGGGGTCTACGCCACTCATGAATATGGTCAGTGATGTGGGTAGCCATGTTCTGTCTACAAGACAATAGGATCTCAACACCAGCATTGTGTCAGATGGATAACTGAAAGAACTGCAGGAAAGTTGAGGCGAGGATGTAAATGTAGAGTGATTCCCATGTGGCTACTCAATGTACCACTTAGCTATAGAGCCAATTAGGGTACGTTGTAAAATGCAAAGGCAAATCAAATCATCCACTATGGAGTTGTAGGAACACCATAATTGGAAGGACATGACGTGGTTTTGTGGGTCCTCACAACCCTTCCCTTCAGACTTTTGGATGTTCGAAGGGACTTTGGTAGGCATGGGAGGCCAAGAGGGGTCATGTCAGATCAGATCGTTGGTCAATCGGGCCAAATCAGAGAGGTTCAGACTGGCCATGAATGGAAAACTAATAGAAGGATGTGACATAGTGGTAGCGACCTTTGTACTAGCCATGGCAGAAATTGTGGGGCCACCTCCACTGAGGGGAGGAGCAACGGTGTGAGTCATAGTGGGGATCGAGTGGGAAGTGAAAATTCCCCCAAGTGTATTACTAGTGACCAAAGGGATAGTAGTGGGAATGAACCTGCTACTGATGGGTATGGAAGTAGTGACTGGAATGCTCGATGTAGGTCCAGTGGATGCTATAATAGGGATGGATGCTGAAGTGGTAGTTGGGATAGTGGTGGAGCCGCTACCAATGATCGCACTCATAAAGGGGTTGGGATTCACGCCGGCCATGGAGCTATACGGAGTTGTGAACGTGGGAAAATTTGACTCTGAATCATAATTAAAATAAGGTTCATTGGGTTAAGTATCCAATGACGAAGCTGTTCGTCTGTGATGTGTGGTGTCAAGTGAACCATACTGCGGGTACTGGCCCTATAGGAGTCGAGAGTGTCTTAGTGAATCAATGGTGATATGTGTAAAAAGTGCTAAATGGTTGTGGGAGATCAAATGCTCAAAAATCCAAGTGCAACTATGTGTGCAAAAGGAGAGATCTCAAAAAATGCGGCTCTTAGGCCAACAACAAGCTCAAAATGCTTGCTGCAACAACTATGCTACAACAAGTGGAGCAACAATAAAATGGTCATAACACCAACAAGAAGCACTCCTAAAAATAAAAAGGTAGACTCACTAATCCAATGGGGGTATAGGATCATGCAAACACCTATCTAAAAGATATGAAAGCTCACACAAATTGTAACCCTAGCAGGGTGATGAAATCCACAGTCAAGCGATATGAAATGGAGAATCAAATGGATAAGGATATCCCTCTACCGAAAGGTACTCCAAGCAAATGAGTCCTAGAAGAATGGAAACTAAGCTACCTTTTTCATGGCATGTCTGGAATGGTGTCCTGCAGCTTCATTTCTTTGGTCGTCATACACCCGGTATGGGAGCTAGCATGCACAATGAGAACATCGAGTAGGTGTCCTTCAGTACAGAATGGAGTGTGGAATTCCACTCAGACCTCTAGAACCAATCTTTCTACTTGCCCTCCTAAGGGAGAGTCCCTCTGACAAATCGATGTTAACCGTACCAACAAATAATAGGGTATTTTGGATCCTTAATGGACTACAACTATGTCTCAAATGTAAATGATAAATGGGGTGTTATTTGGATGCCTATCCCCAATGTTCTACCTAGCTACAAATTTCTTTTTCTGTTCCCAAAGTGGGGTTAAAGTTGGTTGAGTTAGGTATTTTTTAAGGTTCACTTTGATTATGGTGACCGAGTGTGTGCACAAGTGGCGTAAAACCAATATTTCCAAGAGGGCAAATCAATCAATGAACCATAAAAAAGTATTAACTGCTATATAAAATAAAATGACTTGCTAAAATGTAAATGCTACAACAAGTCAATAGAAGAAAAATATAGCTAGCAAAATGGATGCAAGCAAACAGATGGTTGTTAGGGCAAGGAAAAGTGGGAAAAAATGGTTGTAGGGTGTGGTTGTGAGGAAACAACTTGTTGTTTGGGTGCGGCAAACTGCAGAAAAAATGCAACGTAATAGACTGACAAGGAACAGGAAATAGGGCATCACTTTTGGGCTGGAAAGTGAGCTGTGGGGTGTGTATTTCGAGTTGGAACTCGCACTACAGGGCAAGGCTTTTGAGCTGGAAATCATGCTGTTGGGAATGGATTTCGGGATGGAAATTGAGCTACAAGGCGCAACTTTTGGGATGGAAGTTGTGCTACAGGGTGCGTATTCTGGGATGGAAGTCACGCTACAAGGAGCGGCTTCTGGGATGGAAGTCGTGCTATAGGGCATGGCTTTGGGATTGGAATGTGCACTATAGAGTGCAATTGTTGGGGCGACAGTCGCGACCTGCGATGCGGAGAACAGTTGTTGAAGGTGTGGTATGAGCCGTAAAAACAGAATTTTTGAAGCTGATAGTGAAGGCAAGGTAGAGATCTGCAAATATGGGGTCCAAGGGGTAGACCAAAGCTGTAAAATGCAAGCAAAATAACAAGTACAAAACCAAAAATAACCAAATATTCTAAAGGAATCGAACTAGTGGAGTCACCAAAACTGTAGCTAGGCTTTCCACCCTAGCTTGTGCTAAAGAGCACCTACTAAGGATTCAAGAACCCTTAGTAGTAGTTCAATAATGGATCTAAAATAATATGTGAAATGAGTAAAAACTAAATATTAAGATGTGACATGCACAAGTGATAACATAAAAATAAATTTAACAGTAACAGTAACAGTAAAAATAAACCATGAGGAACTCAATGATGGAATTTGAAAGTTTTGTATTAATGGGAAAACAAGGGTTTGCAATAGTATTTACCTCAAATGGTGAGCTTGTTGGATTCCTTGCAGCTATACGAGAGTAGTGCACCAGATCTCCAGAGTTCCTTTCCCTTCTCCAAATGCTTAATGGGTGGCCAAGACTCAACTGAAATGGTGAACATATAAGCTCAAGGTGATAGGCTATAGTTCAATAGGAATTTTGGCAGCATGAGGGTATGAAGAGTGATTGATGGATGTGAAATGGGGGCCTCCATCACCTTTTTATAGTAATTTTGGGTGGTGGATTGTTGGCCCATGGTTTTGGTAAACTAATAGTATTGGTAAATGGTTTTTGGGTTTTTTCCGCTTTTTGAATTTGTTTTTACTTTTTTCCCTTTTTCGTTTTATTTTGGGAATTTTGGACCCTTTTTTTAGGGTTTTTGACATTTTTTGGAGGAATTTCATAAATTGGGGAGAGAAATAATGATTTTTTTCCCTTTTGGTAACCATTTGAGTGTTTTTTAGGGTTTTGGAGGCCAAAAGTGTAATAAAAGTGGACAAATGGGTTATGTGACTAGGGAGATGAGCTAGTGAACAATTTTTGGGTGTTAGCAACTAGTATAAGTAGCTAGTCTCTAGAAATTGACAAATGAAATAAACTCAATTTCATAAATAATGCTTGAATCTGGTGGCACAATTGGTATGTCCCTCTGATTTTTGGTGTCTTTATACCCATTTTCAGGAAATATAGTCACCATGGAAATTTCACCTTTCTTCATTGTCATAGTTGTCCTATCTAATCCAACAATGACTTGTTCTGCCCAAGAAAATTGCAAAGCCATTAAATTGGAATTTTGAAATAGTAGATATGAAAGGCTCTTAATTGGATCCTTTCCTCTCAAACACAATTCCATTCTCTAGTTTCCTTGTGTACTTTACTTCCAGATAATTTAGAAAATGGTTCAGAAGACCATTCCTCTTAGATCTCTTTAGAAGACTAATAAGAACTTTTTATACAAGGAACATAAACAATATTGATCAATAAAAAGCCTTCCATGTTGTAAATAGAAAAGCTATAAAGCAAAAAGTGTCCTTCCACTCAACAACAAACCAAATACTAAACACCATACTATTGTGGGATACCTTTCAGGAGTGCCCCTTTATTTGACCTTTTATAGCCTTCCCTTTCCTTTAGTATTTTCTTCAACACTTTATTATCATCACTAATGTCAACAACATTCTTCTAAGAAACTAGCTCAAGATCCATGATTAGAGTTGAATTGGGTGATACAGTAACTTTATTGTCAACTACTTCAAACCATCTCTCCCCAAAAAGATCTACACAAACACAAGACATTAAAATTTCAAAAAGGAGAATGTTAAAATGAGTAGTTATATCATATTAAATTTTCTCACTCTACCATTTCAAGCAACTCTAAAATATTGACCTTGTAATATCCAAAGAAGTTTAGCAGTTTTCTCCACCATAATTCTTATAAATTTCACAATCTACGAGAGTTATATCTTGAGAAAAGGTAGATATTTGTTCCCAAAAGGTTCCTTTAGCATGTGCTTGAGATGTATCCCTCACTAGAGAATTCAAGTTTGTATTTATATAAAGTATGCATGATATTTTCCCAGAGAAGAAAACATTGCACCCTTATCCATTATATTTTCATTTGGATGCAAATTAAACTTCAAAGAAGTTTGATAGTCATTATTCTTAGAAGTTTCACCTTCTCCAATACTTTTGTACCGAGAAACAAAATAGTTGCCCTTTCTGAAATGGTCCCTTTCACAAGTACTTCGGGCGAAACTTTAACTAGAGAATTCAAGTTTGACTTTGAATCAAGGTCCTTGTGATTCCTTACCTTAGATAGTAGCATTACACCATCATCCATCATATTATCTTTTAGATTCAATTTAACCTCCAAAGTATTTTTATAGTTTGTTCTACCCCAATTATTAGAAGTGTCACATCCTAGAATTTTTCTCGAGAAACAAAAATAGCTTCCCTTTCGCAAAATGTTCCTTTAGCATGTGCTTGAGGTGTAACATTTATTCAATAATTCAAGTTTGGTTTTATATCAAGACCCTCTACATCATGCCCCTATGAAAGTCATATAATAGTCTGGTCCATAATGCTTTCTTTCGGACTCAAACTCAATTTCAAAGGGCACAAATAGTTTCCTTGACCCCTATTCTTAGATGTTCCACAATCTCCAACACTTAAATCATGTGCAGATGTTCAACCATTGGATAGAGGATAAATCATAATAAACTATTAATAAAATATAAATGACAAAAGTTTTCTGATGCAAAGAAAGGAAAGAATATCACAAATCTAATGTTAATAAGATCTATAGGTTTATTTCTTTGATAACCAAGGAAAAATAAGGAAAGAAAGTCAAAATAATATATCAATAGAAGAAAATGGAAAAAAATTACAAGAAAAAAGCCTTTTCTTCTCACCTTATCAAGGATATGTAAAAATGATGTTAACATAAATTACAAATGTTTCAGTAAGAAAGCATTTCTTACTCACCTTATCTAGTGGAAATTGACATGTTTATGTGTGGCTAAGTGCAAAAGAGAGAAAAATACTTTGTATAGACAAGTAGTGAAACAATATTGTGCTTTATATAATCAAATCTCAAATAATTACAAGATACATTTATCAAGTTGTCATTGCTTCAATACCTCCATCTCTGCTTTAATGTGCGTCACTTCACATTTAATAGAAGCCAATGTTTCCTCATATTCCCTCCATATATTCTTGTAAAGAATAATCACTATTTCCCTTTCCTCGTGTTCATTTGCAAAGTCTTATCTCAACTTATCAACCAAGTTTTGCATTTCGGAATGTATTCTCTTCAGAAATTCCTCATCTCCTTGGCTAGATTGCATTGAGAAACAACACATTGAAATCCCTCATTTATCCAAGCATAGATTCATGGTGAATGCCCTCATTTAGCTGCATATTAGTGATTTTATAAATAGCTACAGAAGTCTACATAAAACTTAGACTTATAGTATAGTCGGTAGTTGCTATTGCCAAGCGTTACTGGTTCAGAATTAAACAAGTAATAAAGTCTAGTTACTTCATGTGCATCCCTGACTACTGACCTATGGAATTAAGGGAGCACACAGAAGGATAGATGAATATGTATTCCAATTCCTATAGAAGGATGGAGGGATGTATACCCCTCAACCATTTACCTTTATCCAACAAAAATAAAGAAAATAATTATTTTTGTTTTCATGTCTCTTTGATCGAAACCCTATATATATATATATATATATATATATATATATATATGCCATTTTGTTCATTCAAAAAATACAATTCAAATTTATTTTCCATTTCCATACTGACATGCATCTTGATTCTTTATCAACAACAAATTCATATCTATATGTTCGTTCTATAAACTGTCATTTCTGATTGATTGGGATACCAATATGTCCCAATTTATATGAGATTCCCAAGTGAGGTATAAACCATTACCCTCACTGGATAATGGGTAAGTTCCTTAAGTAGTTTGTTTAAAACCTTTTGTTTTATTAATACTATGAGATCCTACTATTGGGTTGCGGGTTATTTAAATTTGAATGGAAAGAGGTTGGGGGGTGTTCCATGAACTCGATTGAGATATTTCCCACCAATAACTTGCCAACCAAACAATGGAAAGGTCAATATAGTATAGTGGGATTCAATTGTTATGAATTTCAATGGAAGGATGGGCCTCGTTTCCCTCTTCTCTTATATAAATGGGAGTCATATATATAAATATATATATATAGAGAGAGAGAGAGGGAGAGAGAGAGAGATCAAATTGTGGAGTTTAATGTATTATAAATTAATTGATTAATTAATGGAATTTAAATTAGTCCACACTAAATACATTATATAGATATAGATATAGATATAGATATAGTTATAGATATGCTCACAAGGGTGTAGCTCGGATGGAGTTTCACTTGAAAATGATATGATATGTTGTAATAGAGGTCACGAGTTCAAAACATCCTAACTTACTTGTGCCCCATGCTTGTGGGTTGTGTGGGTGCACCTAGGGGTTTAGTGGTAGTGGATAGGATTGGACCCTTGGACCTTGTTGGGTAAAATATATGCTATCTAATTCAACACTTAATTGTCAACCCGGGAAGGTATCTTGTGAGATGCAAACACTATATGTGCAGGATTAAAGCTTATTCTAATCTAAGCTAACTAAATATGCAAATTCACTAATCTCGCAACTACATGACATTAAACTACATGCATGACTATCATGAGTTAAATTCAGGAATCCAATCTATTCTTATGAAAGCAGGGAAACTATTTAATAACTAGAATTCAAATCTAGTCTACTGCTACGCTAATCTATTCTATGAAATGAAATTGTAGCAACTAATCTAGGAAAGAGGTCACTTGGTCCGAAAGCGATCTAATCTAATGAAAGTAAATTTAACTATTCAAAATAGGCAACAAATAAACTAAACTATTTCATGAATGCATGAACTATATGCTTATGTAGGGATGAGAATCTAATTAACCATGCAATTAACTACGAAAGCAAACATTGAAATTAATTATGAAAGCAAATCTGAAACTAATTACTGCAAAATAGGAAATTATGCTACAAGTGAAAAGAGCAATTAATCTATCTATTCTATGAGTGAAACTACTCTAGATTTTCAAAAGAGAAAACTAGCCAATCATCCTACTCTAGTTATCGAACTCTATGCAATCGTATAAAGCAAATTGAAACACTAATCTAAGGACCAAGTGTAAACAAATACTTTGTGAGGAATCATAAACTAATGTAAGCAAACTAGTTTAACAAATCTAATCTAATCAACAACTGATCTATGAACTTGAAATATTTAATACTAAGATTCTTAATCTAGTGATCATTAATTCAATTTAGTTTCAAGATCCTAATGCTAACTAAATACAATCAAATCTAAAATATACAAAGCATTCAAATTTGAGGTTTTAACATAACTGCAAAGATGAAATAATGTTCAAACTGACTTCAATACAATTCTACCTCTAAAGCATATCTAATAAAACCAATCATTCTAATATGACTCAGAAATTAAATTAAGTAAACATAAAACTATGTAATGACATAGAAAACACAACATGTGACAGAAAGTGAACTTGGCAAATTGATTTCTTATTTAATATTTTAATGCTCTTATTGAATTGATGAATTTCCTTAGCATGAGTTTTAAGAACTTTGATACTAGTATAGAGTTGATGGCGCAATCCAATAATTGAAATTATTCTAATTTAAACTTGCATTTAAAACTAAAACAAGATAAATGAAATTTGCAGAAAAGGAATATTATTGTTAAGTCTAAGCTACAGAAGCAGAACTTATTTTTAAATAATCACTCAATCTGTGAGCAATCTATCTATCCTATTTTATGAATTGGAAAAAACTATCTATTGTACGAAATTAGAATTTAAACTACAAGACAAAATTTAATTATGGACTGTCTACTTCAAAACAAGAAATTAAACTTCTTCAAGAAAGCGTTTTAACTAACTAACCTATGAAATGCAATTCAATGTTTTAACTAAAAATTCAAATGAAGCAAGATAAAATGCTACTCTAGAGGCTAAGCATAAATCAAGAACTAATTCCTCAAAAGGCAGTAAACTACTCATAAGGAAACTATTTAATTTCTACTTGGAAAATCGAAAGGCTTTATACTATTTTTGAAGAGTAAAGGCTGATTTATAAACAAAATGCAATAACTAAATAAAACAAAAATTACTTTTAACATTACTTTTAACAAAATGTCTAAACTATGAAACTCAAACCCTATTCTCTATTTACAAATTCAATTCTTAAAGAAATTAGACAATGATATGCAAAAATGCAATGGCTGTAAAAACAATTCTACTTCCTATCTACGGCACATGAAATAAAACAAAGAGAAAGTAATTCTATTTACTTTTATTAACTAACGGAAATTTGGAAATGGAAGCAAATCCTGTAGCAATGGAAACAAATGCAACTAATCAACAAGGATGCAACACAATCTGGAAAAGTGTTACACGTAAACTCTTACCATCAAGAGATTCAGTGTATACATCCCTGAAGTTTCATTGGCTAAGTCATTAACCTGGAAGAGATACCATTGCATTCATGCTAGGTTTTGAGAGGTCATCGCAAGCTGCACTCATGCAACCTGCGACGTCGCATCTTGCTCTACTGCAGGGTGCAATGATGTTAGTTAATGGACAAAAATAGAGCCTTCGAGCCCATTCTCGGAGCTAGCTCACATCAATCCCTATCCTTGACCTTTTGGGAGAGCTAGAACTCAGTTCCTAACCTCTTGGAATGATCCCCTATCTCTCTCCTACCATATCTCAACCTACCCTATCCATACCCTATCCACTTATTCCTATATAAATGAAGCTCTATCCCACTCCAAAGTGAGGAGGTCTATAGTGTCTACATCCTGGTGAAATCATCCTGGAGAGATCTCTACTCATCCATTGAGAGGCTGACACTTCCTTGGGAGGATATGGAATTGGCTTGGATGGAGAAGGATTGAAACATTAAGCCTCGTTTGTAATCATTATTTTCTATGTACTTTCCCTATATTTACAGTAATATAAATTCTTTCCACCAATATTGTTGTGATTGATGATATTGTGTAGTTTATCTGCTTAACTATTTACTTAGATCTGTTACTGTATAGATTCTCATTACTTGTTTGCATTGTTCTGTGTGTCTTGACAGGTTTTGTAGCTGAGATCTGACGACCACGAGATGTGGAGCAACATCCAGGAGAAAGGACTACAAGTTTAAGGTAAGACATCTGGTGAATCGATCCTTAATTAGATCTAGGAAAGTGGTTTCTAGTCTGTACTATTTGTTCTAGACTCACATTGAGCTAGGGAGATTCAGCTAATGTCTGCTTGAGTGGATTGTCCATCAAACAAATCTGGCGACCGCACTAGGGAAGAACATTGCTTTATAGTTGTCAATTTGAATGTTATTTTCAATTGATTTCTTGTTACAAGCCTTTTTATTTGTCATTTGCCTCTTAAGCTAGTTTCACCATTGGATCTTCACTTTGAAGAGTTTGAATACCTTCCTTTGAGTTTGTACTTCTCATTTTCAAACCATTTCATTGCTCATTGTTTAGAGAATTGGTTCATTTTTGAACTTGGATCTCGCCTGTTGCACTTGGTTAGTGGACTTAGAGCGACACTGTGTCATTTTTTATCCCTGGTTAGTGGACTCATAGCAACCCTTTCATTGGTCTACTGTGACATCGTCGCACTTCCCGCATTGGTTAACAATGATGTCACACTGTGTACAAACATAGATTGCACCAATATGTCAAAATTGACATACAAGCATCCCTTCTCCATTTATGTTTTGAGTTTTGGTTTTGTGTGCAAACTCCTCTGCACTGCACCTTCCAGGAAGAGACCTTTTTTCCAGCAGTGTTTTGTTTGGCTTGTTTGTTTTTTTTTGGGGGGTATTTTTGAGATTTGGATTATGTTTGGCCCCTTGAGTAGAAACTAGTGGTTCTCCTGCATTTTTAAGCAAAATGAGGGGGCTGTGAATCGTGCATCCTTTAGTCGTTTTGACCCATATTAAGGTTTTGAGGTCATTCTTGGTTTGGTGTGATTGGTTTGTTTCAAAGATTTGAAAAGTGTGGGATATCCATGTCTTTTTGAACCAGCTCTTTGCCTTGGGTTGTGCATCCTGTTTCCTTTGCCTGCTGATCGATTTAATGGTTTTTGGAAAAGATTGATTCTTTGTCTCCACTTTAGCTCAAAGAGAAGCTTGATTTTGTCACTCTTTTGCTATATTCATGAAATTGGAAAACATAGGTATTCTTCTTGCTTTAATTTGATCATTTGAAATTCTTGGTCTCACATTCATAAGAAGAAGAAAGGTTTGTTTCATATTTGTGTGCATTTGAGCTAGATAAGATTGTTATGTGCTATTCTTTGTCTTGCATTTTATTGGAAATGTTTCTGGAATTTTTCTTTCTATGGATCAGATGTGTATTTTTCAAGTGTAAAAAGATAGGAAATGAGTTATAATTATTGCATTTGGTATATTTTGAGCCTTTCTTGAGTGCCTTTAAGCTGTTTGGGTGCTTGTCATTTTTCTTTGGGAATTTCTGAATGATTAGAGTGTTGTAGATATTCTCTCACTTTTTGTATATAGATATGAAAAGCGTTTAGCTATCAAATTCCATTTTTGGTACATGCATTTGAAAATTGAAAGTGCTTAATTGTTTTTTCTTATACATTGTTAAGATTAGTTGCATCTTTCATTTTCTTTGTGTTTTTTAGCTGATTATTGCAGAAATTTAGAGTTATTTCACTCTAGGAAGGAATTCTTCTTTTCACTACTACTCAAGTACTTTTTGGTTTGAAAGAATGAAAAATCTCTCCTTACCTTAAGTAGCTTTCATTGAAAATGAAAGGAAAATGTGCATTATCATGTAGTTGAGGATTGCATTATGTTTACATTTATGTACTCACCTCATGCATCCACCTAACCGCACAAGATAAAATTAATGCTAGCTTAGGTTAAAATCATTTAGTAACTGTGTGTAAGTTAGAGATGTGTTGCGGCGTTGTTAAGTGTGGCAGCTGTCATTATTTGCCAGCATTGTATCGCGGGGGTATTGTAGTCTTCCACGTACTTATCGGTATATCGAAGCTCTTTCACATATCCACCAAGTCCCTTAAGTACTTGGCGTATATTGAAAGGTGTTTCACGTACTCGGTAGTATATAGGAAGGTCTTGTACCGTATGGTTGTGCATTAGACAACAACACTACGGATTTGAGCTCCCACGTACCTTGCGTATATCGGGAGACACCATTAGGATTCCTGTGACCAACTGAGTTAACCATTTGGCCATCTTGGCATTGCAATACACTGAGAACAACACTCAGGGAGATTACTATGAATGTGCCATCTAGGTAGTCAGGTATTCCGGCAAGGGTACAGTCCTAATCCTCCTTGTCGCGTTTTACTATTGGACCCTACGGTATATAACGAGTTGTGGCGCCTTGATAATCCTGTGAGGATCCTGACTTTTCATCCACTCCTATTCACACAGTTTGCTTGTTGCTTTTAGACTTGAATAGTGTTTGACTTGTGTGGTACTTTAGAGTCTCTTAGGAAGTTTAGATATGGAAGATTCTTCCAAGAATACCAACCAAAAGGCCCATTTCCAAGGTATGCCATTTGTTATTCCCCCTTATGGAACTGTTGGTCCTCCCTTTATGGCTACGTTGAGTCTTCTTGGATTGAGGATAGGATTACTAGTATGGTTAATCTCCAATCCAGTTACACCAAGTGCACCAATTGTGTCAAACATAGGTCCCTCGCCATGTGAGCATCAATCTCATGGTGACCTTTCTCCTTCTTCGTCAAAAGTTGAATCGGCTTCCGTCTCTTCCTCTTCTCCTACTGAAAAATTTAATGTTAGTAAGAAGGTGGAGAAGAAGAAGAAGAAGAAAAGGAAGATAAAGAAGAAGAAGGATAATAAAGAGACCGAGCATCAACCATCTGCCTCTGATGGAGCTCATTCTATGAGAACACCTCGTAAGCCCAAGTTCCCTTGCAAACTTTGCAAGGTTGATCACCTTCTTAAGGATTGTCCCAGTCTTTCCTGTGTGTCAGAAGTGTGGTTTGGAAACCCCAAACTACTTGTATTGTCATCCTCCGACCATCATGTTGATGACACTCCCTCGACCAGTGACCCGTTGGTGAAGGGTCGGAAAGGTAAGGTCCTGTATCCCTGTTTGATATGCAAGGGTATGCACCGTACTTTCCTTTGTCCAAGCATGGATGAAGCTTCACGGTGGTTGGAAGATATTACTAGTCCTCGACAGGTGCTTCCAACAAGTGATAGTAAGTTGTCCCTCGACCCCCGGCTGGTTGACCAAGTGATCAATTTAGTTTCATCTATAATTAATCCCACTCTTCCTTCCGAGAGTGAAGCGATTGAGTCACTGTCATCTCCACTTGACCCCGCTCTTCTATTAGAGAGCGTTCATACTACAACTATCACCTTGACACAGTCTTCATCTCATCCTACTCTCCCCGATGAGAGTGGATTGATAACCATTGATGTTTTTCTAGTCAGTTCCGATCATGGGTGGCAAGAGTCCATTTCCACGGGACCCCCCCCAAGTACTGAGGTCATTTCCTTTGATTGGAATGGTTTAAGAGAATCTCATCTTCCTTCAAGTATTCCTTTTCAAATATCTGTAGGAGTTTCCCATAAATAAATATTTCGTATGATAGTTGATGAGGGAGCTTCTATTAGTATTTTATCCTCAGTTGCTTGTCAAGCTATAGGTTCCCCTCAGCTTGTGCTAGTAACTGACCATATTTTGGCTTTTAATAGAAGGCCTACTGGACCTTTAAGGATTCTCCCATAGTTACCTATCACATTGAGAGGTAAAACTGTTTATGTTGATGTCATGGTTGTCCAAGGTCCTTTAGATTTCAATCTACTCCTTGGACGTGATTATGTCTATGACATGAAATATGTCATGTCCACACTCTTTCGAGTGATGTATTTTCCCTACAATGGGAGGATTGTGACCATTGATCAACTTTCCTTCGTGACACCCAATCATTGCATGAATGCTAGTCATCAGACTTCCCTGAATGTTCCACATGTTTTAGTGGTTTCTTCCCCCTAAGGATGGGGGTTACGAGCACAGTTTATGTTATGTTTCAAGCTCATTAAGAAATGAAACCGACCACTCTAGCATAGTTTACCTTTGGTTTCAAGCTTGCATAAAAATGAAACCATCCACTCAAGCATAGTTTTATTCCATTTCAAGCTTCTTAAAAAATAAGATGGCCCCCCTCAAGCATAGTTATTGTCTATTTCAATCTTGTGTAAAAATTAAATAGATCTCCTTCCCATTGGTTCGAGTCTCTCACTAGAGTTAGAATTTGAACCTTCATTTCAACTGATTCTCTCTTTCCCCCCTTGGTGAACATTTTCATATTAGTAGCCAGGTTGGTAGTTGGGTTAGCAAGCAACATTTTCAGATGAAATGAAGCTTGGGGGGCATGCCACATGTCATACCGTCAGCAATCATGTTGAGGGAACACCACCATGCTAAGCCACTAGCAATCATGCTAGGGGCATTTACCAACCTCTGGGCATCATGTTGGGAAGGAACTCGTCAATGAGCCTTAACCGTGAGCAGAGTTTACCTTTGTCTTCAAGCTCATTAAAAAATGAAACCAGTAGTTTGAGCAGAGTTTACCTTTGGCTTCAAGCTCATTAAAAAATGAAACCAGTAGTGTGTGCAGAATTTACCTTTGGCTTCAAGCTCATTAAAAAATGAAACCAGTAGTTTGAGCAGAGTTTACCTTTAGATTCAAGCTCGTTAAAAAATGAAATAGGTTCCCATGAGCATAGATTAGTCTTTGATTCCAAGCTCGTTAAAAAATGGAATAGACCCCCTAATAATAGTTTACCTTTGGTTTCAAGCTTGCATAAAAATGAGATCAGCTTCATGAGCATAGTTCCCTTTTTGTGTCAAGCTCTTTAAAAAATGAAATAGGTCTTTTGAGCAGAGTTCTTTTCCTGTGTCAAGCTCATTAAAAAATGAAACAACTCCTTTCCCTTTGAGTCGAGTCTTCTCGTAGAATTAGTACCTGAACCTTCTTTTCATTAGCTTATGCCTTAGGTGAATGCAATGAAGCTTGGGGGGCATGTATTCAACCTCTGGAAGTTATGTTGAATTCAACTCGATCGCCTCTCCACATCATGTTGAAGCTAAGTCACTTACTTCTAGCAATCATGCTAGGGGCATGTACCAATATTTGGATATCATGATGGGAAGAGTCCACCATTGGGAATATTTTCGAGCATACTTTCCTTTTTGGTTTTCAAGCTCGCTAAAAATTGAAACAGTACCTCTAGAGATCATACTAGAAGTAAGCCGTCAGTTTCTTATGCTGGCAGGGAAACTTTCCAACCTCTAGCCATCATGTTGGGAAGAACCCTGCCAATAGGCATTATCTTGAGCATAGTTCATTTTCTGTTACAAACTCGTTAAAAAATGAAGCAGTCTTCATGAGCATTCTTCCAACTTATCTTCGAGCTCGTTAAAAACAATAATATGGTTTTTGAGCTTACTTTTCACCTTTTTTCATGCTCTGGTTAAAACATGAAAAGTGTTTTGAGCTTAGTTTTTACTTTTTCATGCTCTGGTTCAAATATGAAAAATATTCTGAGTGCTTTTGATATCATTATCGTGCTCATTAAAATTTTGAGTAAAAAGGTGTGTCTAACGAGTATAGGTGTATCACTTTATCCGGCCTCGCTGGACTATTTATGGAAAAGCAACTGTGCCGAGTTTACTTTTTTCCTTTATCATACTTGGTTATCAACCATGACAAAGTTGTTCATGGGGTCCTCTTTAAACTCATTTCATACTCCCTAAATAGGAAAAGATTGCCAAGCGAACTTGATGTGTTCATGCTTATAAAAGGATTTGAACAATCGTCTCCCTGCTAATAGTTTACCCCTTTTTCGAACTAGGGGACACTACTTACGAAAAAGGTATACTCCAGCCAATCATGACTGGAAAAGTCCTCTACGGCGTTGTTTTACCCTTTCTTGGGAGATGAGGCTAACTTTATGAAAAAGGACCGTTGGAGTCTTCTTTATTTCTTTTCAAACTCTCTAAACATGAAATGACGACCGAGTTTACCTTCTATGGACTCGTTAAATTTTTGCATTGAAGGGCCTGCCATGGGACAAACCCTCCTATCCCTGGTTTGGAAAATATTTGGGATTGGAATCATCTATGGGATGAGATATACTGAGCATTTGGTTACCCTCATCAATCTCGTAAAAAACATATGAGGCACTCATCGTTCATGATGGGGAAAAATGAAAGCTTTTATGTTACACCCTTTATTTGTGGTAGTACCTAGTCGTTCTTGAACATGGCACTCATTTGCATTTGCATACTTCACTTGGATCATCCATTTTCCCTCGAGTTTCACCTACTTCCTGATTCTTGTCACTCCTTTGAGTCATTCAAAGAATGCCTCCATCATCAATTGCATTAGGAGTTGGTACCATAACTCGTCAAGTCAATACTGCCAAGGCATTCCATGCCCATGTTCAAGGATATTTTCACCACTCATTATCTACAGTCAGTACACCTTCCATCATGTCGGTTTACTCTGAGTCAATCTCTCATGTTATTGTACCATCCGATCTACTCTACATATCCTCTATCGTGTTTTGTGTCGATGATGGGGGATTCATCATGGCCCTCCTTCGACGGATTCATCCTTGTCGACTTCAACACCTAATTCGAGGATGGAATCTAGAAACCAACCAAGTACCTTGGCCCTGCATGCCTCAATGGTAGGTTGTTGCGCTTTTGACATGAGTTTACATCATTGGATCTTGATTGAAAGATTTCATCTAGTGCTCGACTTCAAATCATTTATTCACGCTTGATGATATGTGTTGTGATACCTTGGGGATCATTGACATTAATGGTGATATTCCTCGCACTTGTTAATGGTATATGTCAATGACCAGTAATCAAGTGGTTTCTACCATGTTCGACGTCAAGACATTTGTAATCACATGGATAGATTCGTATCATTGCGGGTTCAGCTTGAAGACCCTAGGGAGTCATGTTTTACCCAAGTTGCGATGGAGAATGTATTGAGTCATATCACATGAATTCACATTTGTATTGGTCGTGGTTGTGTTATCATCTCATCATGGATCTACGTTTGTGTCTAGAAGCCATGATTGTGTTCACTTAGTCATTAATACCATGGATCTGCATTGTATTGGTCGGTAGCCATGTTGTATGTCATATGAGACTGTGTACTCAGAGTTAGTTGTACTGTAGAAACGTCCTTTGTCCGACAAGCCATTTCCATTTCTTCTGTCAAAGCATTTCACCTGTCCAATCTCAACAGCTTCATGCTTTGGGGGCCATTCTATTACACCTAAAATCCTACCATCAAGAGATTCAGTGTATACATCCCTAAAGTTTCATTGGCTAATTCATTAACCTGGAAGAGATACCACTGCATTCATGCTAGGTTTTGAGAGGTCGTCGCAGGTTGCACTCATGCAACCTACGATGTCGCATCTTGCTCTACTGTAGGGTGTGACGATGTCAGTTAATGGACAAACATAGCTCTTTTGAGCCCATTCTTGAAGCTAGCTGACATGGATCCCTATCCCTGACCTTTTGGGAGAGCTGGCACTCGGTTTCTAACCTCTTGGAAGGATCCCCTATCTCTCTCCTACCATATCTCAACCTACCCTATCCATACCTTATCCAGTTATTCCTATATAAATGAAGCTCTATCCCACTCCAAAGGGAGGAGGTCTATAGTGTCTACATGCTAGTGAAATCATCTTGGAGAGATCTCTACTCATCCATTGAGAGACTCACACTTCCTTGGGAGGATATGGCATTGGCTTGGATGGAGAAGGATTCCTATGTTAAGCCTTAGTTGTAATTATTATTTTCTATGTACTTTCCCTATATTTATAGTAATATAAATGCTTTCCACCAATATTGTTGTGATTGATGATATTGTGTAGTTTACCTGCTTAACTGTTTACTTATATTTGTTACTCTATGGATGTGCTTTACCTGTTTTCATTTTTCTGCGTGTCTTGACAGGTTTTGTAACTGAGATCTGATGACCCCGAGTCGTGGAGCAATATCCAGGAGAAAGGACTACAAGTTTAAGGTAAGATATCTAATGACTCGATCCTTAATTAGATCTAGGAAAGTGGTTTATAGTCTATACTATTTGTTCTAGACTCACATTGAGCTAACGAGACCGGCTAGCGTCTGCTCGAGTGGATTGTCCGTCAAACAAAAAGGCGAGTTGGCAAAGGTAAAAATGCAGAGATACATCGTGATGGCAAGGCACAATGAGAGTTGGAAATTGTTATGCTAAACAAATTGGAAATAATAGAAATAAATTAATGAAGGCTACAACAATGAAATAAAATACCTATAGCAGGAAGTAAATGACAAGAGAACAGAATAAAACACCTACACACAAATAAAGAGATCTGTAACAACTCTAAACTACTTAAGCAAATTAAATCTATTCTAATTGATAAGCAAATGGAACAACAAGCAAACTAACATGTAATTAAATAAATTCTAGAAGATAATACTTAGCTCACAAAAGAACAAAAATGCATAGGAAACACAGATTTAGATGCGGATCTACACAATAGATTGGCTTGTATCCTCTAGTGGCCCCTCTAGAAGCACAACTCTTTATCAGCTAGCTACTTAGATGATTGCAACCATGAAAGAAACCAACTTCTATTAATGAAAAACGAATTATAGAGTTTAGCTCAGAAAAATGTGAGCAACAGTGACAATAGTTACAATGAAAATTCCACCACGCTTTCTTAGACCTATGAGGCTCTATTTATACAAAAAATTCCAGTGGGGAAGGATAGAACAGAATCCCCAAGTCCCTGAGCTGTCAAAACTAATTTCTATTTTTAGAAAATGGCCAACCACATTTTCTAGGAAAATCCGTTTCAAGGAACTGCAAACTGCTTTCAAATGGCTTTGAATTTTGGAGAAATTCCTCATGAAAACCTAAATGGGCCTATTCCGCACAAGACCCATGTTCCAGAATTTTCAATTTCTGCTTCATTTGCCAGGAAATCCAGCCCAAAATTTGTTGTCTGGTAAAACACATGGACGTCCAGATGGGCAACTGTATGACCTGTAAATGCAATAAGTTTATAATTTTGATTTCTGGGCTGAATTGGTGTTGGGTTGTTGGCCACCTTGATTGTAGAGTGCCAGGTTCAAATTATGGCTGTGTTGTATCACATGATTTACCAATCATCCTCCATGATGTGCACCCATGGGGGATTCATTCAATAAACCGCTATCATAGCAAATTCATTCGTGGCATATGAAACAATACCCCTAATTTCACTAAATATTGGAAAATACCTTCCAAAATCATTTTTTTTAACTCCCTCCCAATATGCCTTCCCAATTGAAAAAAACCCCTATTTTCACTAGATATTGTATGTATCAATTTTTTCATTAACATTTTTTATACCCCTTTATACTTCTACCTAGTATATTGATGTGATACCCATCTTATGACCCCACATGCATTCTACAATGCACCTTGCTTCTTTCGATGTATATTGTGGATGCACATTACTTCACCCACAATGCAATTACTCAACCATATATCATTATTATTTGCAACATCTAATGGTCTAATGAAGAAATAGGAGATCACTTCTTGTATGTCACTGGAGCCAATGCACATAGTACAACATTTAGATTGCATTTTGTAGTTCCCCAATCGCTTACTAAGCCTGTTGTGGGCTAGGTATCCAAGCCCCACGAGCTTGTAACAAGCTCTAGGAGGCTGACTAAACCTCCCAAGGCCTGTAATAGGCACGAGTGGTTGGGTATTCAAGCCCCGAAGGCCTATCGAGGGCCTATAACAGGCCCTGGGGGCTTAGAACCTCCCAAGGCTATTGGCAACAACTGGCTGAGTGTTATTGGTAACAATTGGTTGTCAATGACCACTGTCTCTCGACTATGATCAAATGGAAACCCACTTCACCATGAAACCCTTTGCCTCAAGCATGGCTCAAGATGTGATTTCCCTGCGTACTGGTAAGCCTGAGCCTTGCCTCAACCTGATTTCTCATCCGTCTGTGATTCCACCATCTCCATTTGGCGGATATTTGTCAGCCCGCCCATATAAAAAAGACCCCAAAGTATTTTTGTATTGTTACATTAAATAAAAAAACCCTTTGCCCCTTAATATATAAGCAATATAATTTTTTGGTTTTCATGAATATTTAATACCGCAATATGAATGACCGTGGTAATATATTTCCTTCTAGTGAATCCCCCGTGTGTGCCCCCTTTCCATCTTCATGGTGTGTGAATTTAGTTTACGGCCTGTAAAAAAAACCATTTCATTATGACCTATACAATAGAACAATATGCGTTAGTTGCATATGCATTAAACTATGGCAATTATAAAACATGAATGTGCATGATATATATATTCAAAGATTGATATTCAAATAACCAATGTGAAAAGATTTGAAAAGGCACGTGACATGGAGATTTAATAAGGACTTTTAATATCATATCCCATTTTGTGTTTTAGTTTATTTAAATATGAGTGGGTTTAAAAAGTAAAAAGAATTGTTTTAATAATTAAATTCATTTTTTTAATATTTTTTCATTTTCTTCTTTATTTAATTTTTAAATCAATGCTTTAAAACTCATCATCACTTTGTGTTTTTAATTTGTTCATGCAGGATCAACGGGACTAAGAAGAAGTATAAGATGAATATAAATCAAACCAATGACTCAATAAGAAATATGCAATCAAACTCAATGCAGAATTTAGGGTCGAAATAAGGGTTGAATGAAAGGTCAGATGAAGTACCAAAATGTTTATTATTTACCCAATATTGCGTTTAATGTATCAAAAATAACATATTATGCTTACTCTACATTTACGAGATTTAATTAATAAAACAAAGCAAAAGATAACCTTATTGAAAATAGATGTATTAAATCATAGTAAATAGGGCGAGAAATTAATGTAAATAAACTCATTATAAAGAGAAATTCCGGAGCCCAACGCTCCTCCAGACCAAAGGTATGGCATGTCTGCGTTCCATGAATGAATTGGAAGTGGTCTTTCATTTACTCAAAAACTCTGTTTGATCAACAATATCTCAGCAAAACTAAGCCAACTTTATTACTGCATGAAAAACTAGAACTTAGAAAAAAAATGTTATGTTATGAGATGACCAAAACAACTTCATATTATTTAAGATTTCTTAATGCATAGAATCCTGCCAACTGGTAATAATTCATGCTTATGAAGACCATATAAATTGAGACTCTGCCCCAGACCGAAGGTATGGCACATCCTTGTGCCATGAATGAATTAAGACTGGGTTGTGTTCTCTTATGTTAACAATATAGATCAACAACACTCAGTAGGTAAGGTAGATTCTTCAATGCATGCAAATTCATCAGTTTATGCTCATAAAGACCACATGGAAGCTATGATAGGGGATTTTCCTCATGTCTCCCAAAATAGAAAACGTGAGGGTATAGATAGTCTGTAAAGCCTATAGGAGACTAGTCATCCCTGCTACTTCTCAACGTTTATTGTTATTCAAGTAATGATGGATAGAGTTTGCATTTCAGGTTCATTAGACTCCTAAGTTTATGGGTCCCATTCTAGGATAGTGACATCCTAGGTATAGTATGAATTAGGCAACAAGTCTTAAGTGCAACTTACAAACATTCTCAAATGGCAGATAGATGAAGTTCATTTACCATAACTTAACCATATATACTCCTTTCTAGCTAAACTCACAAACAATTCCATACATGGAGGCATAGAAGAACCATATACTTTTTATAACTTATCCTCTCTAGGTAGATTCCCCTCTTTCAGCTAGGCCTGTTCAGTACCCTGTCGGGTTTACCTAATCATACCACAGGCCAGTACTCGCTGCTAGCAAGCCTGTTCAGTACTCCAGCGGGTCAACCTCTTAAACCCATTTTGCATCAGAGGCTCTTGTCCCAGTGTTTCCACTCCTTATAGATTTTCAACAATTAAATTTGAATATGAAGGAGTGAATGGGGGAGCATCTCTGAAAACTGTCCTATAGGATGGGATGGTATATGGGTTGGAGGATAATTTATTTAGAATTTTTTTTTTTGAACCAAATAAATATATTTCTCCCAATATATTGGATACTACAAATGTGCTAACTAAATCAAAGACATAGATGGTTGAGTTTATTAATGTGAAGTGGATGGAGCCATAAGATAATGAATGAAAGGTGTCTCTAGTCCCAAAGCTCGCCTCTTTCAAATAGAGTTATAGTAGTGTTCCCCACAAATTAGGAATTTCATTCACCCTTATGCTACTGTGTTGTAGAGATGCTTAAATAACAAGTCCTAATAATGAAGCTAGGATGTACGAGTGAACTCTATGTTTTAGATAGACCTCAATTTATCACAAATCCCCATGATATTTAAAGTTGTCTTGAGTAACTAGTATAATAAGAAATATGCATGTGTAAGAATGAATAATGATGTAAGATTGTTTTGGATTAGTCATTAACATGATCTTATTCTTAGTTCTTTAATTTTAAATGAAAAGAGAAAGTGAAGTTGTATGAATATCTAACCACATACAACTTTTTATTTATATACAAACTATCCTATGCTATCTAAAAGAAAGAAAAACTTTTTATTCAAGTGTAAAATTTTTTCCAATGTAACCATGTGCAAAGCAAAATGAAAAACATACCTATATCCACATATGAAAAAGTTAAAGCAATGATTACCTGAATGTGGAAGTTCAACCAACTTACTTGTCTTTGCAACAGAAGGTGTCAAATGAAGGAATGGTATTGTGGCTAGGTTACCTCTTGAAACCATATTTCAATGTAGTCGTGGTATTCACCTTCCTTCATTATGTCATGCAGATCCCCTCCTCTTGGTTGATTGATTTCGGAAGTATGCATAAGATCTGCCAACTTGCATGTAGAGAACTCTTTAATTTTCGGTTTCTCTCCTTTGGATGTAGTTCCCAAGTTATCAATTTCCTCTGCAATTTGGCAAGGAACATCCTTTTGTGGCTCCTAGGACTTTGGTATATTTGTTGTGTCAAGAGAGGTAGATAAACTCTTAACTGCTATCAGGATGTTTTCTACCTGATAAGAAGAATTCCCAACCCCTCCTAGGATTTGAGAGAGTTTTCTCATACTGATGGTCACCTCGGAATCCATTATGTTGGTTGATAGATCCTACCTCACACATGGATTAATCCCCGAGGTTCTTACAACACACATTTTTTTATGTGTTTTTAAAATACTTTCTACTACTTAAAAAAATTTGCAAAATTAAACACAACACACTTTTATGAAAAAACACCTATATGAAATTAAACTACGTGTTAGCTCTCCAGGAAACTACCTAGGGTTATAAGCTAGGTATGCCTGGTAACTTCAGAAAATATGTTTTTGTGTCTTTTGAAAAAAGGTGGATCAATGGGATGACTAAATCAGAGTACAGTATTTAGACATTCAACATGTAAACAGATGAAACAGTGCCCTCAAGAAACGACTGATCAGTATATATAATATCAAAGGTGGATGAAGAAAACATGTAACCAAACCAATACGAAGTAGGGCTCGAGATACATTCAAAGAACTGGAATCAAGCTGTGAGCTAAACAATGTAAAGAAACATTCACATTCAAAGCTAGACAACACTGATACAGTGAAAGAGAAAGTGACAACTGATATCGAAACTGAGGGGAACCTGTGATCTATATTAGCATAAGAAAAACTTGAATAAAGTAGCCAATTATTCCATCCAAAATCGAACCATTTAACAGTCTTGGTTCTGTGGCTTTATAGCCATTACAAAACAATTTCCAGATCCTAAAAACGTGGATCTGTTTGAGTCAACTAAAACAGTGTAAATGCAAGAGATAGATGTGATTGCTTGAATCAAGGAATGATGAGTGTGATCTCCTCCTTTAGTGCTCGGTGTTTGATGAAGTGAAGTAGCCTCCCAAGGCTCGGTGAACTTCAATTAAGTGCATGTAGATTCGACCTTAGTGATGTGGCACGAGATCTTCAACTTGTCTCCTCAAAAGATGCCAAAAACAAAGCAAAATGACCACTTAACTGAGATCTCGTTTGAAATTCCTTTAGATACTGATAGCATAATTCATAACTCATTTGTTTTGACCGGTCTCCTTTCATTCCAACTAGAAAATCCGCGATCTGGGCGAAAATAGAGAAAACTGGCAAAAAACAGGCTTTCGGCAGTTAACTCTTCTGCTGATTTCGTGCCTTAGCTGCCGAAAGTCAGACCTTTCGGCAGCTAATGAGCTCTGTGGGGCTCGCCTAAGCTGCCGAAAGCTGTAACTGTTTCAAAAATTAAAACCCAAAACGCTGCCTTCTGCTGATTTCGTGCCTTAGCCGCCGGAAGTCAGACCTTTTGGTAGCTAATGAGCTCTGTGGGGCTCGTCTAAGCTGCCGAAACCTGTAGAATTCCTGAAAAAAATGCCTTTGGAAAAAATCGATTTTCTCAACCGTCCGATGTCCGTTTTGCATGTTCGAATAGTCGATTTTGATCTACAGATCATAATCTATCCATTGGTGCTTTTAGATTTGGATTTGGAGCTCGGGAAGGCCGTGGAAATTGCCCCGCAACATCACACAATTTCAGCAGAAAATTCCTCTTTGCCGATCTTTGTTGTTCTTCGAAAACACTTGCAGACTTGAAAAACTCGGCCACTTGTGGGCGAGACTTAAGGTACCAGACCCCTTCTAACTCTGTCCTCAGTGGGAGATTTGTTTTCACCATGGAATGATGAACTGTCACTTAATACCTGGAGATGATCTGTGCAACCAGAAGATATGTTTCCTCTGTAAGTTGAGTCACAGGCAGAGTACAACAACTGTTTTATGAGTCACACACTAGCTGGAGTTTAACTCAATGAATGGATAGAGGCAAGGTTTAATATAACTGATCCTCTCCACAAGACTGGCTGTTCTTCAACTGCAATGATGAATCAGGCTTGCTTGACATTGGAGCGTGCAAAAGCAGGATTTTATTTTTTGCATATTGAAACATTTTCGGCAACTTATGCTTTGTCTGTTAACCCCTTTAGCTGCGGAAACTAATCCTTTTCGGCCATTAAGCAAACTTCCACAGACTCAGTTAACTGTTGAAAGCTTAAATTTTCGAATTTTGAAACCCAAGACTCACAAAAATAAAAATTTTACCCATTCTATCACCCAAAAATATGGTGGTCAATTTGGGAGATAACACTACGGAAAGTAAACATACCTAAACTTGCTGAAAGAAAAGCATGCTGGCGGAAATAAACAAACTTTGCATAAAGTAAACACACTGGTGTGAAAGAATAACAAGGCTTTGGGGCACTCCATTATAGTGGATGCGCAGGTTCTTACCTCTCATCCTACCGTTCTCCCCTCCCCCTTGTTGTGTAATGTAAAAGCAACCTATCTACCCCTATCTACCTAGACTCCAATCCCTTTAACACCTCCCCGGCAACAACGCCAAAATGTTGGGTAAATTGCTATCTAATTCAACACTTAATTGTCAACCTAGGAAGGTATCTTGTGAGATGCAAACACTATATGTGCAGGATTAAAGCTTATTCTAATCTAAGCTAACTAGATATGCAAATGAACTAATCATGCAACTACATGATGTTAAACTACATGCGTGACTATCATGAGTTAAATGCAGGAATCCAATCTATTCTTATGAAAGCAGGGAAACTATTTAACAACTGGAATTCAAATCTAGTCTATTGATATGCTAATCTATTCTATGAAATGAAATTGTAGCAACTAATCTAGGAAAGCGGTCACTTGGTCTGAAAGCAATCTAATCTAATGAAAGTAAATTTCACTATTCAAAATAGGCAACAAATCAACTAAACTATTTCATGAATGCATGAACTATATGCTTATGCAGGGATGAGAATCTACTTAACCATGCAATTAACTACAAAAGAAAACACTAAAATTAATTACGAAAGCAAATCTGAAACTAATTACTGCAAAACAGAAAATTATGCTACAAGTGAAAAGAGCAATTAATCTATCTATTCTATGAGCAAAACTACTCTATATTTTCAAAAGAGCAAACTAACCAATTATCCTACTCTAGTTATCAAACTCTATGCAATCGTATAAAGCAAATTGAAACATTAATCTAAGGACCAAGTGTAAACAAATACTTTGTGAGGAATCATAAACTAATGTAAGCAAACTAGTTTAACAAATCTAATCTAATCAACAATTGATCTATGAACTTGAAATATTTAATACTAAGATTCTTAATCTAGTGATCATTAATTCAATTCAATTTTAAGACCCTAATGCTAACTAAATACAATCAAATCTAAAATATACAAAGCATTCAAATTTCAAGTTTTAACATAACTTCAAAGGTGAAATAATGTTCAAACTGACTTCAATACAATCCTACCTCTAAAGCATATATAATCAAACCACTCATTCTAATATGACTCAGAAACTAAATTAAGTAAACAGAAAACTATGTAATGACACAGAAAACAGAACATGTGAAAGAAAGTGAACTTGGCAAATTGATTTCTTATTTAATATTTTAATGCTCTTATCGAATTGATGAATTTCCTTAGCATGAGTTTTAAGAACTTTGATATTAGTATAGAGTTCATGGCTCAATCCAATAATTGAAATTATTCTAATTTAAACTTGCATTTAAAACTAAAACAAGATAAATGCAATTTGCAGAAAAGGAATATTATTGTTAAGTCTAAGCTACAGAAGCAAAACTTATTTTTAAATATTAATCACTCAAACTATAAGCAATCTATCTATCCTATTCTATGAATTGGAAAAAGCTATCTATTGTACGAAATCAAAATTTAAACTACAAGACAAAATTTAATTGTGGTCTGTCTACTTCAAAACAAGAAATTAAACTTCTTCAAGAAAGCGTTTTAACTAACTAACCTATGAAATGCAATTCAATGTTTTAACTAAAAATTAAAATGAAGAAAGATAAAATGATACTCTAGAGGCTAAGCATAAATCAAGAACTAATTCCTCAAAGGCAGTAAACTACTCATAAGCAAACTATTTAATTTTCTACTTGGCAAATCGAAAGGCTTTCTACTATTTTTGAAGAGTAAAGGCTGATTTATAAACAAAATGCAATAACTAAATAAAACAGAAATTACTTTTAACAAAATGTCCAAACTATGAAACTCAAACCCTATTCTCTATCTGCAAATTCAATTCTTAAAGCAATTAAACAATGATATGCAAAAATGCAATGGTTGTAAAAACAATTCTACTTCCTATCTACACACATGAAATAAAACAAAGACAAAGCAATTCTATTTACTTTTATTAACTAACGGAAATCTGGAAATGATAGCAAATCCTGTAGCAATGGAAACAAATGCAACTAATCAACAATGATGCAACACAATCTGGAAAAGGCATGTTGGCAAAGGTAAAAACACAAAAGTAAATCGTGATGGGAAGGCATGATGAGAGATGGAAATTGTTATGCTAAACAAATTGGAAATAATAGAAATAAATTAACGAAGGCTAAACCAATGACATAAAATACCTACAGCAGGAAGTAAATGACAAGAGAATAGAAATAAAACACCTACACACAAATACAGAGATCTATAACTACTCTAAACTACTTAAGCAAATTAAATCTATTCTAATTGATAAGCAAATGAACAGCAAGCAAACTAACATGTAATTAAATAAGTTGCAGAAGATAATACTTAGCTCACAAAAGAATAAAAATGCACAAGAAACACAGGTTTAGATCCGGATCTACACAATAGATAGTCTGGTATCCTCTGGTGGGCCCCCGAGAAGCACAGCTCTTTATCAGCTAGCTACTCAGATGATTGCAACCATGAAAGAAACCCGCTTCTATTAATGAAAAACAAATTATAAAGTTTAGCTCAGAAAAATGTGAGCAATAGTGGCAATAGTTACAATGACAATTCCAACACACTTTCTCAGCCCTATGAGGCTCTATTTATACAAAAAATTCCAGTGGGGAAGGATAGAACCGAATCCCCAAGTCCCTGAGCTATCAAAACTAATTTCTATTTTTAGAAAATGGCCAACCACATTTTCTAGGCAAATCCGTTTCAAGGAATCGCGAACTGCTCTCAAATGGTTTTGAATTTTAGATAAATTCTTTGCGTTGACCTAAATGGGCCTATTCCACTCAAAACCCATCTTCCAGAATTTTCAATTTCTGCTTCATTTGCCCAAAAATCAAGCCCGGAATTTGCTTTCTGGTAAAACACATGGATGTCTGAATGGGCGACTGTATGACCTGTAACTGCAATTAGTTTATAATTCTGATTTTTGGGCTGAATTGGTGCTGGGTTGTTGGCCACCTTAATTGTTGAGTGCTAGGTTCGAAGTATGGTTGGGCTATATCATGTGATTTACCAATCATCCTCCATGTGTTGAATATTGTAACTTCAAAGAATATTATATTTGTACTTTATTATTCCGGAGATGATTCATTCCTCCGAGGTAACCCTATTATGTATCTGGAGATGTTTATTCCTCCAGGGGTTTGTATTAACTAGGGTTATTAGACCCACCATGTGGGGGTCGGCCCTGTAGTTATATTTTAGGGGTTATTAGACTTCTCCAGGTGAGGTCGGCCCCATTAGGTCTTTTAGTCAGTTGGGAGTCAAGTATAAATAGAGGAGGTGAACTCCTCATTAGATCACTCACTCACTTGTGGAAGAGTGCGCACTTGTCTGGGAGATCTGCTAAGGAGACAAAGGAAGAAGGAGCACATCTTGTATTTTGGTTGATCATCTTATTGAGGAAAGCTTTGCTGGGTTTTCTACCCCATGAGGGTTTCCCAGGGTATATTGTGTGTCTATCTTGTGATTGTGTTTCTTTCAGTGATCTTGCTTGGCTATTTGGTTTAAACTTAACATGGTATTAGAGCTAGACTGAATAGGACATCTTTCACAAGGTAAGAATACCTCTCTCTCTCTCCTTGGTGAAGTTAGGGTTTCAGCCCAAAGTGGGCATTATTGATTTTTGGTTGCATGGCTGGATAGCTCTTTTCAATACCTTTCTTTTGAGCCCTAGATCGAACTTTTTGGTTGGGTAGAACTCCGGGAATTCCAAACCCTAATTCTACCAAAAGTGCGATACGTCACATTTTGGTTTTAGAAAAAAAGTTGGAATTTTTGAATTCTGATTACATGGCTGAGTAGCCCTTCTCAAGAGCATTGTTTTGAGCTATAGATCGAACTTTTTGGTTGAGTAGAACTCCGGGAAAGTCAAACCCTAATTCTACCAAAAGTGCGATAAAATTCTGTTCCAGATTCCGGAAAAGTGAAAAGCAACTTTTCAGGTAAGTCTGCTCTGTCTCTTGGACTCCCCCAAGAGAAGATGGCTCCAAATACTAAGCTTGAAGACAAGCTAGAAGGTATAGAAAATTTTCGGGCATGGAAATACAGAATTGGTCTCATTCTTGAGGAGAATGATCTTGCTCAGTATATCAAGGAAGAAGTTGCAGAACCAGAAGGAGATGAAGCCAAAGAAAAGCATAGGAAGGATTTGATTAGGGAAAAGAGAATCATAGCTGATTCCATTAAAGACCACTTGATTCCCCAAGTGGCCTCCAAGAAGACTCCAAAGGAAATGTATGATGCCCTAGGAAGAATGTATGAAGGAAAGAACATCAATAGGAAGATGAACCTAAGGACTCAATTGAAGAGTACCAAGATGCACAAAGGAGAATCCATTCAAGACTACTTCTCAAGGGTTTCACAAATCAAGGAACAACTAGATGCAATTGGTGATACTCTTGATGAGGATGAACTAGTGATGACTGCTCTTAATGGTCTCACTAGATCTTGGGAATTTTTCATACAAACCATGTGTGCCAGGAAAGAAAGCATGAAATTTGATATAGTATGGGAGGATTGTGTTCAAGAAGAAGCTAGGGTAGCCAACAGAGAAGCTCTTCTCAAAGAAGATGACCAAGCTTTGGCCACCCATACCAGAAGAAGAAGAACAGGTCATCTCAAGAAGGTTGACCACAAAGGATCTCAACACTTCTCTAGAAAGAGAAAAGGACCATTTCCAGTAAGAGATCTTTCCACAGTCAAATGCTATAATTGTGATAAGCTAGGACACATCTCCAGATTTTGTCCCTCACAAAAGAAGAAGTTTGTCCACAAAAGACACCATGCACATATGGCAGAAAATGATAGTGAAGAAGAAGAAGAAGAGGAAGAAGATGAAGAAGAAGAAGAGGTAGAGGTAAAGCTTAAAAGGAAAAGAAATAAGGTGAAGAAAGAAGATCCAGAAGAATATGTTCTATTCTCTGCACTCTCTGGATCTATATCTCCTGGAGAAGATACATGGCTCATTGACAGTGGTGCTTCCAAGCACATGACAGGTCAAAGGAAGACCTTCTCAAATCTTGAAGAAAAGTCTTCCTCACAAAAGGTATCTCTAGGAGATGACTACCAATATCCCATCAAAGGAATTGGTGAAGCTAGTTATAAGCTAGATTCTGGAACACCCTTAAAGATGAAGGACATCTTATATGTACCAGGTTTAAAGAAGAACCTTCTCTCTATTTCAGCACTAGATAAGAAAGGTTTTAGAGTAGCCTTCATAGATGGACAAGTACTCATGTGGTCCAAAGGAAAGACAATTAAAGATGCAGTTGTTATTGGTGAAGAAGAAGGAGGTCTCTATAAACTCAAGGGCCATCCAGAGGCTGCCCTTGCACATGAGATCTCTAGCCCCAGTGAACTATGGCATAGAAGATTAGCTCACATCAATTATAAAGCCTTACCCTATGTAAGCAAGGTAGTCATAGGATTACCAGAATTGAAAGCTGATCATGATGGCTCATGCAAAGGATGTAAGAAAGGGAAAAATATCAAGAACCCCTTTCCAAAGAGTGAAACAAAGACTAAGAACATTTTAGAGCTTATACACTCAGATGTATGTGGACCAATGCCCACCACTTCCTTAAGTGGGTTTGAATACTATCTTTCATTCATTGATGACTATTCAAGGAAAACTTGGATATACTTCTTGAAAGGTAAGAATGAAGTCTTTGGAAAATTCAAAGAGTTCAAGGCTCTAATAGAAAATCTATCAGACAAGAAAATCAAAATTCTCAGAATAGATAATGGCAGAGAATTCACCTCAAAGGAATTTGAGGACTTCTACAAAGAAGCTGGAATTAAAAGGGAACTAACTACTCCATACAATCCCCAACAAAATGGGGTGGCTGAAAGGAAAAATAGAACAATCATGGAAGCTGTGAAGACCATGATACATGACCAAGATCTTCCCATGTACTTATGGGCTGAAGCAGCCAAGACAGCAGTTTATGTGCAAAATAGATTATCTCACAGTGCTCTTGAATTCAAAACTCCAGAAGAAGTGTTTATAGGTAAGAAGCCTGAGGTAAGTCATCTTAAAATATTTGGGTCTCCTGTGTACATCCACATTCCAAAAGAAAAGAGAACCAAGTTGGATCCCTCAGGTAAGAAGGGAATGTTTGTTGGTTATTGTGAAACTTCCAAAGCCTTCAGAATCTACATACCAGGTTTCCATCATATAGAAATAAGTAGAGATGTAACCTTTGATGAGGAAGCAGCTCTCAAGAAATCCAGAAAGTGTCAAATTGAAGAAGTTTATGAAGAAGATTCATCACCCAGGATCTCAGAGACTGTTCACATCCCTGAAGAAGTTACACCAGAGGATCATGACATGCTGGAACCACAAGAACCCCCTGTTGCAGAATTATCCAGGAAGAGAAGACCAGCATGGGCTAGAGATATTATTCAAGGAGCTGAAAGATATGGTGCTCCTGAAGGCTCCACTAGAGAAAGGAAGAAGCCAAAATTGGTGTCCAACTACATGGCCTTAATGTGTGACCTTGTGGATCAACTACCTACTAGCTATGAAGAAGCAGCTCAAAAGAAAGAATCGGTAGAAGCAATGACTGAAGAATACCAGTCAATAATCAAAAATGATGTTTGGGATATAGTTCCCAAACCGAAAGATAAAAGTGTGGTTTCTTCCAAATGGATTTTCAAAATAAAACATGCCGCGGATGGAAGCATTGAAAAATACAAAGCAAGATTTGTAGCCAGAGGATTCTCTCAGAAGGAGGGAATTGATTATGAAGAAACATTTGCACCTGTTGCCAGGTATACTTCAATTAGAACTATCATGGCACTTGCATCCATGATGAAGTGGAAATTACACCAAATGGATGTTAAGACAGCTTTTCTGAATGGTGTAATTGAAGAAGAAGTTTACATAGAGCAACCTCAAGGGTTTGAGGTTAATGATGGAAGAACTCATGTATGCAAATTGAAGAAGGCATTATATGGGTTGAAACAAGCTCCAAGGGCTTGGTACGGAAGGATTGATAATTTCTTAACTAGCATGGGCTTTACCAAAAGTAAAGCTGACCCAAATCTTTATCTCAAGGTAATGGATGGTGAACCAGTTATATTGCTGTTATATGTAGATGATCTTTTCCTAACTGGAGATGAGAAACAGATTATTGAAAGCAAGAAGAAGCTTTCTTCAGAATTTGAGATGAAAGATCTCGGATTAATGCACTACTTCTTAGGCTTAGAAGTATGGCAAGAACCAAAAGGAATCTTTCTAAATCAAGGTAAGTATACTGTGGAGATTCTCAAAAGATTTGATATGTTGGAGTGCAAAGCCATGGCCACTCCCATGGACTCCAACTTAAAGTTATTAGTTAATGATTCATCAGAATTAGTGGACATAACTCTATATAGACAAATCATTGGATCATTGATGTACTTAACTAATACTAGGCCTGATATATGCTTTGCTGTAAATACCCTAAGTCAGTATCTAGTAGAACCTAGAAAGGTTCACTTAATAGCTGCAAACCATGTAATGAGGTACCTAAAAGGTACATTAGATTTTGGCCTATTTTATGTTGGAAATCATGAACTCAGGTTACATGGTTACTCATATTCTGATTGGGCAGGTAGTGTCTCAGACAGAAAAAGTACTTCTGGTGGATGTTATGGTCTTGGATCTGCCATGATTTCCTGGTTCAACAAGAAACAATCCAATGTGGCTCTCAGTACTGCTGAAGCAGAATATATAGCTGCCTGCTCTACTAGCTGTGAAGCAGTATGGCTTCGGAAACTTTTATCTGGAGTGTTTGACTTAGAAATGGACCCCACTGTGATTATGTGTGATAATCAAAGCTGCATCAAGATGACTGAAAATCCTGTATTTCATGATAAGTCAAAACACATGGAGATCCGATACTTTTATATACGAGACATGGTGCAGAGAGGAGCTATCAAGCTGGAGTATATAAGCACTAAGGATCAAATTGCCGATATCCTGACTAAGCCTCTGTCTCGAGTAAAGTTTGAACACTTCCGAGACAAGCTTGGTGTAGTTCAGAAGAACCCTCCTCGAAAGGGGGAGTAGCTCAGTATCTGACAAACAAGCCTATCTCATCAATGATGAGGTTACTTATCTACTGCACTTACTCACCTAGAATTATTTAGATTTAGAACTCTCATATTCCTGCTTTTGATGATTAGATGTATACCTGATTTTGATGGTTAGATGTATACATGCTTTTGATGTTAAGATGTATACATGCTTTTGATGGTTAGATGTATAAATGCTTTTGATGGTTAGATGTATACATGCTTTTGATGGTTAGATGTATACATGATTTTGATGGTTATACATGTTTTGATGATAATGATACATGTCGTGGTTATACATGTTTTGATGACACATGTTGTGGTTATACATGTTTTTATGATGATGATACATGTTGTGGTTATACATGTTTTGATGATGATGATACATGTTGTGGTTATACATGTTTTGACGATGATAATACATGTTGTGATTATACATGTTTTGACGATAATGAAGTTCTTGGTGAACATGTGAAGGGATTGGATCATTCCTGGACTTCAGTCCGAAAGAAGAGCCATAGACGTATGTCTTCGATAATGAAGTTCTTGGTGAACATGTGAAGGGATTGGATCATTCCTAGACTTCAGTCCGAAAGAAGAGCCGTAGACGTATGTCTTCGATAATGAAGTTCTTGGTGAACATGTGAAGGGATTGGATCATTCCTAGACTTCAGTCCGAAAGAAGAGCTGTAGACGTATGTCTTCGATAATGAAGTTCTTGGTGAACATGTGAAGGGATTGGATCATTCCTGGACTTCAATCCGAAAGAAGAGCCGTAGACGTATGTCTTCGATAATGAAGTTCTTGGTGAACATGTGAAGGGATTGGATCATTCCTGGACTTCAGTTCGAAAGAAGAGCCGTAGATGTATGTCTTCGATAATGAAGTTCTTGGTGAACATGTGAAGGGATTGGATCATTACTGGACTTCAGTCCGAAAGAAGAGCCGTAGACGTATGTCTTCGATAATGAAGTTCTTGGTGAACTTGTGAGGGGATTAGATCATTCCCGGACTTCAGTCCTAAAGAAGAGCCGTAGACGTGAGGTCTCCGATAACTGAACGATAGGACTGAATCATCCCTGGACCTCGGTTCAAAATGTACATGACAAATCCTAGAATTACTCTAGGTTACATCCAGCATGAAACAGGGCTGGCTCTGTAGTTGTGATACATCCAGCATGAAACAGGGCTGGCTCTGTAGTTGTGATAAGGATTGATCATCCTGGAACTTGATCTGGATTGCATCATCCATGGACTCATGTCCTAAAGAGAGCAGGATTGATCATCCTGTAATATGATCGTGTGATGACGATGCTGCTGCTGATCGTGTGATGATGATGCTGATGATCATGTGATGACGATGCTGCTGATCGTGTGATGACGATGCTGCTGCTGATCGTGTGATGACGATGCTGCTGATCGTGTGATGACGATGCTGATGATCGTGTGATGACGATGCTACTGATCGTGTGATGACGATGCTGCTGCTGATCGTGTGATGACGATGCTGCTGATCATGTGATGACGATGCTGCTGATCGTGTGATGACGATGCTGCTTATCGTGTGATGACGAAGCTGCTGATCGTGTGATGACGATGCTATTGATCATATGATGACGATGCTATTGATCATATGATGACGATGCTGATCATGTGATGATGATGTCGATTGTATGATGACGATGACAGTAATGATGTCGATGCTGATGATCGAGTGATATCGATGTTCCAGTAACTAGTTAAGTTACTGATGATGATGAACTGAAGAAAGCTTCCGATGATATATAGATGTATGATGTATGGCTCATTGCTCCTGCAGATGTTGTTATAATATCCTTCTCGTTAAGGGGGAGTGTTGAATATTGTAACTTCAAAGAATATTATATTTGTACTTTATTATTCCGGAGATGATTCATTCCTCCGAGGTAACCCTATTATGTATCTGGAGATGTTTATTCCTCCAGGGGTTTGTATTAACTAAGGTTATTAGACCCACCATGTGGGGGTCAGCCCTGTAGTTATATTTTAGGGGTTATTAGACTTCTCCAGGTGAGGTCGGCCCCATTAGGTCTTTTAGTCAGTTGGGAGTCAAGTATAAATAGAGGAGGTGAACTCCTCATTAGATCACTCACTCACTTGTGGAAGAGTGCGCACTTGTCTGGGAGATCTGCTAAGGAGACAAAGGAAGAAGGAGCACATCTTGTATTTTGGTTGATCATCTTATTGAGGAAAGCTTTGCTGGGTTTTCTACCCCATGAGGGTTTCCCAGGGTATATTGTGTGTCTATCTTGTGATTGTGTTTCTTTCAGTGATCTTGCTTGGCTATTTGGTTTAAACTTAACACCATGATGTATACCCCTTCCATCTTCACGGTGCGTGAATTTAGTTTACATCCTGTAAAAAAAACCGTTTCATTATGACATGTACAATAGAACAATATGCATTAGTTTCATATGCATTAAACTATGGCAATTATAAAACATGAATGTGCATGATATATATATTCAAAGAATGATATTCAAATAACCAATGTGAAAAGATTTGAAAAAGCACGTGACATGGAGATTTAATAAGGACTTTTAATATCATATCCCACTTTGTGTTTTAGTTTATTTAAATATGAGTGGGTTTGAAAAGTAAAAAGAATTGTTTTAATAATTAAATTCATTTTTTTAATATTTTTTCATTTTCTTCTTTATTTAATTTTTAAATCAATGCTTTAAAACTCATCATCACTTTGTGTTTTTAATTTGTTCATGCAGGATCAACGGGATAAGCAAGAAGTAGAAGATGAAGATAAATCAAACCAATGACTCAATAAGAAATATGTAATCAAACTCAATGCAGAATTTAGGGTCGAAAGAAGGGTTGAATGAAAGGTCAAATGAAGTACCAAAATGTTTATTGTTTACCCAATATTGCGTTTAATGTATCAAAAATAACATATTAGGCTTACTCTACATTTACGAGATTTAATTAATAAAACAAAGCAAAAGATAACCTTATTGAACATAGATGTATTAAATCACAGTAAATAGGGCGAGAAATTAATGTAAATAAACTCATTATAAAGAGCAATTCTGGAGCCCAATAGACCCTATGTCATACAAGTACCAACCCCATCCTAGTTCTGATTCGCCAAGTTAAAAAAAACTTGTAAATTATATATATATATTACAAATTAACTTAATATATATAATAAGTATATATTATTAAATCAAGGTTTAAGCTCCAACTAGTCTAGATTATATTGCACCGAGAATACTGAGGTTCTATACGACCAAGTAAATGGAGCAAGTTAAATATCATGGAGCATTCTTCCCTTTCCGGTAAGTTATTTGACAAAAACCGACAATGGATAATTGCAATTTTGACAATAGAGTTTTAGAATTCCATATATTTCAATGTTGTAGATGGATTCAGAGACCCATTTAGAATTCCATTAATTTTAGGGGTCTCTAAATCCATTTGTAGCATTAAAATTTACAAAATTGTAAAAAAAATTTACAATTTCATAAATTTTAACATGGCAGATGGATTTAGAGAACACCCTTAGAGGCCATGAAAGGCTTATGTGGAGTCCTATTTGAGAATATTTAAAGGGGGTTTTGATTTTTTTTTAATTTAATGGAAAAAATGACAAAGAAGATAATTGTGGGAATTTAGACTCATTCGAGGATGAAAAAAAACAAGGTGCCTTATTAAAAATGATAGTTTATCTTCTAAAAAGAGGGGCAACTCTCTTCTTTTTAAAATGGAGGTCATTGCAAATTTCATGCAAGGAGATGCAGGGGGGGTTTTCCTTTACTTTTTGGAATTGGACATGATGAAAATACTAGTATATGAGTAGGACTAGTAAATTAATGGAGGATGTGAAATTGATTTTTTTAACTATCATGACACCAAAAATTTGACCTATAAAAAATTTTAATAACTTCCAAAGGGGTCAAATTACAACAATTTTGTAAATAAGAAATATGAGAGCGATCTCTCTGGAAAGCTATATGACATAAAATTGACTTGGTGGCATGACGAAGCATGAGACAAGACATAACCAAATGCCAAGGTTTGACTTGACCATGACATGATGACACATGATGCAACTTGTCAAGTTTGTCGAAGGGGTCATACTGAAGTGAAAATTAGGAAACAATATTTGGGTGATACCATCACATTCCCTTGGATATGATGGTGAATATCAAATGGTATTTCAATAAAGTTTAGTAGGTTTTCATTTGGAATCATTCTCTGACACTTCAAAATCATGTCGATGTTGAGCATCAACACATGTCATAGCCTTTCTCTCAAAAATTTCATCAAACAATTGACGGGCATCCTCTAGCCTTCTATACCTAATAATTAAACCTTTATTTTGATTTCTAAGATAAGATGGATACATGTAATTTTGACATCGTTTCTGCATAGAGCTCTAGATATATTAAACCTAATTACTTATAGGTAATAAATACTACTAATTCATACTCATGTAGTTGTTATCTAGTAATATTTTCTTATCCTATGACTAAATTAGCCATTTATTTTAGTCATTTTTAGTTGTGATCACTTAAAATTGATCAAATTTGGTAGTATTTCACATAAAAACACTGCGTTGTCTAACGTTTTTGTTGGTTTAGTCGTTAATTACACACGGCCACCAAATTTTTGGGTCACATGGTCACTAATTACCCATTTTTCTAATAGTGAGAATTGGAATGAAAAATATGCTAGGAAGTATGAGAGTTATGGCTTTGTGGATGTTGGAATTTTTTTGTGGAAGGATTGAATCTATGTCCTAAACCATTTGAAACTAAGGGATTTTTTCTTTCATAAGACACATAATTCTCTTTACTTTGGTCATCTAGAGTATCAAGGGAATGTTGTAGGCATGTAAAAGGTATTTTTTGGCTAGGAATCAAAGTAGATACAAATTATTATGTAGCAAAGTGTTTTGTTTGTTAGAGGATTGAAATTAAGCATCAACCTCCACCCCCCTAATATTACCTTCTACAAGTAATCATGCAACCGTAAGAAAGGACTTGAAATCAACAAAGGTTAGACCCCAAGCCAAAAGTAACCCTCCTGAAAAACCACATGCATCTGAAGCACAACATTTCCACATGGGATTACTATTAAGAAAACATTTACATGCATCAATGGCTAAATACATAGTTTCCTATAACAAAAAATGGTCGGATTTACAATCTCAATAAGTCTCTTGATAGTATCTCTTTTGGGAGATTTGTTGAGCCTTCTAATATATAGGGATACTAAATTCATTAGGGAACATCATTCAAGGTTTCATCCTATCTAAGATACCGACATCCATTATCAAAAGAACTAACACTATTAAACTCCACATTTTGTTTAAAAAGTGAATAAACTGTAGGGTTGTTAAAACGAGGTTGTTCGTTTTACGATATAGAGCTATTTCTCCCTTTTTTCCTCTAGGTGGATTCCTAATGGTAAAATTTATAAATCAAATTGAAGAGATGAGAATTGTATCGAATTTTTCCTCATTTACAACATACTAATTGGGTATAGGGTTTTGGAAAGATAACCCTTTGAATGAGTTTCCAAGGGAATTGATTTATTTTGAGAGTCAACCAAAGGACATGGAGAGATGGTGATTGATAAAGGAAAATGTTTCTTATTATAATGCCTACCTCGGTACCTTAACTGTTTAGACTAATGAGGACACTAGTATGGAAGTGACCCACTTTTATAAAACTTAGATCATGGAAAATTGCTTTGAAAATTATCATGAAAAAATGATAAATGATGAAAATACTTTAGAATGAAGAAATGATGAATGTTGAAAATGGAATGGATGATTAGTTTTATAATCGACTGACTGAGTTAAAACAATGAATGATGACCATGCTTTACTAGCCGAAGCATGATGTTAAAATGATGAATATTTAGTAGACTCAACTAACTGAGATACTCAAAAGAATGATGAAAATGTTTTATAGTGCAACGCTACTAATGTGGGCTTGATTCTGTGTAGTGGCAGGTAAGACGATTTACCAACTGACCCACAATGGAATTATAGGGGTCTTAAGAATGGAAAGAACACATAGGGGTACGATGACTGACTGTCGACCCTGAATTAACAATCCACACACAGGTGAAGTTGTTTCAGCTCACCTAGGGAGGCGTGTGTCGTACGGGCAAGGCCATAACGATTTGGTCTTGTACAAATAGTTGAGGGGCATGCGATAAGGAGAGCCTTATCCCTCAACATCCCTTAGTCTCCAAGAAGCATACTTGAGAGATCGCGGTAATGACTCCCGATCGCTATGCAGTGCTCACCATAAGAAGAAAGAAATGGAACTACTGGAAGGGCCTGCCGAAGAGTCATCTGGACAAGAAAAAAGATAATGTTATTTAACATATGAAGAAACTAAAACTTTACCAAAAGATGAATTCAAGTGATTCTAAATTAAAAGAGAATTACAATAAAATAATATTCATTATTTTATTTTCAAGGGAAAAGAAGAAGATAGAAATGAAAAAGGACATAAAACAAAAACATTTAGTTTACTTTATTTATTTTATTTTCTTACTTTTTGAAAAGAAGAAAATTAAAAATTAAACTAAAGTATTCCATTAAATTTTTATTTAGACATAAATCCTACTGGGAGTTTAAAACTTTAGAGTGAAAATATTTATTTAAAGAATAAAAGTTTTAATATAAAATAAATATATATATAAATATTTTATAAGCTTTTTTAAATCTTTTAAACTTTTAATGGAATTAGATTATATTAAATAAAAGAAACAAACTTTTCTTTTATAAGTTTTATTATTTAAAATAAATTAAATAAATAAAAACAACTAGTTTACTAAAAAGGTATTAAGTAAATTGAATGAGAACCAAATTAGAGGTAGGACTCTCCTATACCTAACTCCCACTGATTTAGGGAATTAGGTGCACACTAAAGATAATGGGACACTTGTAATTGGGAATAATTGTAATTAAAATAGTAAATAAAATAAAATATGTACATGGACACACACATGGCACTAAGAGTTTTGCTATAAAAATAAGGGAGGAGAAGGAAAAAATGATCTCTTGCTCCCTAATGTTGGATGGGCATGATAATCTCGGATTATGTTATGATTCTTGTGAGTTGGGATTAGCTAGACCGTGGATTGGGAGATCCCGTCGGGAAGCTTGCTAGTGTGTTCTTATAACCCCATTAGCTCGGGGGTTCGGGGTGAAGCAGAGTTACCCCGATATGGTAGGGTGGTCGACTGAGGGGTCTCTTAGTAAAATCGGCAAGGCTGGAAGTGGATCAAGGAAGATCGATGATCGTACATACAAGGAATTCGTCAACGGAGTGCTAAACTACTGTCGAAAGGTATAATGTTCCATTTTCATGTACTAGTTGAGTTTATCTACTTTTGATTTTATGGTTATATTTGATTTTCAAGTTTTTATTAATCTGATGTAAGTTCTATTTTGGAAGTCTTTTGGGGGGACCCGAAATGGGGGTCCCTACATTTAATATTAGAGTCGGTTGAGCCTTGAGGGCACCGAACTCATATTCTTCAGGGGTTTGTGGTCATATCGTAAAGGCTTGAAGGAGATCAACGGCAATAGTTGGATCAACAAATATTCGGCGGTAGCTATATTGATCGTTTGAATAGGTTACAATTCTTATATTCTTATATTTCTGTTATGTTATAACAATATGATGATCACAAGGCATATATATTTGTTGTTAAAGTTTTTAGAGGTTTACTTTTTCTTAGAAGGAGGAATAACGATCCGTCCTCGTTCAAATTTGAATGTCTAGACTGTGTAATATTTATAGTTTAACTTTTGGAAATTATATTCTCTCTATCAACTAATTAGATTCTGACTGCATAATACTTCTATGGTTAGTCTAAAAAAAAAAATTATCTTGCTTAGAAGAGAAATCACAGGACGCTTCTATCAATCAAGTATACACTAGCTGAGTAATGCTTCATGGTAAAATTTGTAAAAGAAATTTATAATTGCTGATAAATATAAATTGTGGTCTATCTGCCTCCATCCCACTAGATCTCCATTGATTGAAATAATATATATTTTCAGGCTTTATCAATAAATAAATATCGAACTCTAGACCGACCCATTTCCTTAGATCTATGTTTAATTCAATAATGTAAATTTGGCAATGGGATACGCTCAATTAGTGAATACAGTTCAAACCTCTATTTGTCTTTTAAGACCTCTGTTGATTAACTTAAGGATACTATTTTTCTTCACTCTAGTAAAAATTTGAAAATGCTTCTCTGTTTTTCCTTAGATCTTTGTTTTGCCTTTCATGGTTGGCTATTTACATCTTTAGGGTTCTTTGTTATTGACTAGATGTATTTTGAGAACTCATGCATTATATACATATGTTAAGTTAATTCATAATGTAGATGATAGTTAATACCTAGATAAATTCATTGTTTAAAATGCTTGTGATTATCTAGATTTATATATATATAAATAGTGGTGAAAGGGGTGTCATATAATAATAAAAAAGAAGAACTCATGCATTATATACATATGTAAATTAAGTCATAATGTAGATGATAGTTAATACCTAGATAAAGTCATTGTTTAAAATGCTTGTGATTATCCAGATTTATATATATATAAATAGTGGTGAAAGGGGTGTCAAATAAATTATTACATGGAGGAATAAGACACCTTTACGTACATAGGAAGAAAGTAGAAATTAAATGATCCAATTCTTAGTTAGAATTAGAGATTATTATTATAAATCTATAAATAAGGGATGCATGGTTAATGATAAGGGAGAATGGAATAGGATTCATTATTATGATTTATAAAAGAAGGTTGTGTAATTAATAATATGAGGAGTTAGAATTATGGCTATAATTTTGTAAGTGGAAGATGTAAACAATTAATGATATGAAATAATTGAATTAGACTCATTATCATGATTTTATAAATGAAAGTTATATAAGTGATGATATGGAAAAAGCTTAAATGTTATATGTATGTGAGGGTATAATACTTGATGTTATGGAATAATTGAAATGATTAGTGAATAATGTATTATTAAAGCATAGAATTGTTACATAAATTGCATAGTGATGAGTATTCAATTATGTTAGCCATTAGTTAACTGTAGGTATTACTAAAATATAGATTTCTAGTTGAATAAATGGAAAATGATAAGTATTATGTAGATATGTTAGGGTAATTACACTTGCATGGGATGCCATGATTAGTAAGGATAGGTATCCTTTCCTTGTTATGTAATACTGAGACATGAATGTAGGTATTCCTTTATTTATCATAAAGAGACATATATGAGGTGTTATGTAAACAGTAATAACTGATCATTAGATATGAAGGTGGAAAGTTCACCTAAATACATAATTGTTATTTGATTAAGTAGGATGGCATGATAAGTAAATATTGATAATTTATAGATTTCCTTGTCATGTAATGTTGAAGAATGAATTATAAGTTAAGGTTAGGCTTAGAGAGATCTCTTAAGAGTTTACCTTACCAAAAAAAAAAATCTCAACATCAGACGGACCTTACATTTGGTATATGTTCCTATTATTATTATGGGAAGCATGTGTTTGTTACACCCAATATAGTATACTGTTAATGTGTTAACACATAGGGAGATATGTGTTGGACTTCCTTTTAAGTTAAGAGTGATTCGCCGCATTTGTTATTGCATTCTTTAGTGCGAACGACACTGTAAGGTATTATTAGGATGTTTATATCACGACGTTGTGTCACTTGTTTTGAGAGTAAAATCTATAAAAGATTAGCTATATATTTTATATATCGAAGATTTCTTATGTAATTGCAAAAGGACTTGAATATAAGTTAAGCATTGAAAATTCATAGATATTAATAAAATAATATGAATATAATTTATTTATTAAGGGTTCATGTTCATTATAAGAGATTGGGAATATAAGGTATATATTGGAAATTTCATTTGATTTGCTAGGATTATAACTATGATGTATACATAATTGTGAAAGAGTATGAATGTAGTTTATGTCGTGAAAGTGTGCTTATGGTTGAAGTATTTATCAAAGAAACTCAGTAGGATGTATCGAATCCGTTGTTATATGTTAAATGATATTTTATTAATAGGTTAGTGAGAAACTTCACCAATGAAGTTGGGGTGAACTGAAAGTATATGTTTATGCCCTTAAAAATTAATATTTTGGTAATGAGTTAGTACTTATTCATGGTGAAGGAAAATGCACCAAATATTGTTGGAAGTTAAACTAATGAAAGCTACATGGTGTCAACCATAGAATGATTATTTAGATGGATTTTAGTAAACTAATGGAGAAGAGATGATATGTGTATTAAATGATTTGTTTGAAGTTATGGCTTAAAGTAATTAAATCATGAGATGTGATTGTTATTCTAATTATTGTTCTATAATAAGATCGGATACGAATGGTGATAATTGTCTTCTAAGCTATGTTTATGACATACACTTTCCATGAAGATCGACGTAGAAAAATCGAAGCTGCGATTTTTACTTCTTCCCCTTTGGCAAGGATACTTCCAGCTTCTCGAACAGGTTAGAATTATTCTCCTCTAAATTTGCTAGTATGAAAGTTTGAATGGTATTCAAGGTCCATATACTTTTATGGGGGTTTTGCGTCAAGAATTTTATCAATTCGTTGTAAATGCTTATTCTTTGAAACCAAGGCGATGGCTTCGTAGGTATGTGCTACAAGTTTGTAATCATGCTTTGGATTGTGAAAAGAGAGAAGTTAAACTTACATTGAATTATGGAATCTTATTCATATTTGAGTTAAGAAGAGGAGAAAACCTTGCATAATTTTGTTTATAAAAAGTTGAGATTATACTTTTAGCTATACTAAGTAAATGACACACCAGTATTTAATTATACTTTGGATTACAAAAAGAAAGAGGTTGCATGTAAGATTATTTTAGAAATGGATAAGGTATGTATTGAAGAACATAATTTGGAAGGGTTAATTCTTATTTGAAATTCAAACATTGTTTAAAATATATGATAGTTATACGTAACCATAGAAAAGGAAGAAATTGGGATTGAAGATTTTATTCCTTATGTGGAAATGTGTTAGTGCTTAAATGATTTACATAAATGATATATTTATAGTTTTGTTGAATGAAAGGAATTTGTTACGGACGATTTCAAACTCGGTCGCAATTAATGAGCCAATAGAGGACTGCTGTGGGGATTGCTACACTATGAAAGGTACAATTTAGTTATATTGTCAATTATGAGATGTATATTTATATGATGGTAGAAAAGAGGAAATGAAATTTTATTATCAATTGTGGTTATGTTGAAGAAATGAATGTGGAAAGAAAGAGAAAACTCAGCATGGAAGTACATGAGACTTAACTTCGGGATAAAGTTTTTAATAAGAGGGGTTGTATGTAATTCCCTCGGTAACTTAACTATTTAGACTAATGAGGACACTAGTTTGGAAGTGACCTAGTTTTATAAAACTTAGATCATGGAAAATTGCTTTGAAAATTATCATGAGAAAATTATAAATGATGAAAATACTTTAGAATGAAGAAATGATGAATGTTGAAAATGCTGGAAATGAAAATGATGATTAGTTTTATACTCGACTGACTGAGATAAAATAGTGAATGATAAACATGCTCGACTTTCCAAAGCATGATGTTAAAATGATTAATATTTAGTAGACTCGACTATCTGAGATACTGAAAAGAATGATGAAAATATTTTATAGTGAAGCGCTACTAATGTGCACTTGAGTGTGTGCAGTGGCAGGTAAGACGATTTATCGACTGACCCACAATGGAATTATAGGGGTCATAAGAACAAAAAGAACACATAGGGGTACGACGAATGACTGTCGACCCTAAATTAGCAATCCATGCATTGGTGAAGCCGTTGCAGCTCACCTGGGGAGGCGTGTGCTGTACGGGCAAGGCCATAATGATTTGGTCTCATACAATGAGTTTAGGGGTGTGCGATAGGGAGAGCCTTATCCCTCGACATCCCTTAGTCTCCAAGAAGTGTAGTTCAGAGATCGCGATAACGACTCTCGATCGCTACGCAGTGCTCCCCATAAGAAGAAATAAATGGAGCTATTGGAAGGGCCCGCCCGAGAGGCACCTGGACAAGAAAAAGATAATGTTATTTAACATATGAAGAAACTGAAACTTTACCGAAAGATAAATTCAAGTGATTCTAAATTAAAAGACAATTACAATAAAGTAATATTCATTATTTTATAAACTTTTAATGGAATTAGATTATATTAAATAAAAGAAACAAAATTTTCTTTTATAAGTTTTATTATTTAAAAGAAATTAAATAAATAAAAACTACTAGTTTACTAAAAGGTATTAAGTAAACTGAATGAGAACCAAATTAGAAGTAGGACTCTCCTACACCTAACTCCCACTACTTTAGGGAATTAGGTGCACACTAAAGATAATGAGACACTTGTAATTGAGAATAATTGTAATTAAAATAGTAAATTAAATAAAATATGTGCATGGACATACACATGGCACTCATAGTTTTTCTATAAAAGGAAGGGAGGAGAAGGAGAAAATGATCTCTTGCTCCCTAATGCTGGAAGGGCATGATAATCTCGGATTATGTTATGATTCTTGTGAGTTGGGATTAGCTAGACCGGGGATTGGGAGATCCCATCGGGAAACTTTCTAGTGTGTTCTTATGACCCCATTAGCTCGGGGGTTCGGGGTGAAGCAGAGTAGCCCCGATACGGTATGGTGGTCAATCGAGGGGTCTCTCGATAAAATCGACAAGGCTGGAAGCGGCTCGAGGAAGATCGACGATTGTACATACAAGGACTTCGTTAACGGAGTGCTCAACTACTGTCGAAAGGTATAATGCTCCATTTTCATGTACTAGTTGAGTTTATGTAATTTTGATTTTATGGTTATATTTGATTTTCAATTTTTTATTAATCTGCATATGATGTAAGTTCTATTTTGGAAGTCTTTTTGGGGGACCCGAAATGGGGGTCCCTACACTTATCAAGATGAGGAAGAAAACATCAGGGAAAAAGAGCCTCAGTCAACAAAGGACTAATTATAACATTTTAATAACAATCTTGTTAGAGCATTAAAACCAATTTAATACTTAGGATATAATTTGTTTCACTTTTTATTAATTTCTTAGGTAGTTTTACTAGGTTTTGACCACTTACTTGCCTTCCTAGGTCCACTACATGCTATCCTTATCCACTTGAGAGAATCCTTGGTCATCTTGCCTACTTTACTGGCTATATAGAATGGAAAGGGCACATATCTTGCTTTTACAGCGCTTTCACAACTTTTTCCTGCTTTTGGATGGATAAGACTAAAGCTAGGTGCTCCAATGCTTTTGGCAGCAGCTAGATTTTGTGGCCAACAAACCTTGCCTCATTTCACTCCAAAAGCTATCATATTTTTCCATTTTCAGTCCACTTCACATTCCAAAATCTTTTTAGCCAATTTGTGAGCATCTTGAGTGAGTTGGAGCGAGATGTTTCTACCTTCGGGGGCTTTATCTAGTTTACTAAGACTATTTTTTGTGACCAATTCAAATGTCTCCATAGAAATTAAAATTTATGATGTAACTATATATATTTGTAGCCACTTTATGGTACATGGTTGGTTGATGTACATTTATACTAATATAGTTTAATATTGTGCATAATTCTAAGTCTGATTTTGAGTGTTCTTGACTATTCTAGTCTAGTAATTTGTGTGAGAAGTGTTATTCAATATTTTGATGAGCCTATGATATTATTTCACATGGTATTAGAGTTTTTTATGGGAGCACAAATTCATCCAGTAGCGTACTAGAAGCAAGCATTTTACACATAATTCCTGCGGACCATTTCCTTGTACTCTTAGGTTTAGATCAAGAGGTCTACCCAGGCATGACAGATGCCTAAAAGTGCCTACTATCATATTGCAAAGCTATATAGTTTGAATCATTCTCCAGAGAGTTTTTTAGTTATGTTTTTGCAGGTACATATCACTCCTCAGTGGGCACCTCAACTTGCTCATGGATCCATCTCAGAATGTGCTTTTGAATCCATTTAATTATTTTCAATGGAAGGTGCAGATGGATATTTTGTTGAGGTCGAAAGGCCTCTACATAGTAACAATGGGAACTAGAGAAGAGCCTAATTTAGCTGTAGAAAAATCAAAGTAGCACAATTCGAGAGATGAGGCTTATGCCCTTCTCTAACTTAGCACATTAACAAATCTTCTCTTCCATTTGGATGGTCTGACTTCACCGAATGAAGTTTGGGAGAAATTGAAATATTTGTTTGGTAAAACTGATTATCTGAGAGGACATAAAATAGAGAATGAGATGATTTCTCTCAGTCCTTGAAGTTTCGAGAATCTACATGATTATTTCTCCAAATTCAAGTCACTAGTTTTGCAGTTGAAGAGTGTAGTATTGAGAAAAAGGATGAACAATTTGTTTTGGAAATTATTTCAAAATTGGGGAAAGACTAACTCAGTATTTTTATAGACTTTACATGCTACAAAAATCACTGCAAAGAATTGGAATATTCCCAGTCTGTATGAATTCATGGATTCTTTGACTTGGGAGAAGAATAAGATTACGTTGATGGGTGCACTGAAGCCTTCAAAATATGAAGCTCTAGCTATAGGATAATCAAGGAATTCTAAGGGTAAGAAGAAGGAAAAATCCAGAAACCTTCTGAGCAAAAGAAGGAGATATCTAAGCCACTAGAGGAGCCCTCCACCTCCCAAAAGGATCAATAGAAGAAGAAGGAGTGAACCAAGTGCTCATATTGCCAAAGGGGCTTTCATCCTAAAATCTCCTGTATGAGAAATACCATAGATCAGATGATACAACTCCTTGAGAAGAACCATATCCCCATTCCTCAAGGTCCAAACAAGAAGGAAGGAGGTTCTAACTCATATGACAAGGAGCGAGTCCATGCTTTAATGGCCAACACATGTTCATCCACTTCTTACATCATTAATTCTGGAGCTTCAAGGAATATGGTTACAACCAGAGAATCATTTTCTATTATCAGTTCCTCCAATGGCCCAGATCCTGTCATTATTCTTGGATATGACTCATAAACTACTTGAAAGGGTAAAGGTAGAGTAAATCTTGACAATGGATCATTTTTTAATATCCTTTATGTCCCTAGTCTAGTTGCAAACTTATTATAATTCTACCAAATTACCCATACAGGTTCACCCAAAAGAGTTGTATTCACTCCTAATGATGTGGATATCTTTGAGATCTCCATGGGAAGAGTTTTTGCACTAGGAATTGCGGATCATTCCACTAGAGTCTACAAGTTTTCATATATTTTTCCCATCTCTTCACCAGTAGCGCTCATCTCTCATGATAATGAAGAAAGTAAGCATTGGCATTAGAGTTTTGGACATATAAATTACAGATACCTTAATGAACTTCATCATAAAACCATGGTTATAGGGTTTCCAAACATCACTATTACAAATGGAGTATGTCAGGGTTGTGTTCTAGGAAAACACCCATAGAGAAAGTTTGAGAGATCAAGGCCTGAGAGAACCTATGAACCTTTGGAGATGATCCATAGTGATATTGTCGGTCCTTTCCCTCACATATCACTAAACAAAGACAAATACATATTAAATTTCATTGAGGATCATACTAGGTATTGTTGGGTCTATTTTCTGTGATAATCTATAGTAGGATCTAGCAACTAAAACAAACCTCACAAAACAAAACACTTAAGAAGTGTAGAGAAGAAGAGAAGAATGCAATCAATAATCGCTCATGAACACAGAAAATGGAGAATAGCAGTATCATACATCACCTGTGAGCTGGCACTATGAAAACTGAATACAATAATACAATAACTGTCAATAGAATTTGAATTAACCAAGGAGGTCATTTGAATCATGCTCAAAGTATAGCTTGGACAACATTGGAGACATCATCCAATCAGTAGTATCAGTCATAAATGGTCAATAGTCAGTCAAATGAGTTTAATTGAGTCTAACTGAGCCATGTGAGCACAAATCATGGTATGGAGACTCCAAGGAGGGTGCATGAGTATGTCATAGGGGCAAGTGGCACTCCAGAACTAGCTAACTAGGAGATACAAGCAGTTAGCATGAGAAATCAGTGGAAGAAGTACTCAACAATGCTCTAACTGACTATCAGACACCTGGTAGTTGAGGTAAGGCGCTCTAACTAAATGATAACTCCTGGTAGGTGAGAAAAGGTGCGAATGTCATGCAAGAGAGTCAAAGAGGGTGGATCAAGTAGGTAGGAGGTCCATTGGGGGTTGAAGACAGGCCCTAGAGAGCTAAAATTAGGCTTTAGGTGCTGGGGAGACCACCAAAATGATGACTGGATGCATGCAGTTGCATGCATGATGATTGGATGCATGCAAAATGCATGTAGACATGAAAATCTGAAAAAATGATGGAGCGAATATTCCAACACCCCCATGCAAGCTATACTATGAGGTAATAACTGAAAACTGAAAAATAGGGACCTGGTGATTGAGACAAAAGGTCACCCCGTACAACAATCTAAATAATAAATGAGGAAAGAGGAAAAACCCAATGGGAAGAAATCCCTCCCTCAAAATAGACTGAAGGATGCTAATGTAGCATGTCATCACTCACCCCAGAGGGAGGCAAGTGTCCTTCGTTTTGCAGAAGGATCGATCGATCTGAAATGGATCAGTAATGTAAGAAGGATGAAACCTTCCATTCTGAAAATCTGATCTGGTTCTTCTCTGATCATGTGGATCACCAACCAAATCATCGACATATCGGAGATTAATGGCTTCCCATCAAGGAAGAGGAGGAACATCAGGTGAGAGATCATCAATTTCTTGTGGATCTGGATCTCCCATTTGCTCATCTCCATCATCAGTTCCTAGACCTTCAGGTTCTTGTGGATTTGGGATTAGCATTCTCTCTTCATCATCTCCATATTCAGATTTTGAATCTAAAATATCATGTGATGAAGCAAGTACAACTGGCTCATCATCACTTCCAAAATCTGAATCTGAAATATCATGTGAAGAAGCAAGTAGAACTGGCTCATCATCACTTCCAAAATCTAAATATGAAATATCATGTGAGGAAGCAAGTACAACTGGCTCATCATCACTTCCAAACTCTGAATTTGAAATCTCATGCGATGAAGCATTGCTCTATTGCTCAAACATGGTGGGGTCAAATCCAAAAATGTGAATATCATGATACTATTTCAGAATGTGCATGTAGTTCTTTGATATCTCCTTTGAACCAACATAGGTGAGATCATTATCAAAAGAACTAGGATATGATGATGATGGATCTTCAACAAGATCACTAGTGGATTCAGTAGTGGTGGCCCACTTTGAAGTAGGATTTGAACCAATAGGTGCTAGATCTACAGGTTCTTGTTGATCTGGATCTAGCATTCACACTTCTTCAAGAGTCCTCTTTTTCCCAATCTTCTTTGGTGAATATTTTCCTTTCAAGCAACCCTTGAGTATTCCATGAGCAAAATTTCCATTTGGAAGACCTTCAACCACATTTTGAGCTTGCAAGTCTTGCAAATGCTTGTAGTTGAGATGAGATAGCCTACTCTCTTCATTTGCATGAGAGTGAAGAGAAGACTCCTTTAAGAGAGGTAAGAAGTGTGAAAACTCATAGAGTTTTGTCTTATGATTTACAATACCTTTTGCAATGATTTTCCCTGAAACCATGTGTTGTATCTCAACTTCATTTGGAAAAAAGATCACTCTTTTGGGCTCTCCAATATGATTCATTTGATACAATGAAAGTAGATTTGATGTGAAAGAATGAACATAAAGCACATAAGAAAAGTATCCATGGTCAATATTGATTCTTCCAATCCCCTGAGAGGAGACTTTTGAACCATTTTCCAACTTGATGGAAGGGCCAACTAAGCATTCGAAGTTGGAGAAGAGATATTTGAGGAATACATATGTCTTGAAGCTCCTGAATCTATAATGAATGAGGATTATGTTGATGCACTTTCCATGAGGACATGGAATCTCTCTTTGTCCTTAGATCTAGAAGGTTCAGTATCAGTATCTTTCTTCCTTGCACATGAAGGTATAGGGAGATTGTTCTTCTCAAGTAACTGAGCCATCAACTCTATAGTCTTCTTCATACAAGAACTCTCAGGATGAAATCCTCGATGAAAATATGTGCACTTGGATCTCTCTTTTTGAGATTGCTTGTTCTTCTTTGAATTCAAAGCCCCATCTGACTGATATGAAACATCTTTTGGCTTTGTATCATTTGTTCTCTTTTCAAAAAAAAATTGCATGCCCTTTGCATTCGCTCTTTTGGCCTCAACATCTATAAGGGCTAAATCCAACTTTTGTTTTATCATTCCCATGGAGATTAACTTCTCCTCCTCTTGTGTGATATATTGGATGAAGTCATAAAGTGAGGAAAACTTCCATTTTGGAATGAACATCTTAGCTAACTGAAATGTGGAGATAAAAACTGAGAAGTTTGGTGCCAATTTGGAGAGAATGGAAACAATGAGTTGTTTGTCTTCTTTCACTATCTCATATCTCTTCAATTGAGAAATCAAGCTTTTCAACTTGGTTAAGAAGGAATTGATGGATTTGAAGCTTTCAGGACTTAATGAGATGAGTTCATTCTCTAATTTATGACCTTTTAGATCATCTTTCTGTCCAAAGAGGGATTTGAGCTTGTCCCAAACCTCTTTTGGAGATGTTAGATCGATGACATGGAAGTGAAGATCTTCATAAATTGAGAGAAGAAGTAATCCTACTACTTCATCAAGCCTAGCCAAGTACTTGGATTTCTCTACTACACTGAGTAGTTCACCATAGTTCCATTTAGTATTCTGGTAAAGCTCTTGGACCTCATTAAGAGAGACATATTGGCTTTCCATTCAACATAGTTGGAAGAATTGAGTTTTAGATCCATCTGAGCAGTGAAGGTCGAATTGAAGAGAAATTTGAATGGGTGAATAAACATGCAAAACAAGAAGAGTTTTTTTTATGAATATTTGCTACACCTCAAATGAACACTGCCTTAGGACACTGAGCACATAACTAAGTCCTTCACACCTATTTAAACCTCACTGGATTGCTCCAATGAATTCAAGGTAATGGCACTAGGATTTGTTGTGGAAACTCAGAGGCTTCTGGTGCTCAAGTGAAAGATAGTTACTGCAATGGCTCCAATTCAAATAGCTGCTACAAGCTTTGACACCATGTGATAATATGCAGTAGGATCTAGCAACTGAAACAAACCTTACAAAACAAAACACTCAAGAAGTGTAGAGAAGAAGAGAAGAATGCACTCAATAATCACTCATGAACACATAAAATGGAGAATAGCAGTATCATACATCAGCTATGATCTGGCACTATGAAAACTGAATACAATAATATAATAACTGTCAAGAGAATTTGAATTAACCACGAAGGTCATTTGAATCATGCTCAAAGTCTAGCTTGGACAACATTGGATACATCATCCAATCAATAGTAGCAGGACTCATAAATGGTCAATAGTCAGTCAAATGAGTCTAACTGAGCCATGTAAGCATAAATCATGGTATGGAGAATCCAAGGAGGGCGCATGAGGCTATCAGAAAGTCAAGTGGCACTCCAGAACTAGCTAACTAGGAGCTACAGGCAGTTAGCATGAGCAATCAGTGGAAGAACTACTCAATCAATGCTCTAACTGACTGTTAGACACCTGGTAGGTGAGATAAGGTGCTCTAACTGAATGATAACTCTTGGTAGGTGAGAAAAGGTGCACATGTCATGCAGGAGAGTCAAAGAGGGCACATGAGGTAGGTAGGAGGGATACTAGGGGCTGAAGACAGGCTCTATGGAGATGAAATTAGGCTCTAGGTGCTGGGGAGACCACCAAAATGATGACTGGATGCATGCAAATGCATGCATGATGATTGGATGCATGCAAAATGCATGCAGACATGCAAATTTGAAAAATGATGGAGAGAATATTCCAACATTTTCTATAGTTTAAGATTGAATTTTTTGGCCATTTCAAGGTTTTTAAAGTCCTGGTTGAGAACCAGACTGGAAGGAAAATAAAGGCAATCATATATGATAATGGGGGACAGTACATCAAACATGATTTTCAACAGCTATGTGTAGTGGCTCGCATCCACATGCAGCACTCTGTGCCATACACTCCTCGGTAAAATGGAGTTCCTGAGAGGAACAATCGATCTCTAAAGGAGATGGCAACTTGTATGTTGGAAGCAAGGTCCTCACCACCAAATTTGTGGGATGAAGCAATCAAATTTGCATCCAACATACCAAATATAGTCCCACATAAATCACTGAAAGGAGTTACCCCTCATGAATCTTGGTGTGGTAAGAAGCCTAATATTACACATTTCAGGATTTTTGGTGTCAAGGCTTGGGCTAGAGTGCCATCTGAGAAGAAAAGGGCCTTAGATCCACAGATTAGGCCATGTTTGTTTGTTGGCTACTCATAAAAGTAAAAGGGGTACAAAATTATTGATTTGATCACCCACAAATCATTCATATAAACAAGTGTTGAGTTTGAGGAAGAGACAGTACAAGGAGTTGAGATTGGAGAGTCTTCTCAACCACCACCGGAAGAATAAAATGGAGAGTTGAATGAGGATTCTGATGATGAATCTTCAGATTCATATTTAGATGATTATTTTGATGATAATATTGTATACCCAAGCTCATCAACAAGGCTAAAGTGGGAAACAAAAACCATAGAAGTTGCTGGTGAACTTGCTGGGAATCCTCGGGATCCTAGGAAGACAAGGTCACAATATGAGAATGCACTTTCAGTAAGGGATCCAAATATTGCTAAGAAATGTTTTCTCATGATCGAATCATATCCTTAGACATATGCATATGCCTTAGAGGATCCAATATGGAGATATACTATGGATGAGGAATTCCACTCCTTGTATAAGAATGGAACTTGGGAGCTAGTCAAGCTTCCACCATGCATAAAGCTCGTAAGGTGGAAATGGATCTACAAGACTAAGATGGATGCTTATTCTGATGAAGTCAAGCACAAAGAAAGGGTGGTGTCAATGGTATTTTCACAAGTCCAAGGTTTGGACTATGGTGAGACATTTTTTCCCAGTGGAAAAAATGGATTCTATTCGACTAGTTTTGTCAATTGCAGCAAAGTGTTGGGAAGTTCACCACATGGATGTGAAGTCTTCTTTTCTTTGTGGTGATATCGAAGAGGAGATCTATATGAAGAAACCTGAAGTCTATGTTGAAGATCAATCACTTGTGTGCAGTTTAAGAAAATCATTGTATGGACTCAAGCAAGCTCTTAGATCTTGGTATGCAAAAATGGATCATTTCCTCCTGACACAAGATTTCCACCGGTGCAAATATGATCCAAATGTGTATCTAAAGTACATAAATGGTAATATTTTGATTATATTATTATATGTTGATGATTTACTAATCAGAATAAGTGCCACTGATGAAATATCATCACTAAGGACAACTTTGCATCAATCTTTCTCCATGACAAATTTGGGGATTCTCAGGCAGTTTTGGGGATTGAGATCACTCAGCCACCCAATGGAATAATTGTATGTCGGTATAAAAATGATTCTGATATATTAAAAAGGTTTAGTATGGAAGAATGTAAGGCTGCAAAGACTCCTTTCCTTTCAAGAGTTAGGCTAGAAGAAGGGGATTCTACACCTTTGGTGAACAACACTCTCTACAGGAAACTAGTTGGAAGCTTGTTGTACTTGACTCACTCCCAACCAGATTTGGCATATGTAGTAAGTCATGTTGCAAGGTATATGGAGCAGCCACATGAGCTCCATTGGAGGGCTACAAAAATAATCTTGCACTTTGTGCAAGGCACTAGAACACATGGGATCCACTATGCTGCTAATTCCTCATTGGATCTAGTTGCATTTTCTAACTCAGATTGGGTTGGATATTGCATAGACCGGAATTCCACTTCCGGGTTTGTATTCATGCTTGGAGGAGATCCTATATGCAGGTCTAGGAGAAAGCAAAGTGAAATTTCACTCTCTTCAATAGATGAAGATTACCGGGGAGTAGTGAATACAACTACTCAGTGCCTATGGTTGCAATGAATTCTTGGTGAGTTCCGAATTGAATTTAGCAGTCCCACTATTCTTTGGTTTGATAATCAGAGTGATATAAGGATATCCTCATATCCAGTACTCAAAAAAATAACTAAGCATATTGAAGTGCACATGCATTACATCTAGAGTCTAGTGCATGAGAGATTGATTATGTTGGAGTATTACCCCACTGCTACGGAAACTGCTAACATTTTCACTAATTCCTTCACAGAGAAGACTTCCATCCATCTTATGTTGTTGCTTGGAGTGGATGAACATGAAGTGAAGGCTTCCTGAAGATCAGGTTTCAAGTTTTGTTCTTGTCCATTTTGAGGGAGGGTTTTGTTCCATGAGTTTTTCCTTGTTTCCTTGGTTTTTGGACAACGATATGTAAAGGGTGACCAAGCCTTTGTTGTTGGGCCCTGATATTTATGATATGCTTTTTCACTTACATTAAAGCTTAAGGGAAGGTGTTAGAGAATTAAAACCCATTTAATACTTAGGATATAATTTATTTCACTTTTTATTAATTTCATAGGTAGTTTTACTCTGTTTTGGCCACTTACTTTCCTTCCTAGGTCCACCACATGCCATCCTTATCCACTTGAGCACATCCCTAGTCATCCTTCCTGCTTTACTAGCTATCCAGAATGCAAAAGGGCACATATCCTGCTTTTACAGTGCTTTCACAACTTTTTCTCGCTTTTGGATGGATAGGACTAAAGTTAGGCACTCTAGTGCTTTTGGTAGCTGCTAGATTTTCTTGCCAACACACCTTGCCTCTTTTTCACTCCAAAAGATATCATCTTTTTCCATTTTTAGTTTACTTCACATTCCAAAATATTTTTATCTAATTCGTGAGCATCTTGAGTGAGTTGGAGAGAGATGTTTCTACCTTGGGGGCTTTTAGCTTGTTTAGTAAGCCTTCTTTTTGTGACCAATTCGAATTCCTTCATAGCAATTTGAATTTATGATGTAACTCTATATATTTGCAACCACTTTATGGTACATGGTTGGATGATGTACATTTATGCTAATACAGTTTAATATTGTGCATAATTCTGAGTCTAATTTTGAGTGTTCTTGACAATTCTAGATTAGAAATTTGTGTGAGAAGTGTTATTCAATCTTATGATCATTCTGTGATCTGATTTTACAAATCCCTCAAATCATTAACCATCAAATCACCACAAGGAAGAGAGTGAGAAGACAAATTGACCCCCCGCTCCACTCACCACTAGGACAAGATACAAGTCCCGACCAAAAGTGTCCTAGAAGGAGAAACAACCTCAAGGTCTCCAACACTTTCCCCCAAATTAATCTCTAAACCAATAATATTTAAAGACTTTGAAATTTATTCAATTGAAAGGAAGTCTGAAAGGACAGGAAAAGTTTTACAAAACTTACCCAAAACTATTGAGGTTGACGTTGAATCCAAATGAATATGGAAATTTAGGCTTGAATCCAACTTGTTGATTTCAAGATGAATAGGAGAATTTTTCAGGTCATCATTGGAATATCCAAATGACAATTTTGGGAAGCAAGCTTTGACGTGGCTTGTTTGACAATATCGATGGCACCGAAAAGGAATTGTCTAATAATCTAATATATGAAAAAAGGATCCTCCTACCCAAATAACTTCCAATTCTTTTGTTAAACACTCTTTTGCATAAATCTCAACAAGCATTCTAGGATTTTTACAATCAGATACCATTAACTATTCCTCTTCCATAAGAATAAATCCACCAATTGAGATAGACAACCATGAAACCATTAAGACCCAAAAACTGCAAGGGAAAACTTGGTAAAATGACCCACATATGATGCTGATGAAGTTTTTCTTTATAGGGATCAAAGCCCAAATACCAACGTGATAAAACCAAGGAACCCTTTTCAATAACCTAGAAATGTTCTTCAATCCTTCTCCTTTCCTCCTCATAGAGAAACTGAAAACAAATCCAACCATTCATAAGCATGATAACCCTAGGGATATGCTTGATAATTGGCATCCATTTTAATCTAATCCATTCCAAAATCTCCAGACTAGAAATTTTAATATATTCAAATTTTCAAATAAGGGCCTAGTTGGATAGTGAAATCACCTATCGAAGGTAATATCTTTACCTAGAACACACAAGGATCTACCACGATTCACCTTTTCACATTTTATTTTCCTACAAGCCCTAACATGTGCTATAGAGTAGGGTTTTTTATTCCCACTTCTCCTAGAGAAAGGGCCGAAACATTCCTAACGAAAGCTCTAGAAACCCACAATCGATCAAAATCAACAAGAACATTAGGGTTTGTCTTTACTCCAAGTCCAAAAGGCCTGAGTTTGGAGAGAAAATTACCCGACCGTCAGATTTAATTTTGGCCAGAGTATTTTGTAGGATCCTGCAGGTGATGTGATCGAGGATCCTAGGTCACCAGAAACATCTGGCACATGAAATGGGCCACCACCATGACTCCCCCTGTTAAGATTTAATATGCTAAGATAGAAAATAACAGCATTACATTCCATTTCACAATAATAGCATATACAGGATCACTGAAGAAATAACAAGCACATCATAAACACAAGAGATAGAGATTTATCCTGGGAAACCCTCATGGGGTAGAAAACCCAGCAAAGCTTCCTCAATATAGATGACCAGCAATATACAAAGATGAAACCCTGAGACATGATCTCCTCCTCCACAATAGCATACCTCTCCTCCAAAAGTGCACTATCCTCAAGTGAGTGAGTGTGTATAATGAGGAACACACCTCCTCTATTTATACACTACTCTGATATGTATTTTACACAAGTACATGTAGGCTCGTATTTAATGATTAGGTTAAATACCCCATTATAACTGACTGGGCCGACCCCCACATGGTGGGTCTAATAACCCTTTGACCCATATAACACATACAGGGCCGACCCCCACTAAGGAAGTCTAATAACCCAAGTTACCACATTCCGACGGAGGAATAAACATCTCCGAATATACAATAAGATCTTCACAGAGGAATGAAACATCTCCGGAATAATAAAGTACAAATATAATATTCTTTGAAGTTACAATATCTCAACACTCCCCCTTAACGAGAAGGATATTATAACAGCATCTGCATGATCAAGGAGTCATCAACATCATACATGATACATCTATAAATCATTGGAAGATTTCTCAACATCATCAGTAACTCAAGCAGTTACTGGAACATCTTCAATACAGGAACATCAACATCTTCAGTACTGAGTCTTTATCTTCTGCAGCACTCGAACAACTACATCAACATCAACATCTGGATCCTCATGATCATCAGCATCATCATCTCACGATCATCAGCATCGTCATCACACGATCATCAGCATCGTCATCAGCATCACGATCATCAGCATCGTCATCACACGATCATCAGCATCATCATCACATGATCATCAGCATCGTCATCACATGATCATCAGCATCATCATCACACGATCATCAGCATCGTCATCACATGATCATTAGCATCGTCATCACACGATCAGCAGCATCATCATCTAGATCATCACGATCAGTAGCATCGTCATCTAGATCATCACGATCAGCAGCATCGTCATCTAGATCATCACGATCAACATCATCGTCATCTAGATCATCACGATCAACAACATCGTCATCTAGATCATCACGATCAACAACATCATCAATACAAGTATAAATATCATTAATACAAGTATCCTCATCAATACAAGTATACACATCATCAATACAAGTATACACATCATCAATACAAGTATCCTCATCAATACAAGTATACACATCATCAATACAAGTATCCTCATCAATACAAGTATACACATCAGCAATACAAATATCCTCATCAATACAAGTATACATATCATCAATACAAGTATCCTCATCAATACAAGTATACATATCATCAATACAAGTATCCTCATCAATACAAGTATACACAATAGCAGCAAACCCTGCAACACACAAGATCCAATTACGGGATGATCAATCCCTCTCACTTTAGGACATAGGTCCAAGGATGATACAATCCTGATCCGCTTACGGGATGATCAGTCGCTCTGGGTTTAAGACAACTCTCATGTCTATGGATGATGCAATCCAGATCAACTTACAGGATGATCAATCCTTATCACTTTAAGATACCTCACCATGTCTAGGGATGAGGCAATCCCAATCTATTTACAGGATGATTAGTCCTTATCACTTTAAGACATCTCACCATGTCTAGGGACGAGGCAATCCCAATCTATTTACAGCATGATTAGTCCTTATCACTTTAAGATATCTCACCATGTCTAGGGACGAGGCAATCCCAATCTATTTACAGGATGATTAGTCCTTATCACTTTAAGACATCTCACCATGTCTAGGGACGAGGCAATCCCAATCTATTTACAGGATGATCAGTCCTTATCACTTTAAGACATCGCACCATGTCTAGGGACGAGGCAATCCCAATCTATTTACAGGATGATCAGTCCTTATCACTTTAAGACATCTCACCATGTCTAGGGACGAGGCAATCCAAATCTATTTACAGGATGATTAGTCCTTATCACCTTAAGACATCTCACCATGTCTAGGGATGAGGCAATCCCAATCTATTTACAGGATGATTAGTCCTTATCACTTTAAGACATCTCACCATGTCTAGGGACAAGGCAATCCCAATCTATTTACAGGATGATTAGTCCACTCAATCTCATTTAGGACTATCCTTCCTTTCGAATTACTGGATTTACTGTCCAAGGATGATTTAATCCATTCAATTCATTTAGGACTATCCTTCCTTTCATAATTACTGGATTTACTATCCAAGGATGATTTAATCCACTCAATTCATTTAGGACTATCCTTCCTTTCGGAATTACTGGATTTATTGTCCAATGATGATTTAATCCACTCAATTCATTTAGGACTATCCTTCCTTTCGGAATTATTGGATTTACTGTCCAAGGATGATTTAATCCACTCAATTCATTTAGGACTATCCTTCCTTTCGGAATTACTGGATTTACTGTCCAAGGATGATTTAATCCACTCAATTCATTTAGGACTATCCTTCCTTTCGGAATTACTGGATTTACTGTCCAAGGATGATTTAATCCACTCAATTCATTTAGGACTATCCTTCCTTTCGGAATTACTGGATTTACTGTCCAAGGATGATTTAATCCACTTAATTCATTTAGGACTATCCTTCCTTTCGGAATTACTGGATTTACTGTCCAAGGATGATTTAATCCACTCAATTCATTTAGGACTATCCTTCCTTTCGGAATTACTGGATTTACTGTCCAAGGATGATTTAATCCACTCAATTCATTTAGGACTATCCTTCCTTTCGGAATTACTGGATTTACTGTCCAAGGATGATTTAATCCACTCAATTCATTTAGGACTATCCTTCCTTTCGAAATTACTGGATTTACTGTCCAAGGATGATTTAATCCACTCAATTCATTTAGGACTACATCCAAGGATGACTTAATCCTCAACCGTACATTTAGGACCACGTCCAAGGATGAGTTAATCCTCCACCGTACATTTAGGACCACGTCCAAGGATGACTTAATCCTCAACCGTCCACCAAGGACTTCATTCTCGAAGACATATGTCTACGGCTCTTCTTTTGGACTGAAGTCCAGGGATGATCCAATCCCCTCACATGTTCACCAAGAACTTCATTCACAAAGACATATGTGTATGGCTCTTCTTTCGGACTGAAGTCCAGGGATGATCAAATCCCCTCACATGTTCACCAAGAACTTCATTCATGAAGACATACGTCTACGGCTTTTCTTTCGGACTGAAGTCCAGGGATGATCCAATCCCCTCACATGTTCACCAAGAACTTCATTCTCGAAGACATACGTCTACGACTCTTCTTTCGGACTGAAGTCCAGGGATGATCCAATCCTCTCATGTCCACCAGGGACTTCATTTTCGAAGACATACATCCACTGGTCTCTTTAGAACAAGTGTTCAAGGATGATACAATCCCTCTTCTTTCTCGGAGACACTTGTCTACGGCTCACTTTAGAACTTGTGTTCAAGGATGATGCAATCCTTACATGTATTCTCATCAATTACTATCGATCCTGGTAACCCATACAGAACCTGATTCACACTTCTTCTTTAATTACACCATTAAGAGAATGGTCTTATCTAGCCACTTGGAGCAAACATCTCATCATGATTCTCTTCTTCTTTCTAAGAGAATCTTCTAGCCACAAGCCTTCTATAGTGTGTTTGATTTGAAAATCTTTTTTTTTTTTTTGTTTAACATCCATCGCTTGTTCAGTGTTCATCATTCATCATGATCTTTCCTACAAATCAAAATTAAGTACATGATTAGTAATACTTCATAATCATCAAATCATATTGACATGATAACCTATTATGCATACAGATATCATTTACATAGTTATGCAACTATTTTGACCAATACTTTGGCACAACACTTTCCCATATCCTGTATGCATACAATGGCTATCTAGATGCCTTCCATCTCTACCAGAACATACTATCGAGAGTGTGCACAGCTCTCAGCATGTCATCAAAGAGGTTTCATTCTAGACAAGCAACAACGGAATGTTTTTCCAACTTACCAATCATATGCATATTAGTAGTATACTGTTCAATGCTCTATGAATGTTTACACTCAGCATGATATATTCTAGGAATACAAATATGCATACAAGCAATATCATTTACTATTTCAGTTAACAACTGAAATACTTATCTTTTATGTTTGTGTGGTTGCCTCCCGCTTGATCTTCTATATGTCTTTTGAACTTGTATTCATTCTGTACCACTGTGCATGCTCAAGTGTGCACTAGCATCATCCTCAAACATACATTCATTAGTATATTATAAACATTATCAAAACATCTAAATAGTCTTGAATATGTATAGTCACGATCATAAATAATAAACATTAGTATTCAAGATTTCAGGGAAGACTTCTTGTACTCATGCATATCATCAATCAAGATAAAAGACATAATATGCATAATCCCCTGATTACTAACTTTATGAATAAGAATATCTAATCATGGCAAGTATACTTATATAAGGGATCCCAATACAAGGTAAGATTCTAACATGACATAGGAGAACATACCTGGATTAGTATACCTGCTTAGTTATGTACAACATACCTAAACAATCTCTTCAATGATTTAGAGATCCTGAGCTAGAACCTGCATGTCTCATAGGTTAAGCATAATATAACAAATTCATACATACCTCATAAGTATAACAAAGATTATGGATGAGTCTTTGTCTTCATGATGTCATGGTTATGGAACTTGATTTGTCTTTTGTGATGTACCTGTATCTTGTTAGCAGACAACATCAACCTCACACAACACCATAATGCATTAGTACAATCATATAGCCCTGTTAAGTTTAAACCAAATAGCCAAGCAAGATCACTGAAAGAAACACAATCACAAGATAGACACACAATATACCCTGGGAAACCCTCATGGGGTAGAAAACCTAGCAAAGCTTTCCTCAATAAGATGATTAACCAAAATACAAGATGTGCTCCTTCCTCCTTTGTCTCCTTAGCAGATCTCCCAGACAAGTGCGCACTCTTCCACAAGTGAGTGAATGATCTAATGAGGAGTTCACCTCCTCTATTTATACTAACCCTCAATTGACTAAAAGACCTAATGGGGCCGACCTCTCTTGGAGAAGTCTAATAACCCCTAAAATATAACTACAGGGCCGACCCCCACATGGTGGGTCTAATAACCCTAGTTAATACAAACCCCTGTAGGAATAAACATCTCCAGATACAGGATAGGGTTACCTCGGAGGAATGAAACATCTCCGGAATAATAAAATACAAATATAATATTCTTTGAAGTTACAATATTCAACACTCCCCCTTAACGAGAAGGATATTATAATAACATCTGCAGGAGCAATGAGTCATACATCATACATCTATATATCATCGAAAGCTTTCTTCAGTTCATCATCATCAGTAACTTGACTAGTTACTGGAGTATCGATATCACTCGATCATCAGCATCGATATCATCACTGTCATCAGTATCGTCATCATATGATCACCATCGTCATCACATGATCAGTCGCATCGTCATTATAAGATCAGCAGCATCGTCATCATACGATCAACAACATCGTCATCACATGATCGACAGCATTGTCATCACACGATTAGCAGCATCGTCATCATACGATCAGCAGCATCGTCATCATACGATCAACAACATCGTCATCATACGATCAACATCATCGTCATCATACGATCAGCAGCATCGTCATCATATGATCAACAGCTTCGTCATCACATTACAGGATGATCAATCCTTATCTCTTTTAAGACAAGTCTCATGTCTAGGGATACTTCAATCCCGAACACAGTGCCAGTCCTCTTTCATACTGGATGTGTCACATCTACAGAGCCAGCCCTGTTTCATGCTGGATGTATCACGACTACAGAGCCAGCCCTGTTTCATGCTGGATGTATCACAACTACGGAGCCAGCCCTGTTTCATGCTGGATGTATCACAACTACAGAGCCAGCCCTGTTTCATGCTGGATGTATCACAACTACAGAGCTAGCCCTGTTTCATGCTGGATGTATCACAACTACAGAGCCAGCCCTGTTTCATGCTGGATGTATCACAAATACAAAGCCAGCCCTGTTTCATGCTGGATGTAACCTAGAGAAATCCTAGGATTTGTCACGTACATTTTGAACCGAGGTCCAGGGACGATCCAATCCTATCGTTCTGTTATCGGAGACATTATGTCTACGGCTCTTCTTTAGGACTGAAGTTCGGGAATGATCCAATCCCCTCACATGTTCACTAAGAACTTCATTTTCGAAGACATACGTCTACGGCTCTTCTTTCGGACTGAAGTCCAGGAATGATCCAATCCCTTCACATGTTCACCAAGAACTTCATTTTCGAAGACATACGTCTACGGCTCTTCTTTCGGACTGAAGTCCAGGAATGATCCAATCCCTTCACATGTTCACCAAGAACTTCATTTTCGAAGACATACGTCTACGGCTCTTCTTTCGGACTGAAGTCCAGGAATGATCCAATCCCTTCACATGTTCACCAAGAACTTCATTTTCGAAGACATACGTCTACAGCTCTTCTTTCAGACTGAAGTCCAGGAATGATCCAATCCCTTCACATGTTCACCAAGAACTTCATTTTCGAAGACATACGTCTACGGCTCTTCTTTCAGACTGAAGTCCAGGAATGATCCAATCCCTTCACATGTTGTATACCAAAAACATGTATCCTCATCACCAAAACATATATCACCAAAACATGTATCATCATCATCAAAACATGTATAGCCACAGCATGTATCATCATCATCAAAACATGTATAATCACAACATGTATCATCATCATCAAAACATGTATAACCACAACATGTATCATCATCGTCAAAACATGTATTACCACAACATGTATCATCATCAAAACATGTATAACCACAACATGTATCATCATCATCAAAACATGTATAACCACAACATGTATCATCATAATCAAAACATGTATAAACACAACATGTATCATCATCATCAAAACATGTATAAACACAACATGTATCATCATCATCAAAACATGTATAACCACAACATGTATCATCATCATCAAAACATGTATACATCTACCATCAGAACTAACATCAAAAGTATGTATACATCTATCATCAAAACTAACATCAAAAGCATGCATACATCTAACATCAAAAGTATGTATACATCTAACATCAAAAGAAAGAATATAAGAGTCCTAAATCTAAATAATTCTAGGTAACTAAGTGCAGTAAATAGGTAACCTCATCATTGATGAGATAGACTTGTTGTCGGATACTGTGCTACTCCCCCTTTTGAGGAAGGTCCTTCTGAACTACACCAAGCTTGTCTCGGAAGTGTTCAAACTTTACTTGAGATAGAGTTTTCGTCAGGATATTAGCAATTTGATCCTCAGTGCTTATATACTCGAGCTTGATAGCTCCTCTCTGCACCATATCTTGTATGTAAAAGTATCGGATCTCTATGTGTTTTGACTTATCGTGAAATACAGGATTTTCAGTCATCTTGATGCATCTTTGATTATCACACATGATCACAATGGGGTCCATTTCTAAGTCAAACACTCCAAATAAAAGTTTCCGAAGCCATACTGCTTCACAGCTGGCAGAGCAGGCAGCTATGTATTCTGCTTCAGCAGTACTGAGGGCCACACTAGATTGTTTCTTGCTGAACCATGAGATCATGGCAGATCCAAGACCATAACATCCACCTGAAGTACTTTTTCTATCTGAGACATTACCTGCCCAATCAGAATCTGAGTAACCATGTAGTCTGAGTTCATGACCTCCAAGATAAAATAGGCCGAAATCTAATGTACCTTTTAGGTACCTCATTATATGCTTTGCAGCTATTAGGTGAACCTCTCTGGGTTCTACTAGATATTGACTTAGGGTATTTACAGCAAAGCATATATCAGGCCTAGTATTGGTTAAGTACATTAATGATCCAATGATTTGTCTGTATAGAGTTATGTCCACTAATTCTGATGAATCATTAACTAATAACTTTAAGTTGGAGTCCATGGGAGTGGCCTTGGCTTTACACTCCAACATATCAAATCTTTTGAGAATCTCCACAGTATACTTACCTTGATTTAGAAAGATTCCCTTTGGTTCTTGCCATACTTCTAAGCCTAAGAAGTAATGCATTAATCCGAGATCTTTCATCTCGAATTCTGAAGAAAGCTTCTTCTTGCTTTCAGTAATTTGTTTCTCATCTCCAGTTAGAAATAGATCATCTACATATAACAACAATATAACTGGTTCATCATCCATCACTTTGAGATAAAGATTTGGGTCAGCTTTACTTTTGGTAAAGCCCATGCTAGTTGAGAAATTGTCAATCTTTCCGTACCAAGCCCTGGGAGCTTGTTTCAACCCATATAATGCTTTCTTCAATTTGCATACATGAGTTCTTCCATCATTAACCTCAAACCCTTGAGGTTGTTCTATGTATACTTCTTCTTCAATTACACCATTCAGAAAAGTTGTCTTAACATCCATTTGGTGTAATTTCCACTTCATCATGGATGCAAGTGCCATGATAGTTCTAATTGAAGTATACCTAGCAACTGGTGCAAATGTTTCTTCATAATCAATTCCCTCCTTCTGAGAGAATCCTCTGGCTACAAATCTTGCTTTGTATTTTTCAATGCTTCCATCCGCGGCATGTTTTATTTTGAAAATCCATTTGGAAGAAACCACACTTTTATCTTTCGGTTTGGGAACCATATCCCAAACATCATTTTTCATTATTGACTGATATTCTTCAGTCATTGCTTCTACCCATTCTTTCTTTTGAGCTGCCTCTTCATAGCTAGTAGGTAGTTGATCCACAATATCACACATCAAAGCCATATAGTTGGACACTAGCTTTGGTTTCTTTCTTTCTCTAGTGGAGCCTTCAGGAGCACCATATCTTTCAGCTCCTTGAATAATGTCTCTGGCCCATGCTGGTCTTCTTTTCCTAGATAAATCTGCAACTGGGGGTTCTTGAGGTTCCAGCATGTCATGATCCTCTGGTGAATCCTCTTCAGGGATATGAACAGTCTCTGAATCTTCTTCATAAACTTCTTCAAGTTAACACTTTCTAGATTTCTTGAGAGCTGCTTCCTCATCAAAGGTTACATCTCTACTTATTTCTATATGATGAAAACCTGGTATGTAGATTCTGAAGGCTTTGGAAGTTTCATAGTATCCAACAAATATTCCCTTCTTACCTGAGGGATCCAACTTGGTTCTCTTTTCTTTTGGAATGTGGATGTACACAGGACACCCAAATATTTTAAGATGACTTACCTCAGGCTTCTTACCTGTAAACACTTCTTCTGGAGTTTTGAATTCAAGAGCACTGTGAGATAATCTATTTTGCACATATACTGTTGTCTTGGCTGCTTCAACCCATAAATACATGGGGAGATCTTGGTCATGTATCATGGTCTTCACAGCTTCCATAATTGTTCTATTTTTCCTTTCAGCTACCCCATTTTGTTGGGGATTGTATGGAGTAGTTAGTTCCCTTTTAATTCCAGCTTCTTTGCAAAATTCCTCAAATTCCTTTGAGGTGAATTCTCCGCCATTATCTGTTCTGAGAATTTTGATTTTCTTTTCTGATAGATTTTCTATTAGAGCCTTGAACTCTTTGAATTTTCCAAAGACTTCATTCTTACCTTTCAGGAAGTATATCCAAGTTTTCCTTGAATAGTCATCAATGAATGAAAGATAGTATTCAAACCCACTTAAGGAAGTGGTGGGCGTTGGTCCACATACTTCTGAGTGTATAAGCTCTAAAATGTTCTTAGTCTTTGTTTCACTCTTTGGAAAGGGGTTCTTGATATTTTTCCCTTTCTTACATCCTTTACATGAGCCATCATGATCAGCTTTCAAATCTGGTAATCCTATGACTACCTTGCTTACATAGGGTAAGGCTTTATAATTGATGTGAGCTAATCTTCTATGCCATAGCTCACTGGGGCTAGAGATCTCATGTGCAAGGGCAGCTTCTGGATGGCCCTTGAGCTTATAGAGACCTCCTTCTTCTTCACCAATAACAACTGCATCTTTAATTGTCTTTCCTTTGGACCACATGAGTACTTGTCCATCTATGAAGGCTACTCTAAAACCTTTCTTATCTAGTGCTGAAATAGAGAGAATGTTCTTCTTTAAACCTGGTACATATAAGATGTCTTTCATCTTCAAGGGTGTTCCAGAATCTAGCTTATAGCTAGCTTCACCAATTCCTTTGATGGGATATTGGTAGTCATCTCCTAGAGATACTTTCTGTGAGGAAGACTTTTCTTCAAGATTTGAGAAGGTCTTCCTTTGACCTGTCATGTGCTTAGAAGCACCACTGTCAATGAGCCATGTATCTTCTCTAGGAGATACAGATCCAGATGTTAAATTTTCAGAATTTAATTCAATCTGATCTAGGATCTTAACTGAGAGAACAACATGTACATCATATCTACAGCATATCAATCATGGAGACAATAATGCAAGCACACAAGAGACACAAATATTTACTTGGGGAAAACCATAAAGGTGAAAAACCCCAATAAATTCCTCAGAGATAGATAGAGCAATGATACAACCAACCAAGAGAGATAGCCATAACCTAACAGCAGATCCTCCTCCTCCATAAGTGCGCCACTCCTCCTTGAGTGCATGTGTGAGAAGTGAGTGAGAAAATAGAGTGCCTCCCACACTCTATTTATACTTGACTTGACTTGCCTTTTTACCTAACTCATGTAGGCTCGAACTTAACCACATAATATAATGCTGACTGGGCCGACCCCCAATAGGGTGGTCTAATAACCCTTTGACCCACATGGCCGACCCCCAATAGGGTGGTCTAATAACCCTTTGACCCACATGACTTATACAAGGCTGACCCCAAACAAGGTGGTCTAATAACCCATCAAGTATAAGTTACGACACTTACAATATAAATGACGACACTTCCGTATAGAGGAATAATAACATCTCTATAGGAATACAATATACATATATGTGAAATACATTCCGAAGTTACACATACATCAACACTCCCTCTTAACTAGGAAGGTATTTCTCAGCACAGTTCTTCTAGCACAAGTCATCTTCTCTGGATCATCCTCACTGGATAATCGTCATCGAGTCATCATCATCGTCACTGCTACTGCTATCTCAATCAATCTCTGAATCTACTCGTCATAGGAAGTTCTACAGAGCCAGTCCTTTTTCATACTGGATGTAGGCCCACCACCTACAGGTCTTCGTCATCACTGGCCATACTGTGGAATCCTCAGGACTTATTACGTGCATCACAAAACCTCGAAAGAGCATCCCAGGCTATTACGAGCACACAGCTCTACCTATAGGATCTCCCAGGGCGCTATTACATGTGACCCCACCACAAAACCTCGAAAGAGCATCTCAGGATGTTACGGGTACACAACTCTGACCTGAAATCTCCCAGGGCGCTATTACATGTGGTCCACCATAAAACCTCGCAAGAGCATCTCAGGATGTTACGGGTACACAACTCCGACCTGAAATCTCCCAGGGCACTATTACATGTGGTCATGGCAAAACCTCGCAAGAGCATCCCAGGACTGATTACGGGCACACAGCCCAACCTATCGGATCTCCCAGGGCGCTATTACATGCCATAGGACAAAACCTCGCAAGAGCATCTACCAGATATCCCAGGGCGCTATTACATGCCATAGGCAAAACCTCAAAAGACTATCTACAGATCTCCCAGAGCAAAACCTCGAAAGAGCATTTGCCAGATGTCCCAGGGCACCGATATTACATGCCATAGGCAAAACCTCGAAAGACCATCTGCAAATCTCCCAGGGCACCATATTACATGCTCATCTGCACAACCTGATCCACGGCCATAGAGTATCATCCTGATACTCACCATACATCATCCTGATGCATCCATGATCATCCTGATCATCATCACTGCAACATCCTGCTGCATGTCATCTGGAGCAACATCCTGAAGCTCGTCATCTATGATCATCCTGATCATCACTGCAACATCCTGCTGCATGTCATCTGGAGCAACATCCTGAAGCTCGTCATCTATGATCGTCCTGATCATCACTGCAACATCCTGCTGCATGTCATCTGGAGCAACATCCTGAAGCTCGTCATCTATGATCATCCTGATCATCACTGCAACATCCTACTTCATGTCATCATACCTGATCCACCTGATCATCAATGCATCTACCTGATGCATACCAAGTATCTACCTGATACATATCATCATACATGATCCTCCTAATCATCAATGTATCCACCTAATACAAATACAAATACATGATACGTATCACCATACATGATCCACCTGATCATACAATGTATCCACCTGATACATATACAGATACATGGTCCAAGCATCCAACATGATGCATATACAAAGTACATACACATGATCCAACTGATCATATCCAGCATCCAACATGATGCATACATACATAAATGATCCAACTGATCATATCCAGCATCCAACATGATGCGTACATAAAAATGATCCAACTGATCATATCCAGCATCCAACATGATGCGTACATACATACATAAAAATGATCCAACTGATCATATCCAAGCAGAAACCAGAACATCATCCTGATGCCCATTATCCAGCGCTTACATCCACAGCCATGTGAAGGATCCTCCTTCCAAGATGCTTGGAATGGCTTCAGCAAATGTGTCCATCACTTCTTCCTTGAAGTGTCCTCGATCTGAAGAATGCCAAGCCTCTCTCTGAAGTACTCGAACTTCACCCTGGCTAGTGGCTTCGTCAGCACATCTGCAATATGCTCGTCTGTCGCAACATATAGAAGCTTCATAGCTCCTCTCTGCACCATATCCCTAATATAGTGATATTTGATCTCTATGTGTTTCGACCTATCATGAAACAGTGGATTCTCGGACATCTTCACACAACTTTGGTTATCACAGAAGATACCAGTAGCCTCCAACGGGAGATCAAATAACTCAGACAGTAGCTTCCGTAGCCATACTTCCTCACAACTAGCTGAACAGGCTGCAACATACTCTGCCTCAGCTATACTCAGTGCTACGCAGGACTGCTTCCTGCTAAACCAAGAGATCACACCTGATCCCATACTGAAGCAGCACCCAGATGTGCTCTTCCTATCTGCAGCATTGCCAGCCTAATCTGAATCAACATACCCCTGTAGGTTAAACTTTTGATTCGCTTCATACTTGAGCCCATAATCCACTGTACCCTTCAGGTACCTCAGAACATGCTTTACAGCAACCAGGTGAACACTCCTCGGATCCGTCAGGAACTGGCTCAATATGTTCACAGCAAAGCAAATGTTTGGTCTCCTGTTCGTCAGGTACATCAAGGACCCAATCATCTGACGATACATAGAGATATCAATTGGCTCATATGAAGCATCACATAGAAGCTTCAGATTCGATGCCATAGGTGTGGCCATGGCCTTGCAATCCATCATCCTGAATCTCTTCAGGATATCTACTGTGTACTTCCCTTGACCAAGGAAGATCCCACCTGCATTCTGCCACACCTCCATGCCTAGGAAATAGTGCATCATTCCCAAATATTTCATATCGAATTCAGCTGCAAGCTTCCTCTTAGTATCTGCAATCAGTCTGTCATCTCCTGTCACAAATAGGTCATCCACATACAGGAGTAGAATCACTGGATTCCCTTCCTCAACCTTGTAGTAAAGATTGGAATCTGCTTTACTCTTAGTAAATCCCAAGCTAGATAGGAAACTGTCCATCCTACCATACCAGGTTCTGGGAGCTTGCTTCAAGCCATACAAGGCTTTCTTCAATCTGCATACATATGACTCTCTGTCATGTCTTGGGACTGCATCCCAAACATCATCTTCATGATCGACGGATCATGGCATTCCATTTCTTCATCCCAGATCCTGGGAGCTTCAATATCTTCAATAGATATCTTTGTTGCTGGAACAAATGTTGTAGTCCTTTTGTAGGTGAAGATATACGGTCTTTCCTACAAAACAGGTTAAATTGCATGATTAGAAACATCTCATAGTTTTCAGAACAAATTCTTACTCATAAAGAAATATGTCATACAGTCATGCAATTATCTTAGCCAATGCTTCAATACAACATTTATCCATATCCCGTAACTTTCTAGATGCCTTCCAATCTCTACCAGAACATTGTTAAGAGTGTGCACAACTCCCAACATGTCAGCAAAGAGGTTTCATTCTAGATAAGTAGCAATGGAATGTTGTACAGTTCCATAGGCCACTTACCCATGTATATTATTAGCATACTGTTCATCAATGCAACTATTCTAATATGCACAATACATATCCTAAGTCTAGGAACATGAGCATATACATCATTGAACAATTTTAGACAAATATGCAAGAAATTAAAATACTTATCTTTGTTTGTTCGTTGGGTGGACTCCCTCTGAGTCTTCACTTTCTTGCTGGAGCTGTTGGAGTCCTAATATACAGTAGCTTCTTCTACACCTTTCTGTTGTGGAATGTAGAGAGATGGTCAACTCCCTCTGAATATCTGTATCCTTTCATAAACCACTGGAGTGTACTCCCTCTTGATCTTTGCTCCCTGGATTACCTGTCCTTGAACTTATATACATTCTCGATCCCTATGCATGCTTGTTAGTATCATCATTGTGTTATCCTCTAGGTCTAATATAAAATCATACATTCATTAGTATACTATTGAAACACAATAATCTCAATCATATATAGTCATGATCATTTCAAACAGAAATAATAAGCATTAGCATTCAAGGTTTATGTAGGATTCTTATGGTTAGTCAAATCATAAGAAACATAACATGTCTAAACCTGCAATTACTCAAACCTATGACTCTTCAGGTTAGTTGAATCATCAATCAAGATAAGAGATATAATATGCATAAAACCTATGATTATTCAAACCTATACCTTCATGATTCTTCTGGTTAGTCATATTATCAATTATGGTAAGAAACATAATATGCATACAACCATGATTATTCAAACTTATGACTTCATGAATAATCATTGTCAACAACACAACAGTATAAGATCCTAAACCAAGGTAGGATTCTAGCTTGATATAGGAAAAACATACCTGGATTAGCATGCTAGCTAGTTTATGTCTAACATACCCGCATAATGTCTTTTGGTTCTCTTTAGTGACTTGTGCTAGTAACCTGCATGTCTCATATGTTAACCATTACAAAACCAAGTTATACATACCTCGTAAATGGATCTTCTATGAGATCCATGACAATGGATGAATCTTTGTCCTCATGTTATCATGATCATATGTTCTTGGACTAGAACATGATTTGACTTTCTTGGTGTACCTTTCATGTTAGTAGACAACATAAACCTCATACAACACCATAATGCATTAGTACAATCATAAGTGTCAACACCCTAACCAATGAATATCTTCTATCATGCATTCATAATTTTGTTAAGGTGATACGACAAATCTAAAATCAAGATTGTACTAACCGTAATAACATGAAGATAAACATACCATAAACTTAATCAAGAACAAATCTCAAAACATACCTCGATGAGTCATACCTATCGAGATTGCTTGTAATCTTCTTATGTAAGGCCTTAGCCTCATCTCCCTCTGAAACAGGAACTTCTTCACTTATGCATGTGACCGATCCATCTTCTTCTAGGATTAACCCAATCCACTTGATTTACAAGAACTGGGACTGGAGCTAGATATGGGTTTGTCAGAGAAACCCCAAAAATTCAAACTTTGAATTTCAAACTTCTGAAAAGATAGAAATATGCGCCTTGATGAGCTGATCAAGCTAGTATATTTAGAATTTGAAAACTGCAAAGTTTCACTCCTCAATTTTGCCTTTGAAACTTCCAGATTCACTGGACGTGACCCTGAACTGGGGTTTGATGAAGCCCACTCTTTTTCCCCATAAAAAAGTTTGATTCAAAGCTCTAAGCTTCTATTTTTCTGAGGAGATTCCAGCCATGGTCACAGATTTCAAAAATTCCCTTTTTTTATAGAAGCCCTAATTTTCCACTTTTCTAATCAAAGTCCTAAACTAGGGTCTGATCAAACCCGGCCTTCTTCCCAACCAAAAATTCTGATCTTGGTCTCTAAATTTTTATTTTGATGAGTAGCATTCAGCCGTGGTCTCCTATTGCAAAAATTCCAACTTTCTTCAAAGCCCTAAATTCCGGAAGCCATGAATGAAGGTACTCAAAAATAATTCTGTTTTGACAGAAATATGTACCTGATTGTTTCTGGCGTAACTCTGAACTTTTTGATCCACAGGGTCTAAAACAAGTTTCCTGAGATAGCCTGACCTGTTACCTTTCCATCCTGACAGGTCTGACCTCAATTGGATTCTCTGAGAGAGAGTTATGGCAAATGTCGCAGCGTGACCTGTTTTGGAATAATACAGGAGTGCAAACTTGTACGTCGTGCCACGTGTTACTGTTTGAACTTCAGCCTCTGAAAACGTTTTCTGAGATAGTACAGTCTGTGTACTACCTATCACTTTTTACTAAATTTCATTTGGAGCTTCCTAGCCCAAGTTATGACCTTTTTCCCAATGTCACCCGATTTTGACTCAGATCTGGAAGAGGCAGAAACCCTATATTGCACAGATCATAAATCACAAAGTACAACGAATTAGAGGTTGTCCTTTGGACACAAGGTACCTGGAGATTTAATATGCATCCTGTAACAATTTCAGATCCGAAAACTTTGCCAAAATGGATTTATAGCGAAAGTGCTACGATGACTGGTTTTTGCTACATCAAGCCCTAGCATCGTAAGTGCAACAAGTGTCATACATGCCATATCATGCCTTCTTTCAGGATAGCTCTGATACCATGTTAAATTTTCAGAATTTACTTCAATCTGATCTAGGATCTTAACTGAGAGAACAACATGTACAGCATATCTACAGCATATCAATCATGGAGACAATAATGCAAGCACACAAGAGACACAAAGATTTACTTGGGGAAAACCATAAAGGTGAAAAACCCCAATAACTTCCTCAGAGATAGATAGAGCAATGATACAACCAACCAAGAGAGATAACCATAACCTAGTAGCAGATCCTCCTCCTCCATAAGTGTGCCACTCCTCCTTGAGTGCATGTGTGAGAAGTGAGTGAGCAAATAGAGTGCCTCCCACACTCTATTTATACTTGACTTGACTTGCCTTTTTACCTAACTCATGTAGGCTCAAACTTAACCACATAATATAATGCTGACTGGGCCGACCCCCAATAGGGTGGTCTAATAACCCTTTGACCCACATGACTTATACAAGGCCGACCCCAAACAAGGTGGTCTAATAACCCATCAAGTATAAGTTACGACACTTACAATATAAATGACGACACTTCCGTATAGAGGAATAATAACATCTCTATAGGAATACAATATACATATATGTGAAATACATTCCGAAGTTACACATACATCAACACCAGAGAGTGCAGAGAATAGAACATATTCTTTTGGATCTTCTTTCTTCACCTTATTTCTTTTCCTTTTAGGCTTTACCTCTACCTCTTCTTCTTCTTCATCTTCTTCCTCTTCTTCTTCTTCACTATCATTTTCTGCCATATGTGCATGGTGTCTTTTGTGGACAAACTTCTTCTTTTGTGAGGGACAAAATCTGGAGATGTGTCCTAGCTTATTACAGTTATAGCATTTGACTGTGGAAAGATCTCTTACTGGAAATGGTCCTTTTCTCTTTCTAGAGAAGTGTTGAGATCCTTTGTGGTCAACCTTCTTGAGATGACCTGTTCTTCTTCTTCTGGTATGGGTGGCCAAAGCTTGGTCATCTTCTTTGAGAATAGCTTCTCTGTTGGCTACCCTAGCTTCTTCTTGAACACAATCCTCCCATACTATATCAAACTTAATGCTTTCTTTCCTGGCACACATGGTTTGTATGAAAGATTCCCAAGATCTAGTGAGACCATTGAGAGCAGTCATCACTAGTTCATCCTCATCAAGAGTATCACCAATTGCATCTAGTTGTTCCTTGATTTGTGAAACCCTTGAGAAGTAGTCTTGAATGGATTCTCCTTTGTGCATCTTGTTACTCTTCAATTGAGTCCTTAGATTCATTTTCCTATTGATGTTCTTTCCTTCATACATTCTTCCTAGGGCATCATACATTTCCTTTGGAGTCTTCTTGGAGGCCACTTGGGGAATCAAGTGGTCTTTAATGGAATCAGCTATGATTCTCTTTTCCCTAATCAAATCCTTCCTATGCTTTTCTTTGGCTTCATCTCCTTCTGGTTCTGCAACTTCTTCCTTGATATACTGAGCAAGATCATTCACCTAAAGAATGAGACCAATTCTATATTTCCATGCCCGAAAATTTTCTATACCTTCTAGCTTGTCTTCAAGCTTAGTGTTTGGAGCCATCCTCTCTTGGGGGAGTCCAAGAGACAAAGCAGACTTACCTGAAAAGTTGCTTTTCACTTTTCCAGAATCTGGAATAGAATTTTATCGCACTTTTGGTAGAATTAGGGTTTGACTTTTCCAGAGTTCTACTCAACCAAAAAGTTCGATCTATAGCTCAAAAGAATGCTCTTGAGAAGGGCTACTCAGCCATGTAATCAGAATTCAAAAATTCCAACTTTTTTTTTCTGAAACCAAAATCTGATGTATCGCACTTTTGGTAGAATTAGGGTTTGGAATTCCCAGAGTTCTACCCAACCAAAAAGTTTGATCTAGGGCTTAAAAGAAAGGTATTGAAAAGAGCTATCCATCCATGCAACCAAAAATCAATAATACCAAGTTTGGACTGAAACCCTAACTTCACCAAAGAGAGAGAGAGAGGTATTCTTACCTTGTGAAAGATGTCCTATTCAGTCTAGCTCTGATACCATGTTAAGTTTAAACCAAATAGCCAAGCAAGATCACTGAAAGAAACACAATCACAAGATAGACACACAATATACCCTGAGAAACCCTCATGGGGTAGAAAACCCAGCAAAGCTTTCCTCAATAAGATGATTAACCAAAATACAAGATGTGCTCCTTCCTCCTTTGTCTCCTTAGCAGATCCCCCAGACAAGTGCGCACTCTTCCACAAGTGAGTGAATGATCTAATGAGGAGTTCACCTCCTCTATTTATACTGACCCTCAACTGACTAAAAGACCTAATGGGGCCGACCTCTCCTGGAGAAGTCTAATAACCCCTAAAATATAACTACAGGGCCGACCCCCACATGGTGGGTCTAATAACCCTAGTTAATACAAACCCGTGGAGGAATAAACATCTCCAGATACAGGATATGGTTACCTCGGAGGAATGAAACATATCCGGAATAATAAAATACAAATATAATATTCTTTGAAGTTACAATATTCAACAAGCCCTAATCAATGAATGTCTTCAATCATTCACATGCATTCATACTGTTGCTAGGGTGATAAGACAATTCTAACATTAATCAAGATTGTACTAATAAATAACATGAAGACAAAACACATTATGAACTTAATCAAGAATCAGATTTCAAGACATACCTGAACCTCCTTAAGTCATACCTGTCGAGACTTCTTCTTAGCCTCAACTCCCCCTGAAACTTGATCTGGAACTTGATTAGAGTTTGTTGGAGAAACCCTAAAAATTCAATCTTTGACTTTCACACTTTCGAATGAATGGAAGGATGTGTCTTGCTAGGATGATCAAACTAGCATACTTCAATTTTGAAATCTCCAAAATTTGACCCCTCAAAATTGCCTTTGAAACTTCTGGATCTTCTGGACAGGATCCCGAACTAGGGTTTGATGAAGCCCACCCTTCTGTCCAATGAAAAGGTTCGATCCAAGCTCTAAACTCTTATTTTTCTGAGGAGCTTCCAGCCGTGGTTACAGACTTCAAAAATTCCAACTTTTGCTGAAGCCCTAATTTTCCATCTTTCTGATCAAAATCCCAAACTAGGGTTTGATCAAGCCCGGTCTTCTACCCAACCAAAAAATTTGATCTTGGTCTCTAAATTTTGATTTTCCTGAGTAGCATTCAGCCATGGACTTTGATTCCAAAAATTCTAACTTTCTCCGAAACCCTAAATTCCGGAAGCCATGAATAAAGGTGCTCCAAAAATAATTCTATTTTGACAAAAATATGCACCTGATTGTTTCTGCTATAACTCTGAAATTTTTGCTCCACAGGGTCTGAAAACGTTTTTTGCAGTAGCCTGACCTGTCATATTTCCATCCTGACAGGTCTGACCTCAATTGGATTTTCTAAGAGAGATTTATGCCAAGTGTCGCAACGTGACCTGTTTATGGGATAAAACAGGAGAGCGAACTTGTACGGCATGCCACATGTCACTGTTTGAACTTCGGCCTCTGAAAACTTTTCCTACGATAGCTTGCCCTGTTATCTTTCTATCCTGATAGGTATGACCTCAATTGGACTCTCTGAGAGAGAGTTATTCCAAGTGTCGCAAGATGACCTGTTTATGGGATAAAACAGGAGAGAAAAATTGTATGGCGTGCCACGTGTCACTGGTTCACCTTCGGCCTCTGAACAAGTTTCCTGAGATAGTACAGTCTGTGTACTACCTGTCACTTTTTACGAAATTTCATTTGGAGCTTCCTAGCCCAGGTTATGACCTTTTTTCCAAGGTTACCTGATTTTGACTGAGATCTAGAAGAGGCAGAAACCCTAACTTGTACTAATCATAACTCATAAAGTACAATGAATCTGAGGGTACCCTTTGGACACAAGGTACCTGGGGATGTTATCTTCGACTTGTAAGCTTTTCAGACCCTGAAACTTCGCAAAAATGGATTTATAGCGAAAGTTCCACGATGACTGGTTTTTTCTATGTAAAACCCTAACCTTCAAATTGTCATAAGTAAAGCAAGTGTCGTAAGTGCCATACCTTGCCTTCCTTCAGGTTAGCTCTGATACCATGTTAAGATTTAATATGCTAAGATAGAAAATAACAGCATTACATTCCATTTCACAATAATAGCATATACAGGATCACTGAAGAAATAACAAGCACAGCATAAACACAAGAGACAGAGATTTATCCTGGGAAACCCTCATGGGGTAGAAAACCCAGCAAAGCTTCCTCAATATATATGACCAGCAATATACAAAGATGAAACCCTGAGACATGATCTCCTCCTCCACAATAGCAGACCTCTCCTCCACAAGTGCGCTATCCTCAAGTGAGTGTGTATAATGAGGAACACACCTCCTCTATTTATACACTACTCTGATATGTATTTTACACAAGTACATGTAGGCTCGTATTTAACCATTAGGTTAAATACCCCATTATAACTGACTGGGCCGACCCCCACATGGTGGGTCTAATAACCCTTTGACCCATATAACACATACAGGGCCGACCCCCACTAGGGAAGTCTAATAACCGAAGTTACCACATTCCAACGGAGGAATAAACATCTCTGGATATACAATAAGATCTTCACGGAGGAATGAAACATCTCCTGAATAATAAAGTACAAATATAATATTCTTTGAAGTTACAATATCTCAACACCCCCTATGTTCCATAATGTAGCTACACTACCATAGAGAATCTATAGAGAAAACAAAAAGTTCCCACTTTTTTACTTGGTTGGTACTAGGCCACCTAAAAGGCTAGCTTAACTCCAAGGCTCCAGCAAATTCTTCCAATGAAAACCTAGTAGGGCTTTTAGAACAAGAAATGTGTATCTCCTCTCCACCTTATTTATTTATAAAAAAAATTCAATATACCTATTACATTAAGAATAGATTAAATCATAATCCAAAATCAAAAGAAACTTTATCTAGGAAATCATTAAACTTAATCTAATAGATGTAACTAAATGTTACTTACAATTACTATTTAATTTCATATATATATATATATATATATATATATATTAAAAATATTAAATAGTAAAGAAAATCTACCCTCGCCACAGATAGAGAATGAGAGGAAAATTTATAACTAACAATCTAGACAATACTTAATTTGACATAAAATAAGAAAACAAAAAACCAAACCTAAATGTCATGAAAATAATAACCATAAATATACACACGTTTAAAGATTTAATAGAAGTTATTTTCCTCTAAATTCACCTTACACATAGCCAAATCAATAGTGCACTACAGCTCAGTATGGGGGAGATGTTGTAAAAAGTGAAGTACCATATTATGTTGGCCATTAATAAATTCATGTCATCTAATAAAACCTAAAAAGTGATAGTAAAAAGTGAAGTACCATATTATGTCGGCCATTAATAAATTCATGTTGGTTAATAAAATAAAAATTATGGAAAGTATTTAAAAAAAAACATGTTGGCTCATAAAATAAATTATTATGAAAAGTAATTAAAATATCGATGTTTGTTTATGAAAGTGATAGTAAAAAGTGAAGTACCATATTATGTCAGCCATTAATAAATTCATGTCGGCTCATAAAATTAAAAAAATAATGGAAAGTATTTAAAAAAAACCATGTTGGGTCATAAAATAAAATGTTATGAAAAGTAATTAAAATATCGATGTTCGTTTATAAAATAAAAACCTAAAACTTAAACCCCGATTTATCAATCAAGAGATATCAAATTTTCTTGAGTTTAAATTTAAAAAAAGTCTTTAGTTTAAGTCTCATATTTACTTTTTACTTTGTATTATTCTTTTTTGTTTATGGCGAACATAATATTTACTACCTAATCTTAAGCTCTAAAGTCTCTAGTTTAAGTCTCATATTTACTTTTTATTTTGTATTATTCTTTTTTGTTTATGGTCAACATAATATTTATTATTTTTATTTTGTATTATTCTTTTTTCTTTACTTTGTATTATTTTGTTACTCGACAAACTCGACAAACACTCACATTTTACAAGATCTCCCTCATATTGGGCTAGTAGAGCACCTCTCGAGGCAATAATAACACTTAGTTCAAATTGAAGTTGTAATTTTAAATAATAAATGAATAAACTCCATATGAATGGACTTATACAAAATCCCTAAAAAAATAATGACATACTTTATTATTTGGATACCATATTCAAAAGTAAATTTGAAGGCCGAATTTAAGTTTTAATATCCACAAGTTCGAAAGAATTTTTTAATGTATAAGAAATTACACTATCAATATAATAATAAAAAATTTACACTATCAACTTAATAATAAATATAAATTTAGAATTTTGGATTTACTTGTTATTTTTGTTAAATTTTTTATGCCAAATTTAGGTTTTAATATCCACAAGTTCGATAACAAGTTGTGGACATACAAGTTAGAATTTTTTTAAATTTTTTAATGTATAAGAAATTACACTATCAATATAATGATAATAAATTTACATTATCAACTTAATAATAAATATAAATTTAGAGTTTTGGATTTACTTGTTATTTTTTTAAATTTTTTATTAAAAACCTTGGAGCTTTTTTCTATAGAAATTTCAAATACTTGTTATTTTTGTTAAAAAAAAAATTTAATAATTTTTTTTTTTTTAAGATTTCAAAGTTTATAAATAAAATAAAGTAATTAGAGTAAATTTCTTTACTGTGGTTTTGTGTATCCATTTGGAAAATGACTTACATGAATAGTAAAACTAGTCAATAATGCAAAGATGCAAAGATATCAATAATATTTGTCTAACACAAGCTGAAACGGAACCAAAATACTTTCCCACAAAATTTTGGAAAGCAACATTCCCGTGAAAAGGCAATTTCAGCAGTTAAAGCTAAAGCCTAACATTGATATTGATCTGGAATTGAATTTTTGTTGGTTGACAATCCCTCCCACGCATCAAATTAATCCTTCTCGATCTTACTGCAAGTCGGAATACTTATGGCTTTATCTTTGACGTCAAAATCCAACTAGAACACTTCCAAATATTAATTGGCAGACTATCCCAATCTCTATAGATACGCAGTTGTCAAACCCAATGATTTTAAAGAGTAGATAACCAAAGGCGTAACCGTATAAGTAAAGAACACGTCCACCAGAAGATCGACTAGTTGACGAAATATATTATTGGGTCCACTTGCTATTCATACTCATTTTCATTATATAAAGTTTTATCTACTGGTTTTATAACATTTATTTTAGGGTTATTACTTTTTGGGGACCACTTGCTATTCTTGTTAGCTGCCAAATCTTATATAGAAATTTCTCTAATGCTTTTATCAAGGTTATTGTTTTTTCTTGTCCACTTGCTATTTTTGTTGGCTGCCAAATTTGAAAAAATTATGAACACTAAAATTAAAAGAAGTGCCTTCTTAATTTGTTTGATTGTTATAGGTGGTAACTTGGTAAGTGTTATAACTGTCAAGAAAAGCTGACTTGTTATTTTCTTTCGTTTGCTAAATTTAGAAATCGGAATTTCCAATTGTTATAGTTGGCAAGTGTTATAAACGTCAAGAAAAGTTGGCAAATGTTATAAATGTCAAGAAAAGCTGTGAGTTGTTTTATCTTTGCCAAATTTAGAAATTGGAGTTGTTTTCTCTTGGCTAGATGTGAAATTGGAATTTCCAGTCATTACCGTCTCCTCTATTAAAATTCGCCCAGAAAAGTTGTCAGTTGTTCTCTTTGAGTGATTATCATTACCCTCTCCTCTACTAAAATTCGCACGGGCATCTGTACAGTTTTGTAATATTGCTGGCGTTGAGTTGGAGATCGCCTCTGCTAAATCCGCCAAGCAGAGAGCCAGTAGGATTCGTTGTCCATATTTAGTACAATTTCCAATTTTAGGAAGCAAGATTCTCAGCTATTTTACAATTTTAAGAATCATGATTTCTTTTTTGTACTCGGATTGGTTGTGCATATTAAGTACAATTTCCAATTTTAGGAAGCAAGAATCTCAGCTATTTTACAATTTTAAAAATCAGGATTCTTGGAAATCTGAAATTTTTTCCACATGTAGTTACAAAAGCAGGTGCAGTGACATGCATGCAAAAAGCCAATGATAACTGCATTCTTATCCAGAAAGCAGAAGTATTTTAGTGGAATTCTTATTGTTAATGGAATTCTTTTAATGGAAGTCTTATCGTTAATGGAACTCTTTTAATGGAAGTCTTATCTGTATAATAATAGCGTTGATGCTACAGCACAGGGTGTGTGAACGAATTCGTCGCGTTTGTAAACGAATTCAAACGCATTTCTTCAGAAACCTTGACGTGGCAAGCTGCTGAAGATCCCATCTACAATGGCTATAGGTCGGTACTTGTCTCAGCGACAACGGAGGAAAAATTGGTAGGCTTCTTTAATTTGGCCAGACAATACAATTTGTTAGTATTATATGGAGATTGGATCTTCTGGTCTAAAATGAGTTTACATGACTGTAGAAGGATTTGCAAGGTGGGAGCCTCCTCGCGGGCATTATAGAATGATGAAGTATCCTTCGGAGGAATTCGTCAGAGGCACTGCGCCTCCGTGTCCTTTCCAATTCCCAATTTCCTGGTTTCGCTGCCTGTGAATTTGCCATGCGCAATGCTCGGAACGGTATTTTCTCAGTGAAAATGGGGATGGCTCTCAGACTCGTATCTCAACTCTCGTTCAAACAGTGGACTCCATCGCCCGCTGATATAAAAAACGGGTCCTCAGGGTAAAAATTCACTGCCGGAGAGAATGGTCTTTACCAACGACAATTCAGTAGATGACATCTCTGCCAAGCTTTGGCCCCAAGGAAACCACAGATTCCGGTTTGTTCTCTGCATCTTCATCTTCAAGTTGATGTAATATTCGTAATGCTATAATCTGATATGTATAGTACTAGTTATTCTATTACTAGTACTACTTATAATGTATAAGGATTAGAATCTTGATATGTATAGTACTAGTTATTTTATAAGTGATAGCTATATTTGATGTACTGCTGCATAAGGATTAGAATCTTCATATGTATAGTACTAGTTATTTTATAAGTGATAGCTATATTTGATGTACTGCTGCAACGAGACGATGCAGGAATACAACTCACAGATCGGCGACTGTTTACAGGTGAATCAGCTTTCTGCCACTTTTTCCTTAATTACAATTCTCTTGTAACTAAAATAAGTGATGGCAATGGTTGGCAGATGTGGAGTAATAGCAGATATCGCAGCGCAGATATGGTGTATGGACTATCGGAAAGGCTGTCCATGGCGTTTTTTCTGGATTTTAAAGACAAAGCCGAGATTCGTGCTCCTGAAGAGCTGATCGATGAGAAGCATCCCAAAAATACAAAGCAGTTATGTTTGAAGATCTGAGACTATACTCAGTTTACGACGATGTCAGCACCTATTGTGTTTGGGCGATTTTGACAGTGGTGGTTGTTTTTGAATTCAGCACCTGTATGATCTCATTATTTTTATTAAATTGTTGTTCACAATAGTGTACACAATCGTAATGGTAACTGTAATTTAGTTTCTACACATAAAAACCTACAATTCTATATCTACAGGTGCAACACTGAGAAAGGGTTTCAATAGAGGTTTAAGAACACTTTCTGCAGGTGCTTTAGCTCTTGCTGTCGCAGCCTGTAACCATCATAATCAGCACATTTACTTATCTTCATTGCCTAATTATGTGTCACGGGATTAATTGGTTATCTTCATTTCCTTAATTGTCATCGTCAAATTGCTTTTCTTTTTGTTGATTTCAGGTTCACTTGCCAGTCCTTTAGCGAAGCTCCATTCATTTTCAATTTATGAGTATTGTTTCAGGGTATTCATTCTGAGTATGGTTTCAGGTTATTCACTTCGACATTTTGTTATATTCTGGACTCTTGCTCTAGAACCAGAGATACCCGGTTTGTCCTCATTGCTATGGTCGCGACCATAAATTTGACTGTAAACCCCATCTGGGCAGGAGAGGGCCTTTAGGGCAATCTTACAACTCCATCGAATGTGGCGGACTGCATCGATGATATACCACATCTGGGAAGGAGAGAACCTTCATAAATTGATAATAAAAAAATTCAAGAATGTGGCGGACTCCATCAAAAGTATACAATATAATATGCCTTTAGGGCAATCTTGCAACTGATGACCCCCTTGCATACCTGTATTATTACCTGTATAATAATAGCGTTGATGCTGCAGCATAGGGTGTGTGAACGAGTATGTGTCTCGACAAGAATTCAAACGCATTTCTTCAGAAATCTTGACGTGGCAAGCTGCGGAAGATCCCAGCTACAATGGCTATAGATCGGTACTTTTCTCAGCGACCACGAAGGAAACATTGGTAGGCTTCTTTAATTTGGCCAGAGTTGGTGGTGCCTCAAGCACTGCGCCTCAGTGACCTTGGCATTGCATGGATGCACACAATCGGAGATCCAGGTATGTTATTCATGGATATCTAAGATTTGACAAATTCTGCTTATAATGAAATTTTCGGTGTGGTTGTTCAATAGGATTTTCATTATAGCTCCCGAGACTGTCACTATTTTCGCTGTTGTATTGGAATTTTCTTGGAGTACTTTGTCTCAATTAATAAATTCATTTAGGGTGTACTAATAGGGTATTTGGGTGTAGTAAACATTCTCTGTTTTAGGTTTTGGCAATTTTTGGGGTTCATATTTATTGAAATTTAAAATTTGTATATATATGTCGGAGTTTTTGGGATCTGTTTTCCATCAAAAATGCAATTTTGACACTAAAATACAGTAGTTCATGTTTGAAAAAATCCACAATTTTATTTTATTTTCCATGTTTTTTATTTATACCTGCAGTATAGAATTCTTTAAAATATGCCGAGTTTTTAGCTGTGCTTTTTCCGTTCCAATAATTTATACTATAATAAGATTTTAGCACGTGTAGTGGTCATAGCAAGTAGTAGATTTTCACATCCTCAGGTATTTAAGGTTGAAAGTTCAATGAACTTAAAATCCAAAAACATTTTCTATTTCCGAGTCTTTCCAAAGAAATAGCTTCGCAGAAAACCTAAAAAAACATTGCAGCAATGTGATCAGGAAGAATATTGGTTGCCCTTTTTGGTTGGAAAATGTACTGCGAATATGACAAAAAAATTTGGACAATTATAAAAGCGACACACAGAGCAACATTCCTGGACACACAGAGCAGCATTCAGCAATCAAACAAACAGCTTTCCAAGTTTTGAAACAGCAATCAAACAGAGTCTAAATCTAATATAGTGAACCCACCCATTTGTGTCTTCGACTGTCCAGCCTGAGAGATTTGACACTTTGAACAGAGCATCTTTCCACCGTTCAATATCCTCTCGTTTGTGAATTCCACTACGCTGTTGGTGTTGGAATGCCTGGGCAAGTGGGCTCCCGGGTCGCTCCGGGTGACGCACCTGCCAAGGAGCTACTTCGTAAAAGAGAGGGATGGCCCTCCCCTGCACCTGTGTTACAATTAAGGAGAGTTCCTTGAGTCACCACACAGAGGATGCATAATATGGGGGCAAAAATTCAAAATAGGAATCCTAATTCGGCTACATTCAATGGCGCGCTCTATTGTTACATTAAGATCGTCTCATTTTTTGAGTTGCTGGGCATCATGGAAAACATGGATTTCTTTGCCAGCTGCGAGGGATCTCTAGAGATGATCTAGGAATCCTTTCCTGACATCTGAACCTTTGAAGCTTAAAAACACATCATATCTCCATGCTCTCTGCATTCCCATTGTTTAATCTGTTGCTTGCTTGATAAGGGGTATGCCGGGGAGCCTTTTGTAGAAAGTTAGGAGTCTGGAAAATAAGATATCATCCACTCCGTCGATCTTCAAATATTCAGCTACAGCTACAGTGAAAAAGCAGCACTCACTCTCACTCTCTCCCCTAACCCCATTAGTATTTATTTATTTCTCCCCCCCACCCCTCCTCTCCACTACACCTAATCACCATCTCTCTCTCTCCCTCTCTCTCTCTCTCACTCACTCTCTACCTAGAAACCACCCAATCCTCATCCCCCTATCCTTATCCCCCCTCTTTGTCTCTTTGTCTCTCTCTCTCTCTCTACCCCTAACCACTCTTTCTCCCTCTAGCCCTAACCTATCTTTCTCTCTCTAATCATAAACCCACCCTCTCAGCCTCTAACACCCTTGCTTATCCTCCTAACCCTAACACCCTCTCTCTTCAAAACACCCTCCCCCTACCAACTCTCTCTCTCTCTCTCCAACACCCTCGCTCATGCAAAACAATGCCTTCTCTCAAACTTTACTACTCCCCACCAAATCCATAAACCTCTTAATCTATATCTCTTTCTTTCCCCCATCCTACCTCCTCTCTCCTTCCCCTAATTACCCGCCATCTTTCTTTCTCTCAATTTATCTCTCTCAACCCCTTAATCATCCACCTATACATAACCCCCACCAATCCCTCTCTCTCCCTACTCCCTAACATACCCCCACTCTCTCTCTCTCTCTAGAACACACATATTCAACCTCTTAATCCCACACCTAAAACTACCTTCCACCTCCCTTTCTCTCTATCCCCCATCCTCACCCTAACCCTTACTATCCCCCCATCTCTCTCTCTATTTTTCCTCTCCCAACACTTACAGTTTCCTCTCTCTCTCTCTCTATGTAAACACTCTTTCTCCCTATAACCCTAACCTCTCTTTCTCTCTCTACTCATACACCCACCCTCTCTCACGCTAACCCCCAAACTTCTCCTTCTCACCACCAGATTTTTTGGGCATCCTCTCACATGCCCGTTGTCACTTTGGTTTGCATGCCACATCAGTCGTTGTCCATTTTTTATGAATTTTATATTCTCAGATTCAATTTTCCACGCTCGTGACGATGCTTGAGATCATTTCTCATTCTCACTACCATATTTTTTGGGCATCTTTTCAAATGCCCATCGTCACCTCGGTTTGCATCCCACATCGATCGTTTTCCATTTTTGACGAATTTAATATCGTCGGATCTAGTTTTCCACGCTCATGATGATGCTTGAGATCATTTCTCGCTCTCACCACCATATTTTTCAGGCATCCTCTCACATGCTTATCGTCACCTCGATTTACATGCCACATTAGCTGTCATCTGTTTTTGACGATTTGTATATCGTGAGATTTAGTTTTCCGCGTTCATGATGATGCTTGAGATCATTTCTCGCTCTCACCAGGAACCTTTTTTGACATTGTGCCCTCACACCTTACCGCCTCAATTTGCGTGCCACATTGGCAACTGTCAGATTTTTACAAAATTTGTGCATCACAACTTATACACGAGCCCTTCACTCCATCCATACTGCAATTATGGCATTGTTTTTTTATCATTCATCAACCCGCAAGAAGGCCCCATCAGTGTTTCCCACCTATCACTGTGATTCATCCCCATAGTTGTCCCTTGATTGAACACTTCCTCCTTGCCTCACCATTACTTTTGTTTGGTATAATTTTATCCCTTTTTTCGGGCGATCAATTCCTTTTTTGACTCCTAAAACAATGAAAATATCATCGAGCAATCTTTCTTCCTTTCATGCTCATTAAATGTATTTGAAAGGGCGCCTACCTGGTATAAGTTTACCCCTTTTCCGCACCTTGTAGACTAATTACGAAAAATGAATACTCTAGTCACATCGGCCAGAAGAGTTCTTCATTGTATCATTTTATGCTTTTTCGATCCTTGGAGACTAAAACACAAAAAAGAACCCCCTTGGAGTCTACTTATCGCTTTCAGACTCTCTAAAATTGAAAGCAACTACGAGCATGAACTGTCGTAGGCTCGTACAAATCCACATGACAGTAAATTTTTGTAGCACACTTTTATCCCTTCTTTGAGCTCCTTAAACCATGAAGAAGGCACCAACAGTGCCTCTCGATGCCACAATAAAGCATATATAATCACACTATTATGGCAGCTTCTCGAATTTGGTCGCCTTTGTTCAGAATATTCTATGATATGCCACCTTGAGAGTTTCTCGATACCATACATCAGTTTTCCCTCCTCAGCTTCTCCCATTGTAGTAAATACCCTTGATCCCTTAAGCTATGATCTCCATACCTAAAGTTAGTTTCATATGTTTCCAGATCATCCATGTCATCATGCTCTGAACAAAGGAAGTTTGAGTCCCCCCCACTCTATCACCCCAATTATTCCCCATCCCCATGGTATGTCAATACCAATATCTATACCATTAACTCTTGGTTGTACACTTCACGCTCCTATTAAGGAAGCATCATTGCCTTGATAGTTGCAGGTCTCCCTCTGTCGAAGCCAAACAATCTATTCTAGAGGATATACACAGAGGTCCCTGTGCCCTGGACTCATCACGATTAGTGCTAAGTTCCTACGGATCATTTTGAAAGGAGTCCTTAGTGCCTATCCAAATGATTGTTTCTCACATGCTCAATGTCAACACCTTGATCGCATCGTTGAGATTCGTACAGGGTATCAGTTCTTTCAGTTATTTGTCGAAGACCCCGGATGTCACTGAACTCTAGCACATTGGTAAGTCTACTTTCAGAACAACTAGTTACATGTTCCTATGGATATCCGGGATACGCTTGGCAACAGTATTCAGAAGTACCCCAGTTTTATACTCCCTTGAGTATACAGTTCCATATACTCTTCAAATATTGAATCACAATTATTGAGTCCCTATACTTGTTGAATACCTTTAGATCTAGTAGTTCATCAACCCTTCTGACACCTCATTCAGAATGGTTGTTTCCCTTTTCTAGTGTATCAGTTCTTCAGATCAGTCATGGTATGACCATGACTATGTCCCAACATTGTGTCCTCTCTGGACCATTATGATGTACACAGTAGGTTTATATGTATTGTTTAGGTCCCCTTTTTTGGGCCTCATTGTTATTTATATGTCTTTATACGAACATGGGTATGCCCGCCTCATCCATTATCAGAGATTATTCCTCATCCATTTTGAGGGCATGTATTTTCAGTTTGTACAGTTCGTATAGGACCCTTGCTCCAATCTCCAATTGGTCTCTTCTCTCCTCCAAACCCCAAGAAAAAGACAAAATAACTATGATTTCTATCAGCCATACGATGAGCTCCTACCCTCACACATCAGGGGGCAATCTGTTGACACCCAAAAAATGCTTACTAGCTCATTTCCCTATTCACATGACCCATTTGTCCACTTTTCCTACCATTTTAGCCTCTACAAACCCTCAAAGGCCACCAAAAATGCCAAAATACATCTTTTTTCTCCTCAAAATATTCAATTTTCCTCAAAAAATACAAAAAACCCTCAAAAGGGGTCCAAAATTCCTAAAAATCAATTAAAAGGGAATAAAATTCAAAAATATATTCAAAAAAGGAAAAAAGAGGAAAAAAGAGGAAAAGAAAACCTAAACCGTTTTTCACCAATACCATTGGTTTCCTTAAACCATAGTTGTATTCTCCATCACCCAAAAGCTATAAAAAGGTGATAGTGGCTCCTCACTAATCATCCACATTTATCCTCTCCTTATGCTGCCAATTTCTTCCCTGAGATCTTGAGCCACCATTTGAGCTTAGATCCATCTTTGGAGTTCCCTTTTTGGCCAATCCTCCCACTTGCATTTGGAGAAGAGAAAGATCATTGGAGCATTGGAGCACCTCACCCTTGCAGCTACTCAAGCTTGACCAAACTCACAATTTCAGGTAACCTGTTATTTGTAAAGCTATTTTTCATAAATAAAAATTTGTTTTACATGGATCATTCGAGTTTTTACTGTTTACTGTAGATTTCTATCTTGTACATGTTAGATTAATATTTTTTTTTTCATTAGTTTTTACTGCTTTAATTGAGATTGCTACTACGAAGTTAGTAGGTGCACATTTGCACATCCTTGGGTGAAAACCCAAACAACACCTCCTACCCCTAACTCCCATCTCTCTCCAAAACCCCCTTCCCCCTACCACCTCTCTATCTCTCTCTCTCTCTCCTACTACCACTAACCACCACTCCTCTACCTCTCTCTATATATCTCCCCGTTTATGCATAAGGCCCCCCTCTCACTATGTTTATCCTAAAACCCCAACCCCCATCCTCAAACCCTCATCCTCTCTCATACCCCTACAATCCCCCCTTTAGCTATGTCTCTCTCTCTCTCTCTCTCTCTCTCTCTCTAATTCACCTACCCCTAACAATCACCCCTCTCTCTCTCCCCTATCCCCCAAAAAACCTCTCTATCTATCTCTAAACCACACCATCCCACTCCTCATCCCCCTATCCCTATCCCCTTCTTTCTCTCTCTCTCTACCCCTGACCTCTCTTTCTCTCTCTAATAATACACTCACCCTCTCTCCCACTAATCTCGGTCCTTGTTCTCTTACCCCTAACCCCCCCCTCTCTTCAAAATCTTGTCCCCCCATCACTTCTCTCTCTCTCTCTCATCAACCCCTCCACTCCTGAAAAATACCAAACTCTCTCAAACTTCCCTACTCCTCACCAAATCCCTAACCCTCCTAATCTCTATCTCTTTCCCTCCCCCATCCTCTTTCCTCTCTCCTTCCCCTAATCACCGCCAAGATCTCTCTCTCTCTCTCTAACCACTCTTTCTCTCTCTAATAATACACCACCCCTATATCTCTCCCCTATACCATAACACCCCGCCCTCTCTGTCTCTAACACATGCACTCACCCCTCTAATACCACCGCTACTAATAAACACCCACCTCCCCCCTCCCTCTCTCCCCTACTAACCCCTCCTCTCTCTCTCTCTCTATCCTATACATAAGATCCCCTCTCTATGTTTCTCATAAGCCCCATATTCACTACAACTAACCACCCCTCCACTATCTGTCTCCCTATCTACCCCCACATCCCTACGCACATCTCCCGCTCTATCCCCCTATACTATATGTCATGTCCCAAAATTGGAATTGGGTCACAATGGCCTAATCACATTAGCCATATTCATTAGAGTTTGTAAAATTGATGTTAAGGGTCAAATAATTGCTAAGGAGAAAAATTATTAGTTTCCTAGGTTTGGGGTGGAAGCTTTAGGATTTGGAATAAGGGGGATAATAAATGATATTTAGACATTAGAAGGGTTCAAGTATTTAATAAATAGAGTGAATAAAGAAATTCAAGAGAAATCCTAGGTGACAAATGGTTTTGGAGACATATGGAGGATGTGGGACCCACACTAGCTTGATTTTTCATAATACATGGTATCTCTCTTTTGCAAATTCGAATTAATGAGAATGTGAACACTCTTGGGTGAGTTGGTCAGTCATAAAAGATGTCATTGAGCATCTTAGGTCGAATTGGGAAGGATTGGTAACCTCCATGGACACTTGGGTTAGATTCCCTAGCCCCTATGACACCAATGATGGAGCATCTATGACAACTATGACAAATTGTAGACTTGACCTCTGACATCTGACCACTATTACATGTCAGCCCCAAAAATAGGCTCAAAGAAGGCGAATTTGGGAGTTGGAGAAGCCAAAGAGACTCAAAATCGAATTTGGGAGAAGATAGAAGGTTGGAACTAGGAGACAAGTGGCAAATGTGGAATATTTCCTAAATGGAAATCTATTGAATCTATTGAGAGGATTTCAACCCTTAGAAGGCTAATGTTGGTTATAAAATGTAGAAATGAAGTATGAGAATAGCTTTTGATCATTTGTAGAATTTGCAATTGCATTTGTGTAGAGGGAGAGCTAGTGGATGACTAGTTTCTTGCCTTAGCCAATTTTGAGGGTGAAAGATTCCCATCCAAGTTGGTAATTGGAAAGGCCATTCAGACCTTTCATCTGGAGCTTTAATAGATTCTTTATTTGCAGGTGTAAGCTACAGGACAGCTCATGGTTTCTTCTATTGCAGCTCACTCCTTCAACCATTTCCAGTTTTGATGACATATTCTTGATCCTTGAGGGAGGGCATTTTTGGTGAGATATTGTTCTCTTTGGGGAAGCTTTTAATTCCCCATTTCTTTTTTAATATGAATTAAATACTCTGTTCTTCATCTCCAAAAAGTTTCAGGTCGAAATTCCAAGTAGAAATGTATAAATCTCATTTTTAATGGAAGAACAATGCCATTTCCCCACTACCTTGTTGTGAGCCAATGTATTGATGATGATTTCGAATGAATGGATGATTCTATGATATATTTGTGATAAATATACTTCCATGTATGTCTTCTACAAGTTTCATGTACTGTACTTGAGCATTTGAAGCATTTTTACTCAGTTTAGTTGTATTGGGAGGTGAAATAGTGCCATTTCCCCAAGGGTTGAATTGGGAATTTTTGTAGTTGAATGGGACAGGGCGAGAACAGTTGTAATAATCCATTAATGGTGCATATGAGACTTTAATAAAATACTTAACACATTACATACCTCTGTTCATAAATTTGAGTGGGTTTGGAGGCATTTGGGAAGCCATTTTCAGTACTTACCCCAGGGGGATTTGAACCCCAAATTACTAGTAAAATTGCATAATTGGTCCAGAATCTTAACGGAGTTTGCAGAGGTCTTTTGGTGGACATATTTCATCCATAAACATAATATTCAAGTTCTAATATCATTCATACACCTTCCTTGAATATTTGAAGGCATTTGGAGTCAATTTGAGACCTAGAGACCAATACTAGTCAAAGGAAAATCACTAGTAAAGTTACCTACATTGATCAGAATTGAAAGATGATTTGCAAAAGTAGTTTAAAGGTCCAAAGGAATCCTTGAAACACATATTTATGTTCTAATATCATTAATATACCTTCTCAAAATATTTGGGATCATTTGGGGCAAATTTGGGACCTAGAGATCAAAACTAGTCAAAGGTCGAACTAGGGAAAAAAAGTGGAAAATTGCCATTTTAATAAAATTCCTAACAAGGGACATTACAGTGGTATCAGAGCATGGTCCTTGCACCTATGTATTAGGTACATACATTCAAGAATAATAGGCAGCCATGTCTTACTATTATGATGAATCCTATGAGTACAATTCTTATGAAGAATATGCAGATGCTTATGAGCAATATGAAGCAGAATGTGAATGGTACGAGGAAGAGATGCCATCATGCAACACTTCTTACAATTTCAAGATAAATGAAGATTATTATTATGAATTTAAATCTGATGAATATGAGTGTGTCACACCAACCAAGGATAATTCTATGAGTGAGTTCCAAAGATGGAGAGCAAAATATAAAACCTTGCCCCAACAATATCAAAAATATCAAGAATATCTTGCTTTTAGAAAAAATACACAAAATGCCATGTCTTTTGAGTACTTTGCTGAACATGTTTTTGAAAATAGGCCCAAACATGAAGATGTGGAGTTAGTAAAGAAAGGCTTATGCCCTTCTTGTAAATAACCTTGGAGTGAGTATCATACATGTATGCATCAAATTATGTCCCACTTGAGGAGAGCTTTTGGGAGTTCTTCAAAAAGAGATTCCAAAGATATTGATCATAAGGAAAACAAGGGGCAAAATTCATCATATTGCTTGAAAGATAAAAATGAAGAGACATCACAAGAGCATGAAGAAGATTCTATTGAAAATATGGAAGATCATTTCGAGACACCTTCTAGCTTAGACATGAACCAAAGAGTATCTACTGATGGATGCTTAAACTATGAAGGAGTACCTACTAATGGGTGCTCACACCTCTATGTTGGTGACATAGAGATTACTTTTGAAAGTGTTGCTGCAAGCCCAAGTTCCATTAAGCATGATAATGAATACCTTGTAGCAGTTGAAGAAGAACCAAGATCAACTTCTCCATCACCACTTGAGCTTCATGAAGTTGGTCCAAGCAAAATTGAAGAAGATGAGGAGGTTCATTTGCAAGAGCCTCATTTTCTTGAAGGGTCCTTAAAGATGAATCAAAATAAGATCCAAGAGTCCCTCATCATTCTCCATGACACTCAAGCATTGGTGTCAAATTCTTGTTGGAGAGCTACTTCATTGGAGGAAACATCCTTCCTTGAAGACATGGAGAAGATTCAAAGAGCATTGTGCCACATCAAAGGTAATTTCATGTATTTGTTTTTTGATAGAAACCATTTGTTTGAGCTTAATGAATTGTTACATGATGCATACTTGAAGAATAATGAGGATATTCATAAGCTCACAATTCAAAATGAGCAACTTCTTGAAGAGTTGCAAGATACTTGTTTTTCCTCCTATGTTTCAGATTGTCAAATGGTAGATTGTTTGGAGGATTCTCATGACATGGTGGATTATGAGAAATGTGAAAATTTGAATGTGCTTAATGTGTTTGAAGATGAACTTGAAGAGATCCAAACACTTGATGTGGTGGAAGAGGAACTTGAATTGTCTCTTGATGAAGGTTATGCTATTTTAAAGAAGAGCATGATTCCTCTACATTGGAACCAATCTATGACAAAGGTTTCCCACTTTTGAAGGAGCTGCATGATACTACCCACATGGATCCTTCCCATGATGAAACTTCTGCACTTTTTGATCATTTGTGTGAGTTAGTTCATTCTCCTACATCCTACAATTCCATGTTTTGCAGTATTAGTCTCAATGAAGTATGGGTGAAAGGGTTCCTTTTGATGGTGCCACATGAGGAGTATGGAACTCCTAGATTTACCTTTTATGATGACATGGTTGGAGCACCTATGATATGGATTTGAGTCACTTGAAGACTCATGGTTTTTCTTACTCAACACTGGGTTCATTTGATGTTAGAGGAACTTCATCCAACACTTGGGTGAATAGATTTATGATGGGAGAACATTTTTGTTGGCAGCCACATACTTTGTTACATCTTTATGATTCTCACATTCATGGATGTATGGGTGAGACTTCTTTGAGTCATTTGAAGTCTCCTTGTTTTTTCTGCTCATTATTTGGTTCAGATTTTAGTGGAGATTCTTCATTCACTTCTTGGATGAAAGAATACATGGTTGAATATTTTGATGCATATCACATCCTTTTGGAGCAGCATTATAGGACATGGGATCCTCACCTATGTCATTGGAGCAGATTTAATTGGTTACTTGAAGCTTGTATGCACGTGGAAAATCGTGGTCTACTTGCTTGGAGGTACAAGCACTTTCATTATTTTTTGATGAAGCACCTCCTTGATGTACATTTTCATTATGTAGTTATGTACTTTGATGATATATATTTTGTACTCATGATGTTTGGAAGAATGCATACAAGAAAATGGGATCCAGGAATCATCTTATTTGATGGTATGGGTTGGAGAGCACTCTTCATTGTTGGGGTGCAATACAAGCAATGGGACCCTGGAATAATTTGTATCTCATTGGTTTCAATTTTTTGGGGGAAACAAGAATTATGGGAGATGGATTTCCCACTTAATAAAGTGATTTTTATCAGAGTAGTGCAGCAGCAAGCATGGTGGTTCCTCTCTAAAATCTTCATGGGAAACTCAAAGACTCAAGGTTTGGCAATTCAATGGCAACTTCAAAGAATTATACAGAAAGCAGGTTCTTCAACACCCATGTTTGAAATTGCTTGAGGACAAGCAATATTGGGAAGTGAGGATTTGTCATGTCCCAAAATTGGAATTGGGTCACAATGGCCTAATCACATTAGCCATATTCATTAGAGTTTGTAAAATTGATGTTAAGGGTCAAATAATTGCCAAGGAGGAAAATTACTAGTTTCCTAGGTTTGGGGTGGAAGCTTTGGGATTTGGAATAAAAGGGATAATAAATGATGTTTAGACATTAGAAGGGTTCAAGTATTTAATAAATAGAGTGAATAAATAAATTCAAGAGAAATCCTAGGTGACAAATGGTTTTGGAGACATATGGAGGATGTGGGATCCACAATAGCTTGATTTTTCATAATACATGGTATCTCTCTTTTGCAAATTCGAATTAATGGGAATGTGAACACTCTTGGGTGATTTGGTAAGTCATAAAAGATGTCATTGAGCATCTTATGTCGAATTGGGAAGGATTGGTAACCTCCATGAAAGATAAAGAGTCAAAGTGGAAGTTTGTGGACACTTGGGCTAGATTCCCTAGCCCCTATGACACCAATGATGGATCATCTATGACAACTATGACAAATTGCAGACCTGACCTATAAAATCTGACTACTATGACATGTCAGCCCCAAAAATAGGCTCAAAGAAGGTGAATTTGGGAGTTGGAGAATCCAAAGAGACTCAAAATCGAATTTGGGAGAAGATGGAAGGTTGGAACTAGGAGACAAGTGGCAAATGTGGAATATTTCCTAAATGGAAATCTATTGAATCTATTGAGAGGATTTCGACCCTTAGAAGGCTAATGTTGGTTATAAAATGTAGAAATGAAGTATGAGAATACATTTTGATCATTTGTAAAATTTGCAATTGCATTTGTGTAGAGGGAGAGCTAGTGGATGACTAGTTTCTTACCTTAGCCAATTTCGAGGGTGAAAGATTCACATCCAAGTTGGTAATTGGAAAGGCCATTCAGACCCTTCATTTAGAGATTTAATGGAGTCTTTATTTGCAGGTGTAAGCTACAGGGCAGCTCATGGTTTCTTCTATTGCAGCTCACTCCTTCAACCATTTCCAGTTTTGATGGCATATTCTTGATCCTTGAGGGAGGGCATTTTTGGTGAGCTATTGTACTATTTGGGGAAGCTTTTAATGCCCCATTTCTTTTGTAATATGAATTAAATACTTTTTTATTCATCTCCAAAAAATTTCATGTCGAAATTACAAGTAGAAATGTATAAATCTCATTTTTAATGGAAGAACAATGTCATTTCCCCACTACCTTGTTGTGAGCCAATGTATTGATGATGATTTCGAATGAATGGATGATTCTATAATATATTTGTGATAAATATACTGCCATGGATGTCTTATACAAGTTTCATGTACTGTACTTGAGCATTTGAAGCATTTTTACTCAGTTTAGTTGTATTGGGAGGTGAAATAGTGCCATTTCCCCAAGGGTCGAATTGGGGATTTTTGCAGTTGAATGGGAGAGGGTGAGAACAGTTGTAATAATCCATTAATGGTGCATATTAGACATTAATAAAATAATTAACACATTAAATACCTCTTTTCATAAATTTGAGTGGGTTTGGAGGCATTTGGGAAGCCATTTTTAGTACTTACCCTAGGGGGATTTGAACCCCAAATTACTAGTAAAATTGCATAATTGGTCCAGAATCTTAACAGAGTTTGCAAAGGTCTTTTGGTGGACATATGTCATCCATAAACATCATATTCAAGTTCTAATATCATTCATACACCTTCCTTGAATATTTGAAGGCATTTGGAGTCAATTTGAGACCTAGAGACCAATACTAGTCAAAGGAAAATCACTAGTAAAGTTACCTACATTGATCAGAATTGAAAGAGGATTTGCAGAAGTATTTTAAGGGTCCAAAGGCATCCATGAAACACATATTTATGTTATAATATCATTAATATACCTTCTCAAAATATTTGGGATCATTTGGGACAAATTTGGGACCTAGAGATCAAAACTAGTCAAAGGTCGAACTAGGAAAAAAAAGTGAAAAATTGCCATTTTAATAAAATTCCTAACAAGGGACATTACACTATCCCCATCTCCCTAACTTCTCTAGTCATCCCAAAACCAATAACATTTCAATATCAATCTCTCTCTGTATAACCCCTTCTCTCAAATTGTCTTTCTCCTTCCCAAACCCTTAACCTTCTTGATATATATTTCCTACTCTACCCCAACATCTGTCCTCGCTCTAAACCTAATCATCTCTCTCTCTATATATAAACCCATATGCATCTTCCTACCCATAACCCTAAACCTCTACCCGAGCTCTCCTTCCACTCTCTAACAACTCCCTTTCTCTCTATCTTAACCCCCTACTCATACCCTTACCACTAACTTCTCTCTCTCTCTCTCTCTCTCTCTCTCTCTCTCATCCCCATAACCCTTAGTAAAACCCTCTCTCATTTTCTCGTCCCCATACTTGCCCACATACCCTAAAACCCAACACCTTTATCTCTCCACCAACACCCAACACCCCAACACACTAACCTTTTCCCCCTCTCTCTCCTAAGCCTTACCCCCATCTCTCGATCTTATATAATCCCCCTCCCTGACACCACTAAACACCCTCCCATCTCTCTCTCTCTCTCTCTCACACACACACACACACACACATTTCCCTTCTCCTCCCTAAACCCATAACCCCGTTGATCTACATCTCTTTATCTACCTGAACCCCTCCTCCCAATTGCTCCTAATCAACCCCCCCTCTCTCTCTCTAGCATCCCTCCTCCTAACTAAACCATTAAACTCCTCAATCTCTCTCTCTAACCACTCTTCATCCCTCTACCACTAACCTCTCCTCCCTCTACTAACCTTCCTAACCTTTATCTCTTTCCCTCCCCTCTATACCCACCCTTCTCGCTAATTTACCTCCTCCTACCCAAACCCTAACCCCATCAATATTTATCTATTTCTCTCCCTCACCTCCCCTCATCTCTGCTACACCTAATCATCCTCTCTCTCTCTCTCTCTAAACGTAACCAACTCTCCTCATCTCCTTATCCCTATATACTTCTTTATCTCTACTCATAACCTCTCTTTCTCTCTCTAATCATACACCCACCCTCTCTCCCCTAACCCCCATCCTTCTTATCCTACTCCTAACCCCCCCTCTCTCCAAAATCCCCTCCCCCTACCACCTCTCTCTCTCTCTCTCTCTCTCTCTCTCTCCCCACCAAACCCCCACTTCTGAAAAAGTAACCCCTTCTCTCAAACTTCCCTAATCCTCACCAAATCCCTAACCCTCCTAATATCTATCTCTATCCCTCCCTAATCCTACCTCCTCCCTCCTTCCCCTAATCACCCCCCATATTTCTCTCTCTCTCTCTCTCTACTCATAACCCCTTTATCTCTTCCCCTAACACCCTGCCAAGCCTCTTACCCCTAACCCCCTCGTTATCTCGACTAAACCCCCTTCAAGGCCACTTCTCTCTCTCTCTCTCTCTCAATCATTAACCTCTCCTTCTCTCTATACTTATAACCCTCTTATCTCTTTCGCTAACCCCCCTTAAGCCTCTTACCCCTAAACCTCCCTTTATCTATTCTAAAACATACCTACTCCTCCCAAAAGTCATAACCCTACTAATATCTATCTCTTTCCCTCCCCCAATGTTACACCTAAATCTTACCATCATGAGACTCAGTGTAAACATCCCTAAAGTTTCCTTGACTAACTCATTAACCTGGAAGAGATGCAAACCCTTTTATACTAGGTTTTGAGAGGTCGTCGCAAGTTGTCCTCATGCAACCCATCACATCGCGGGTTGTCCTCTTACATACTGCAACGATGTCAATTAATGGACTAAAATAGCTTCTTCGAGCCCATTCTCGAAGATAGTTAATGTGTATCCCTATCCCTAGCCTTTGGGGAAGTTGGCATTCGGTTCCTAACCTCTTGGAAAGATCCCCTATCTCTCTCCTACCATATATCAACCTACCCTATCCAATTAGTCTTATATAAGTGAAGCTCACTCCCATCCCAAAGGGGAGGAAGTATATAGTATCTAATTGCTGGTGAAATTAGCTTAGGAGAGATCTCTACTCATCCTTGAGAAATCCATCATCCCTTTGGAAGCTTTGGCATTGGCTTGATCAGAGAAGGATTTCTACGTTAAGTCATTGGTTGTAATCTCTTCATCCTATGTATTTCCCTTTTAATACAGTAATATAACTGCTTTCCATCGAATCTCATTGTGGTAATGATATATTGTGTAGTTTTCTTACTTAACTGCTTACTTAGATCTATTATTGTGTAGGTGCATTTTACTTCTTGTTTTGTTGTGTTGTCTTGACAAGTTTTGCAGCTTGGATCTGAAGACCATCAAGCTTGGAGCAGCATTCAAGGAAAAAGGATCAACGATCTAAAGGGTAAGAGCATCTAGTTCCTTGATCTCTAATTAGATATAGGAGAGTTATTTATGTTCTGTCTTTATTTGTTCTAGACCCACATTGAGCTAGGGAGATCAAGCCTCAAGTCCGCTCTTGGTAGATTGTCCATCAAATGCCCAACCTCCCTCCTCCCCCTAATCACCCCCGAACCTCTCCCTTTCTCTCTCTCTCAACCCCCTACGCATCCACCTACGCATAACCCCCACCCTCCCTCTCTTGCCCTATTCCCTAATAGGAACACGCACACTCAATCGCCCCCTTACCACCAACCATAAAAATACCTCTCTCTCTCTCTCTCCCATCCCCTCCCTAACCCTTACTACACCCCCTCTCCATCTATTTGTCCTCCCCCAACACTTATTGTTTCCATGCACCTATCTCTCTCTAGGTAATCACTCTTTCTCATTCTACCCCTTGCCTCTCTTTCTCTCTACTCATACACCCACCTTCTCTCCCCCTCACCCCCATCCTTCTCCTCCTACCCTTAACCTCTCCTTTATCTCTCTCTCTCCTGAGAAATACCCCCTTCTATCAAAATGTCCCAATCCTCCCCAAATACCCAAGCCTCCTAATATCTATCTATTTCCCTCCCCCACCCTCTATATCTCTCTCTTTTCCCTCCTCCAACACTAAATATTCTCTCTCTCTCTCTCTCTCTAACCACTCTTCCTCCCTCTACCCCTCACCTCTCTTTCTCCCACTACTCATACACCCACAAACTCTTTCCATAACCCCCCTCCCTATCCTCCTTCCCATAACCCTCCTCTCTATCTCTCCAAAACTCCCTCCCCCCCCCACTCTCTACTCATACACCCACCTTCTCTCCCCCTCACCCCCCATCCTTCTCCTCCTACCCTTAACCTCTCCTTTCTCTCTCTCTCTCCTAAGAAATACCCCCTTCTATCAAAATGTCCCAATCCTCCCCAAATACCCAAGCCTCCTAATATTTATCTATTTCCCTCCCCCACCCTCTATATCTCTCTCTTTTCCCTCCCACAACACTTAATATTCTCTCTCTCTCTCTCTCTCTCTAACCACTCTTCCTCCCTCTACCCATCATCTCTCTTTCTCCCACTACTCATACACCCACAAACTCTTTCCCTAACCCCCCTCCCTATCCTCCTTCCCATAACCCTCCTCTCTATCTCCAAAACTCCCTCCCCCCCCCCCACACTCTCTCTCTCTCCCCTAACCCCTCCACTCCTCAAAAATAACCCCTTCTCTCAAACTTCCATACTCCTCCCCAAATCCCAAAGCTGCCTAATCTCTATCCCTTTCCCTCACCCATTATGCCCACCCTTCTCACTAATTTCCCACCTCCTCCCCAAACCCCTAACCCCATCAATATTTATATATTTCTCTCCCCTACCCCCTCTCCTCTCTAATAGACCTAATCACCCTCTCTCTCTCTCTCTCTACCCATAACACACCCACTCCTCATTCCCCTATACATATCCCCTTCCCCCTACACTCCCCTTCCCCCTACTCTCTCTTTCTCTCTGTACCATAACCACTCTTTCTCTCTCTAATCATCCACCCACCCTCTCTCCCCTTGACCCCCCTCCTCCCCCTACCACTAACCCCCCTCTCTCTCCAAAACCCCATCCCCCTAATCACCTGCCATCTCTCTCTCTCTCTCTCTCAACCTATTACTCATCCACCTGCCCATAATCCCCATCCCTCCCTCTCCCTCTCTACTCCCTAACATGACCCCACTCTCTCTCTCTCTAACACATGCATATTCACCCTCTTACTCCCACCCCTACAACTACCTTCCTCCTCTCTCTCTCTGTCCTCCCTCCTCGCCCTAACAATTACTATCCCCCCCTCTCTCTCTCTCTCTACTCATACACTCACCCTATCTCCCCATAATCCCCATCCTTCACCTCTTACCCCTAACCCCCCTATTTCTCTTTGAAACCCCCTTCCCCCTACCACCCCCCCTCTCTCTCTCCTACTACCACAAACCACCACTCCTCTACATCTCTCTATATATCTCCCCTTTTATCCATAAGATCCCCCTCTCACTATGTTTCTCCTAACTCTCCAACCCCCTCCTCTCTCCTACCTATAAAATACTTCCCTTAGCTCTCTCTCTCTCTCTCTCTCTCTCTCAGTCACCTACCCCTAAAACCCACCCATCTATCTCTCCCCTATCCTCTAACACCCCCTACCTATGTCTTTAACACACACACTCACCCCTCTAATACCACCCCTACCATTAACCACTCTCCTCCCTCTCTCTATATCCCCCTCTTCCTCGTTACCCTTACTAACCCCCTCTCTCACTCAGTTCCCTCTCTCTCTCTTTCTCTCTCCCTCTCTCCTATATATAAGCCCCCCTCTCTCCATGTTTCTCCTAATCCCTCTATTACCTAAAACTAACCACCCCTTCAGTACTCATCTCCCTATCTACCCCCACATTCCTTCCCACTTCTCCCACTCTCTCCCCCTATACTCCCCCCTTCTCTCTATATTCACTCATCCTTGCCAAACCCACACTATTACAAAATGAGAGATAAGTGACTAGGTGACTAAAAAAGTTAGTCACCACTGTTTTTTCAAGGGATAAACAATTAAAATTGAGAAATTTTAAATAAGCTAACTAAAAATGACTAAGATAAATGACTAATTTAGTCATGCGATAAAATATATGACAAGATAACAAGTGACTAAAATAAAAATGACTAACATAAATGACTAATGCAGTCATGGTAATATAAATATGACTAGATAACAATGATTAATGTGAATTAGTCATTTATGTTAGTCATTTTTATTTGTGTCACTAATAATGGAAAATTACAATTTTAATAAATGAATTTGTACAATATTTTACTAAATTTTAACAATGCAGATGGATTTAGAGATCTTACTATGGGGGTCATGTTCCATGTGTGTGGTCCCATACAAACCACTCAAAACTCGAGAGTTGGGAACAACATATAACAATTGACATAGTTCAAAGGCAGAGGAGAGAGACAACTAAGCATATGCCAGTGCTGAGCCAATTTCTCCTCCATGTTATACTTTCCTTTATTGACCTGCCAACTGAAGGTGAGAGTGCCAAACCTTGTCATGATGCCCCAAACATGGGATCTGAACGTGAGTACCTCCGAGTTGGTGGAGAGCCGAGCTCTCATGATTGAGAACAAAACCATCGAGAAGAAAGTCGAGCTTCTAAATGTTCGTCGGGAGCAGGGTAGGAATTTGAAAATCAAACAACCCGTCAAATTTGTTGTTTTTTATAAACCTATAACCCTTTTTGATGGTTTTAACAAAAAAATTATGACGATTATTTGGAAATTTTGACCATATTTGACGGGGAAATCACCCCATGACGGGCAATTTTCCCATATAATTCCATCCCGAGCCAAGATAGCAAGGGTATGTCACAAACTACCAGGATGAATACCAACCAACCAACACTTAATTCCTTACATGCGTGTGTTGGGATCCATCATCCATTGTGGGAGGGTAGACCTATAGCTGTTCTCTCATGTGCATTAAGAAGTGTACCTCACACGGGAGGGACACCCATCGTGGATCAAAATTCCATCAATTAAATTAACTATAACTTTCCAATTTTTTTATTAAATTTAATAATAATTTAAATTTGATATTAATTTCATGGCATCTAACTTAGCTTAACAATGGCGCGTATTAACATAAACAAAAAATAATATATTAACAATGCCTTATAAATTATATTAACTTGTTAACTTAAAAACCAAAAACCAGGTTGGAAAATCACATTAACTTAAAAACCACGTTCGAAGATTTTTATTACTAGCCAAACACACATATTCATGTTACTACATAAATACTGCCAAATTGTTTGCCTGTCTAGAGCGACTCCATAAACATATTCTTTTAATATCTAAGGGTCATACTAAGCAGGGAAGGGGTTTGCCGCATGCCAGAAAGGTCTGCAACAAGCATTTGATTTTGGGATTTGGTTACTACTTTCAATCTTGATACTAAGAGGTTTGAACTCTGTAAAATCTTATATTAGAATTTATGTGTTTCGATTCTTATCTATGTAAATTCTCGTGTACAGTCTCAAGGGCGGGTTCTGCACAAAATTGAAGATAACTTGGGAATTTTTTTGGTTGATTAAGGGAGGTGTCCATATATATATGATGATGATGATGATTCAATGATTGTTTTTGGTTTGCCTTCTATGTAGTGAAATAGTCATGGCCGTTCTGAATTTTTCAGGTTGCTCTTTACATTAGTTTGGAATTCACCCATAAACTAGGGTTTTTGTAGCAAAAAACAGATATGTTTCCTTATGGGCCAAAATATTAGCAAATATTAGGGAGACCTATCTTAGACAAAATTGGTTAGAAACCTTCCTTGTGGCAATTCTCTAAGCAAATAATGGAGTTGAATGTGCATTGCATTATTTTTTTGATGAAAATTTTTCTTTGAAAACATTACTTTCTATAGGTCATGATATTGATCTTCTGTGGATTTTGAAATCATGTGGATTGATACATAGTGAAAGCATTTATTTTAAATTTGACCTATAGATGATTAAGTCAGTTAGTGTAGTTCAATATTCATTGTGTTTTCCTTATAAGCATATACATTCAGATTATAAATGCTTCATATTTTCATTCTATGAGGAAGCTGCTAAATAGCTCAGTATCTCTTTGTTTTTTGCATGAAGGCATTGCTAGCTGATCCACCTTTTGATTTCTCAACCACCTGCTCAAAATGAACAAATGCTTACCGTCACATGAGCCAAAGCCCTTTTCCTCCAATTTTAGTATTTTTGCGATTATACATATATATTCCCTTATTATGGTTTTATATTATCATCTGGAAAAATAATGCTACAAGAGATATAAACCAGGTTTTCTTGCTTGCAAATTTACTTCTAGTAGAAGTTGGGGACTTGTTTCAAATGATTCTTGTATTTGTTGGCAGGAATTGAGAAGATGCCGGGGACCCCAAAGGATGCAGGTTCAACATTTGACACTCTAAGGGCAGATTGTTTTGTTTGGGTTATGAAGTGTCCTCTGATTATTGGTCAAACATGGAAATATGTTAGTGATTCAGGGAAACCTCTAGACAAAATAATTGTTTTAGTTGATCCATGCAAGGAAAATGATCAACCTGTTGAATCAAAGGTCTATCACTTAATTCTCAGACATTACTTATAGCAACTTTTTGCATGCATGTATTGATTTTACACGTCATGAGTATGCATATTTGATTAAATATTTGGGTAAGGTGCCCTCATGCTTTTAGTTTTCAGATTCTTCCAGGTAGTGAAGATGTAGTATTTCGTGTTTCCTCATTTAAATTTCTTTTGTATCAGTTTTCATATAGTTGTTCTCAAAAAATGAAGCATTGTAAAAGGAAAATATAGTAGCAAGTCAAAATTGTAAAATTATTCTCTAGGAATCCACTCGGAACCACATTCAAATTCTTCAAGGTCCCTATAGTATCTACCAGAACTTGTTATTATGAGAGCAAATTATACCATTGAACATAATATATATTGGGTAAGGTCTGGTTACCTTGATAAGCAAAGGTTCAAAAAAAAACAACACAAGCTAAATCCTTCAGATAATGGCATCTTATTATTCTGCAAGCCATAGGTTTCCTGGACCCTACATCACATGTAAACTTTCCAGACCTGTTGATGCCAGTAGTTTCCAACTGTATGAGCCATCACATTGAGAGGGGAGGGTTCAAAACTCATGTTCTACACCTAAAGGACACTTCCTAAATTCCAACCTCTACTCTCAGAGGATATGTTATTTCATAACCAAAAAAGAAAGACAAGAAGGAAGCAGACTAAATTGTACTTGGTTCTTATCTAAAGCGATCATTTTTTCACAAGCCAAATGTATTTCTCTATCACATTCAAACAATAATTTCCTCTTATTCAGTATGAATTGGGAAATTCTTTTTAACCTGGGAAGAAATAGTTAGTATATTTTGTACATATTTTATTCCTAAGATTTTAATGTTTATTTTGTACCATGAACAAAATTGCACATATTTACACAGCCCCTATAATTATGGGGAAGAGGGGAGCAGTAGGGGTCATGTTGAATCCCATGATGTAATTGATTGCATGTATGATGAAAAATATTTTTTCACTAGGATAGGCCATAGTAACTTTTCAAGAAAAGTTATCTTTCATATTAAAGTGCACTATTCTCCCATGTACGGTCGTCCAAAGCTGATAATGCAATCTTTACTTTTTCTTGAGCATGTAAGTATTTTGTGCATCATGAAAAGTCTATTGAGTCTTTTTCCAACCTAGCTCCATCTATGCTCATATTATAAACTTACCCTATCCTTAACCTCAATGACCAACCTTCTATTGACTCCAATAATAAAAGCCTTGAGTTTGGTGAAATATTGGTTCAGATAATGAAATGGGAAAATTTTGAAATTGGAAAGTAAGGACTGAAAGTGTGATAGAGTCGTTGCCCCAATTTTGTGATTCCTTTCCTTGGAAAATACCTTGTTCCTTTATTTCTTCCTATTCTCTAATCAAGGAGGCTTCTCCCCGATTTAGGATTTTTCCTTTGCTCTTAGGATTTTCATCTCTTCTCTCATGAACTCCTCTTGGACTGCTTTGATTGATTCCAATGTGTACTGTTACCCCCAAAATGTATGGGCCTTTTGAGACTGTCTAGCTAATAAATTTTGACAAGGGTGATGGAAATGGAGGCATATTTCACTCATCGAATCAAAGATAATTTACAATTCTGAAGTTTATGTTGGAGATATGATAGCCTGGAATTCTACCCTAAGTGATGTCAAGAGAGTTACTGATGTCCTAAAGGGTACTAAATAGGCTCATTCTTGCTAGATGGAAGATGAATTCATGTAATTAAGAGAGACCTAAGTGAGCTTGATAGGATTGTCAGGGAACTTCTACAGCCAGGTGGATACTTGAAATTGATTAAACTGGGACTTCAAGATTGCATTGTGTTGAATTTTTAGCTACTTTCATAAGCTGGTAATTATGAGTACACTTTTAAAATTTTCTTTTGGATAATTAGTTATGAAAGTATCAACCAAATTAAATTACTTATGAGTAGTATAACATTAAACAATTTAAACAGTAAACTAAATAGGACAGAAAGTAAACACATCACATCATGCACAGTAGACACCAAGATTTACCATGGGAAAACCCTCTCTCCTTTAGAGGGAAAAAGCTCAGCAACCTTTCTTATGACATATTCATAATAGAAGAACAAATACACATCGAGTGACCATGTACATCAAACCCTTCTTACACAAGGGTAAACAACAAGGAGAACAAGTACTTATTTTTTCATTAGAAACCTGCGAGACTATAGATATAGGAGCCGCTACTCCTCTTTATCATTTCTGTTGATGTAATCCCTTCCAGCTGTTGATGTCAGCCCAACTCATATTTTCTTTGCCTGCTAGTAGTCACCAGAGATCTACTTTAACTCTGTAATAGCTCACTGTATATCTTCACCCAATTGAATTCAGACCTGCTGTAGCAATAACAGTCATCATAGCAGCTCTGACGGACTTTGATCTCAAACTTGATGACTTCAACTGTGCATCAACATCTTTGCTAAACCCTTGAACTGACCCACAATTCCTTCAACATGTGCAGTGGCATCCCTAGTGACCTCAACTAAGCAACGACAACCTTATTGATGGTTAATTCTAACCTTTGTTGACCTCAAGGCTCAATTTGAGTAATGGCAGTCCTGGTGAGGCTTGATTTGATCTTTGGTAGCCCTGATCATTGACCCTTTATCCCTGCTATAGCTCTTTCTAGTCACAATGAATTTATCTGGTGTCTAGGCAGCCCTTGTTAGGGCTTAAAAAACTTCTGGTGTCAAGGCATCCCTATTTGGGGCTTAGCAGAACCCTTAGTGGCCTATACTATGTACTACTACTAGCATCCCTGCTTAGGGATTTATTCAACCCTCGGTGGTGTCCTTAGGTGTCACAACAGACTCTCAGTAGCCCTCTTAGATGTCTTGGCAACCCTGATCTGCCCTTCTAGGGCTTGCAACATCCTGCTAAGGATCTTGGGAGCTTTGATCTTCTCTTTTAGGGATTACAACACCTTTGATCTAGCCTTTAAGGGCCTATGCTATCTACACCAAGCCCTAAAATCCTTCGCCACAGCTTGAATATGATTGCATTGACCTTAGAGATGATCAAGATCTTCAATCATAGAAAAGAAAGAGATAAAGACAGCTTAGAATCCCATGAACTCTTGTTGATAGAGATAATGATGGAAGAATGATAATAATTATCATGGGAGAGGGCTTCCTTATTTATATTTCTTCATTGAGTGAGATAAATCCATAAGTTAAGGAAACCATCCTTAAAAAACCATATTTTGTAATTTTTAATTTTCCTAATTAAAAATTACTTTAATTCCTTAAGATAGGGTCATTTTAATCTTGTGTGGGATTTTGGCACCTTTAGTGGGGTTATTGACATTTTACTTGGGTTTCTAACCCATTTTATTTGTGCAGGTCATCTCTTAGGCAAGTTTAAGGTTCCTTCTCTTGGTTTTCATGGTCCACACGTGTCAACTCAAGTTCATCATTATATATAAGCACCTTAGATCATTTAAAAGACCCTCTTCTAATTTCTCATGAAGGCTTAGAGAAATTTTCTTCTTACCCCTTCATGATGAAATGTGCCCTAGATCCCTTGGGGTCTTTTAAGAGATTTTGGCTTGAGTCCTTGTCACTCAACTATTAAGTCCTGGGTCAACTTGTCTTCTTGAATCTTAATCATAGGAAAGGTTTTATGTTGATGTTATCTCCTTTGCACTAGGATATCTTATGTAATTAATGTCCTGGTCCCTAACCAGGTCCTCAAGGCTCAGCCCCAAGCTGATGCCAATTCTCCCAGAGAATGGCTCTCAATGCTGCACAAAAATCAACACATTGAAGAGGAACTTGAAGAATTTGTTCCTCTTATTGTTGTTTGTGATCAGAGGCATTCACTTTGCAATGCAAAGGGAATGGTGCTGCTACCTTTAAACCTATCTGGAGCAGACCAGAAGATGATTTTCAGCATTAAGCCATGGACTGTAATATAGCTAATTTTCCCATATATATTAATGTCCAAATCTCAGCATGAGAAGCAATTAGATATGGATTTTTCCAGCCTATTTCATCTTCAGAAAAAAAGTGCATTCCCAGATCTATTAGATTGTGTGATGACAACCATGGTATTAGAGGCACATGTTTCTCAAGTCCATGAATCATCTTTCTATTTCTGTGTCAGGCTAATACCACAAGAAGATCAAATAAACCTACATAAATATTTCTAGGGGTTCTACAGCCCAAACGATGTTTTGACAGTGTCTTGCATTTCAAATTCAGGTGCCCTAGTGTTTGAAAGAGAAATCATAAAATGTGGAATTTAAACCATCAGAAGATCATAAAGCTGAGGAAAGTGAACCATTCTTTATAGTTGTAACTGTAAAAGTTTCAGAAATAGAATATTTGGAGCCATCTGGAGTGCAAAATGAGGGTGACCTATGATAGAAAGATATATTTCACACCTTGAACCTATTCTATTGCTCTCTGCTAATTGTTGAATTTGTGAATCTGCATCCACAATATACCTCAGAAAACTGTAGTTCAAGTTCACATAATTGTTTAAGAATTTTGAATCAAGTTGTGTTGGAGTTGGAATGGATTAGCTTAAAGTTTTCTGATTTCTGATCATGTTCTTGAAGATATTGCTTCAACTCTGGAACCCACAAATCTCATGATGTACTCTGCAAAATGATTCACACTAAGGAATTGTTATTTTTTTATTATGGGTGATTAACATAAAGTGAACACAGCTATGCTTGGCGAAATAGGATCCTGAGACTGACAATTAGTTAGAAAAGTAGTGCCTTTATCAAAGATTGGTTGAAGTTCGGTGCCTTAGTCTAGAGGATAAAAATGATCAGCATCATGCATGAACTTGTTGATTTGGAGAAAAAGATGACTTGTGGAATGAAACCATCCTGTTGTAGTTTGGTGTAGCGGATAAGAAAGAAAATGAATCTAAAGAATCTACAGAAAATCATTGTTTTAAGTCAATCCCAGGGCATGTTATCAGACAATCTACCAAAGATGGATCTAAGGCGTGATCTCCCTAGCTCAAAGTCAGTCTAGAACAAATGAGACAAGCTACTAATTCATTTCCTAGATCTACTTAAGGATTGAGTATTAGGTGTCTTACCTTTCAGTTCACAATCCTTTCTTATGAATGCTACTCCATGTATCACGGTCGTCAAATCCAAGCTGCAAGACCTGTCAAGACAAGAAACAAGAGAAACAAGTAAAAGGAATCTATACAATAAGAGATCTAAGTAAACAGTTAAGCAGGTACACTACTCAATATCATTACACACATGAACAATATTGGTGGAAAGCATTTGTATTACTGTAAAATGAGGGAATTACATAATAGAGATATAGAACTACAACCAAGGCTTAACACTGCATCCCTTCTCCAACAAAGCCAATTGCCATATCCTTCGAAGGAAGTATGAGTTATTCAATACGTGAGTGGAGATGCTCCAAGGGTGATTTCACCAGCATGTAGATACCATAGACTTCCTCCCCTTGGGATGGGAGTGAGCTTCATTTAAATAGGACTAAGTGGATAGGATAGGTTGAGATATGATAGGAGAGGCTTAAGTGATCTCTCCAGAGTATTAGGAACCGAGTGCCAGCTCCTCCAAGAGGTCATGGATAGGGTCCCAAGTCAGCGAGCTTCGAGAAGGACCTCGAAGAAGCTATTTTTTCCATCTAACTGACTTTGTAACACCCTATAATGGGGCAAGGTGCAACATCGCATGTTGTTCATATGCATCCTACGATGACCTCTCAAAACCTAGCACAATTGGGTACAAATCCTCCCTGGGTGATTACTTAGTCAAGATATCTTTAGGGGTGTATACACTAAATCTTATGGTGGGTAGAATTTGGGTGTAACAGAATGCCCCCCAAAGCATGAAGCTGTTGAAGATAGACAGGTGAAGTGATTTGATAGAAGAAATGGCAATAGTCTTGTCATGAGAAGGACATTTCTGCAGTACAACTGACTCTGAACTGGCAATCTCATATGAAGTACAACATGGCTGCTGACCAATACAATGCAGATCCATGGTAGTAGTGACCAACTGAACATAATCATGGTTACTAGACACAAGCGTAGATCCATGATGAGATGATAACACAGCCACGACCAATACAAATGTGGATCCGTGTGATATAACTCAATACAAACTCCATCGCAACTTGGGTAAAACATGACTCCCCAGGGTCTTCAAGTTGAACCCGCAATGATACGAATCTATCCATGTGATTACAAATGTCTTGATGTTGAACCTAGTAGAAGCCACTTGATTACCGGCCACTGATGTATACCATTAACAAGTGTGAGTGGAATCACCATTAATTTCAATGATCCCCAAGGTATCACAGTACATACCATCATGTGTGAATCAATGAGCTGAAGTCAAACACCTAATGGAATCTTTCAATCAAGAATCAATGAGGTGAACTCATGCTGAAAGTGAGGTAACCTACCATTGATGTATGCAGGCCCAAGGTACTTGGTTGGTTTCTAAGTTCAATCCTTGGATGATGATTTGAAGTCGACGAGGATGAACCCGTCGAAGGAGGGCCATGATGAATCCCCCATATATTGACACGAAACACGAAAAAAAATGTATAGAGTAGATCAAATGGTATAGTGATATGCAAGACTGACTCAAAGTAGACCAACGTGATGGTGGGTGTACTGACTACAGATGATAAATGATAGACATATTCTTGAACATGGGCATGGCATGACTTGGCAGTATTGACACGACGAGTGCGACGCAAATTCTTAAATCAACTGATCATGGAAGCTTTTCTTTGAATGACTCAAAGGAGTAAGAAGACATAGGAAATAAGTGGAACTCAAGGACAAATGGATGATCCAAGTGCTGTATGCAAATGCAGATGAGTACCATGTTCAAGAATGATTACATATTGCCACTAACAAGGTACGTAACACAAACGCTGTCCTTTTTCCCTATCATGAATGATGAGTGCCTCATGTGTTTTTTTACGAGCTTAATGAGGGTAACCAGATGCTTAGTATAGCTCATCTCATAGATGAGTCCAATCCCAAATATTTTCTGAACCTAGGATAGGAGGGGTTCGTCCCATGACGGTCCCTTCAATGTGAAAATTTAACGAGTCCATAGAAGGTAAACTCGATCGTCATTTCATGTTTAGAGAGTCTGAAAAGAACTAAAGAAGACTCCAAAAGGTCCTTTTTTGTAAAGTTAGTCTCTTCGCCCGGAAAAGGGTAAAACAACGCGAGAGAGAACTCTTCCAACCATGGTTGGTTGGAGTATTCATTTTTCATAAATAGTACTTCCTGGTCTGACAAAGGGGTAAACTATCACAAAATGATGATCATTCAAATTCTTTTACAAGCATGAAAGCATCAAGTTCGCTTGGCAATCTTTTCCTATTTAGGGAGTCTAAAAAGAGCTTAAAAGGACTCCATGAACAACTTTGTCATGGTTGATGACCAAGTACAACAAAGGAAAAGTAAAATCGGCATACTTTCTTTTCTGTAAATAGTCTAGCGAGGCCGGTTAAAGTGATAAACCTATACTCATTAGACACACCTTTTTACTCAAATTTTTAATGAGCACGAGAATGGTATCAAAAGTACTCAAAATCTTTTTCATATTTGAACCAGAGCACAAAAAAGTAACAAGTGAGCTCAAACCAATTTTCATGTTTCAACTAGAGCATGAAAAAGTGAAAAGTAAGCTCAAATGCCATCTTAATGTTTTTAACGAGCTCGAAGATAGGTTAGAAGAATGCTCATGATGTCTGCTTCATTTCTTAACGAGCTTGTAACAGAAAATGAACTATGCTCAGGATAATTTTCATGGTTTAATGAGATCGAAACCTAAAGAAGGAAAGTATGCTCGAAAATATTCCCACTGGTGGACTCTTCCCACCATGAAAACCAAAGTATTGTACATGCCCCCAGCATGATTGCTAGAAGTAAGTGACTTAGCTCCGACGTGGTGTGGAGATGCGATCGAGTTGACTTCAACGTAACTTCTAGCGGTTGAAGACATGCCCCCAAGATTCATTTCATCCTCCTAAGGAACAGGTGGGTGAAAAGAAGGTTCAGGTACTAAGTCGACGAGGAGACTCGACTCAAAGGGAAAGGATATGTTTCATTTTTTAATGAGTTTGACACAACATTAGAACTATGCTCACAGGAACCTATTTCATTTTTTCATGAGCTTGGCATAGAAAGGGAACTATGCTCATAGGTTAAGGCCCATTGACGGGTTCCTTCCCAACATGATGCCCAGAGGGTTGGTAAATGACCCCAGTATGATTGCTAGTGGCTTAACATGGTAGTGTTCCCTCAACATGATTGCTGACGGTACAATATGTGGCATGCCCTCCAAGCTTCATTTCATCTGAAAATGTTGCTTGCTAACCCAAATACCAACCTGGCTACTAAAATGAAAATGTTCACCAAGGGGGAGAAACGAGAAGCAGATGAAATGAAGGTTCAAGTGCTAACTCTAGTGGGAGACTCGAACCGATGGGAGGGAAATCTATTTCATTTTTACACAAGCTTGAAATAGACGATAACTATGCTTGAGGGTTCCCATCTTATTTTTTAACGAGCTTGAAATGGAATAAAGCTATGCTCAAGGGGGCCCATCTTATTTTTTAACGGGCTTGAAATGGAATAAAACTATGCTCGAGTGGATGGTTTCATTTTTGTGCAAGCTTGAAACCAAAGTTAAACTATGCTAGAGTGGCCAGTTTCATTTTTTAACAAGATTGAAACATAACATAAACCATGCTCATACCGCGCATCGTCAGGGGGAAGAAACCACTAAAACATGTAGAACATTCAGGGAAATCTAATGACTAGGAGTCATATGATGAGTGGGTGTCACAAAGGAAAGTTTATCAATGGTCACAATATTCCCATGATGAGGAAAATACATCACTCGAAAGAGTGTGGACACTACAGCTTTCATAGCATAGACATAATCACGTCCAAGGAAAAGATTGAAATCTGAAGGACCTTGGACAACCATGAAATCAGTATAAATAGTTTTACCTCTCAACGTGATAGGTAACTGCAAGAGAATCCCTAAGGGTCCAATAGGCCTTCTATTAAAAGCCAAAATCTTGTCAGTTACTTGCACAAGCTGAGGGGAACCTATAACTTTCCAAGCAGTTGAGGATAAAACACTAACAAAAGCTCCCTCATCAACTATCTTACGAAAGATTTCTTTATCAGAAACTCCTACAGATATTTGAAAAGGAATACTTGAAGGAAGACGAGATTCTGTTAGATCATTCCAATCAAAGGAAATGACCTCAATACTTGGGGGGGGTCCTATAGGAATGGACAATGTCTCCCCTTTCCTAGGACATTCTGAACTGACTAGGAAAACATCAGCGGTTTCCAATTCACTCTCACTTGGAAGATAAGAATGAGACAAAGATTGTGTCACAGTGAGTGCTTCAGTATAGACTTTCTCCAATGAAAGAGCGGGATTGAGCAGAGATGAGATCAACTCAATCTCTTCACTCTCGGAAGGAAGAGTGGGATCGATTACAAATGAAACTGAATCGATCACTTGGTCAACCAGCGGGGGGTCCATGGACAACTTACTATCTCTTGTTGGAGGCACTTGTTGAGAAATAGTAACATCTTCCAACCACCATGAATCTTCATCCATGCTTGGACAAAGGCAAGTAAGATGCATGCCCTTGCATATACAGCAAGGGTCTGCAGCTCTACCCTTTTGACTCTTCAATAATGGATCACTGGTCGAGGGAGTATCATCAACATGATGGTCAGAGGTTGATAATACAAGCGGTTTGGGGTTTTTAGACCACACTTCTGACACATGGGAAAGACCAAGACAATCCTTGAGAAGGTGATCACCCTTGCAAAGCTTGCAAGGGAACTTGGATTACGAGGCGTTCTCATAGAATGAGTGCCATCAGAGGCAGATGGTTGACGCTTGGTCTCTTTCTTATCCTTCTTCTTCTTAATCTTCCTTTTCTTCTTCTTCTTCTTCTCTACCTTCTTATTAACATCAAAGTTTTCAGTAGGAGAAGGGGAAGAGACGGAAGCCAATTCAACTTTCGATGAAGAAGGAGAAGGGTCACCATGAGATTGATGCTCATGTGGTGAAGGACCTAGGTTTGACACAATTAGTGCACTTGGTGTAACTGGGTTGGAGAATAACCATACTGGTAATCCTATCGCCAATCCAGGAAGACTCAATGTAGCCATAAAGGCAGGACCAACAGTTCCACAAGGGGGAATAACAAATGACATACCCTGGAAACGGGCCTCTTGGTTGGTAGTCCCAGAAGAATCTTCCATATCTAAACTTCCTAAGAGTCTCTAAAGTACCACACAAGTCAAACAATACTCAAGTCTAAAAGAAACAAGCAAACTGTGTGAATAGGAATGGATTCAAAGTCTGGAACCTCACAGGATTATAAAGGCATCACAAACCGCTATATACTGTAGGATCCAACAATATGACGTGATAAGGAGGATTGGGACTATACCCTTTCCTGCATACCCGATTACCTGGACAGTACGTGCGTGCTAATCTCCCCGAGTGTTGTTCTCGGTGTATTGCTTTGCCAAGACGGCCAAATGGTTAACTCAGTTGGTTTCAGGAATCCTAGTGGTGTCTCCCGATATACGCAAGGTACGTGGGAGCTCAAATCCATAGTGGTGTTGTCTAATGCACAACCGTTCGACAAGAGACCTTCCGATATACTACCGAGTACGTGATACACCCTTCGATATATGCCAAGTACGTATTATGGTACTTGGTGGGTACATGAAGGAGCTCGATATACCGATAAGTATGTGGAAGACTACAATACCCTTCTGATACAGTGCTGGAAAATAACGACAACTACCACGTTTAACGACGTCAGAACACGTCTCTAACTTACACACAAGTTGCTAAATGATTTTAACCTAAGCTAGCGTTAATTTTATTTTACACGGTTAGGTGGATGCATGAGGTGAGTACATAAATGTAAACATAATAAAATCCTCAACTACATGATAATGCACATTTTCCTTTCCTTTTCAATGAAAACTACTAAAGGTAGGGAGAGATTTTCTTTCTTTCAAACCAAAAGTACTTAAGTAGTATCGAAAAGAAGAATTCCTCCCTAGAGTGTAATAACTCTAACTTTCTACAGTAATCAGCTAAAAAGCACAAAGAAAATGAAAGATGCAACTAATCTTAACAATGTATAAGACAAAATAATGAAGCACTTTCAATTTTCAAATGCATGTACCAAAAATGGAATTTGATAACTAAATGCTTTTCATATCTATATACAGAAAGTGAGAGAATATCTATAGCACTCTTTAATCATTCAAAAATTCCCAAAGAAAAAGGGCAAGCACCCAAACAACTCAAAGACACTCAAGAAAGGCTCAAAACCTACCAAATGCAATAATTATAACTCATTTCCTATCTTTTTACACTTGAAAAAGACACATATAAGCTATGGAAAGAAGGATTTCATAAATGTTTCCAATCAAATGCACGACAAAGATAAGCACTGAACAATCTTATCTAACTCCAATACACACAAATCTGAAACAATCCTTTCTTCTTCTTATGATGGTAAGACCAAGAATGCCAAATGATCAAATTAAAGCAAGAATAATACTTATGTTTTCCAATTTCATGAATATAGAAAAAGAGTGACAAAATCAATCTTTTCTTTGAACTAAAGTGGAGACAAAGAATCAATCTTTCCCAAAAATGTTTGAATAGCTCAGCATGTAAGGGAAACAAGACGCATAACCCAAGAAAAAAAGGCTAAAAAAGGCATGGATATCCCACACTCTTCAAGTCTTTAAAACAAGTCAATCATGCCAAACCAAAAATGATCTCAAAACCTTGAGATGGGTCAAAATTACTATAGAACCCATTTCGCTTAAAAATGCAAGCAAAACACTAGTTTTGACTCAAGGGGCCAAACATGAATCCAAATCTCGAAAGACCCAAAACCAATACAAGCAAGCCAAACAAAACACTTATGGACAAAAGGGTCTCTGCCTGGAAGGTACAATGCAGAGGATTCTGCACACAAACCAAAACTCAAATCAGAAATTGAGAAGGGGTGCCTCTATGGCAATTTTGGTAGATTGGCATAGTCGGTGCTTGTGCATTGTGCGACGTCCCAGTTCACCAATGCAGGAAGTGAGACGACGTCGTAGTATACCAATGGAAGGGCTTCGACGATAGTCTAACAGAGATAAAAAAACACACAGTGTCGCTCTAGGTACACTGACCAAGTGCGATAGGCGAGATCTAAGTTAAAAAATGAACCAATTCTCCAAACAATGAGCAATGAAATGGTCTGAAAATGAGGAGTAAAAACTCAAAGGAAGGTAATCAGATGCTTCAAAGTGAAGATCTAATGGTGAAAGAGACTTAGGAGGCAATTTAGATGGCTGGCTAAAGAAATCAACTGAAAATGGAATTCAAATTGAAAACTAAAACTATGTTCATTCCCCAGTATGGTTGCCAGATTTGTTATCGGACAATCTACCAAAGACGGATCTAAGGCCTGATCTCCCTAGCTCAAAGTGAGTCTAGAATAAATGAGACAGGATACTAATGCATTTCCTAGATCTACTTAAGGATCGATTATTAGGTGTCTTACCTTCAACTTCGCAATCCTTTCTCCTGAATGCTACTCTGCGTCTCATAGTCATTAGATCCAAGCTGCAAGACATGTCAAGACAAGAAACAAGAGAAACAAGTAAAAGGAATCTATACAATAAGAGATCTAAGTAAACAGTTAAGCAGGTAAACTACTCAATATCATTACACACATGAACAATATTGGTGGAAAGCATTTGTATTACTGTAAAAAGAGGGAAGTACATAGTAGAGTTATAGAACTACAACCAAGGCTTAACACTGTATCCCTTCTCCAACAAAGCCAATTGCCATATCCTTCCAAGGAAGTATGAGTTCTCCAATAGGTGAGTGGAGATGTTCCAAGGGTGATTTCACCAGTATGTAGATAACATAGACTTCCTCCCCTTGGGATTGGAGTGAGATTCATTTAAATAGGACTAAGTGGATATGATAGGTTGAGATATGATAGGAGAGGCTTAAGGGATCTCTCCAAAGTATTAGGAACCGAGTGCTAGCTCCTCTAAGAGGTTAGGGATAGGGTCCCAATTCAACAAGCTTCGAGAAGGACCTTGAAGAAGCTATTTTTTCCATCTAACTGACTTCATTGCACCCTGTAATGGGGCAAGGTGCGATGTCGCATGTTGCTCATATGCAGCCTGCGACAACCTCTCGAAACCTAGCAGAATTGGGTACAATTCCTCCCTGGGTGATTACTTAGTCAAGATATCTTCAGGGGTGTATACACTGAATCTTATGGTGGGTAGATTTTGGGTGTAACAGAGCAATGTTAATTGTTTTGTGCCAGCAGTAAGGAGTTCTTCCAGCAGTCAAGAGAGTGGCTCATATACTTCTCTAACCCCTTGTCACCTCTGATGCACTCAGATCTGAGTTATGTGGTTGACAAAGTTAATGTACAACAAGTCTGAAAGCTTATTCGAAGCCTATAGAAGGAGGAACGCCCTAAACTCAAGGGAGATAGGTGCTCGTTGAATATCTTCATTGTATTAGGAGGGATTCACCTTTCTGAGAGTGAAATAATAATAAAGAAAGAACACTCAGCTTAAGGTACATTGAGGCAGTAGCAATAGCAGATTTTAAGAAAGAGATCTGGTTTCCCTTGCATATAGAATGCATCATCACTTGGAATTTTCAAATTAATTTTAAAATCTAAAGAGGGTCCACATCAAAGGGAATCCATCAAATAAGGGAGGTGGTCAACTTGGTCAAGGGGCATCTAGTGTGAAGGAAACTTAATGAATTCTTTTTTGAGGAGTTGTCCCATTCTTGGAGCTCGCCCACATGTGAGGAGGCTTCACTTAAACGAGGACTTCTAACTTGTTAAGCATACTTTACCTTGATTAAGAAGGATACGTTCACTCATGGAGAGTTAATTGCACACATGTTCATGCATAATTAGTTTATCACTCATCTTATTTTATTCATTGTTTGAATTGTGTCGAGAGTTGGTTAGAAGGATCTGATTTGTTTTTTACTTTCCCTTGGAGAATAAAGTGGATCTAAACCGCTTATGACTAGTTGTGGAAAAAAGGTTGTTGAGGAGATTTAAGAAATGGAGCAAAATGGGGATCTACAGGAAATATTATTTTATTGTAAAGGAAGTTGAGCTAGACTCTATAAAAGAGTAGCCCTTCCTCATTTATTTTTCATTGTTGATTTGTGAGGATTTCTCTCCTCTTGGAGCTTTGTTGAATATATAGTGGAAGGCTTATAAGTTTCTTCATGGAAATCTGGCAGTGAAATCTGTTACTATGTTGAAAATACTCTAAAAATTTCAATTGAATAGATTCCTCACCAAAGAAAAATCACATGACTTTAGTTCCCTTCTGCACTCCACCTTTCCTGTTAGCAGAGACTCAAAGAGACAATTGTTAATGGAAGGGACTTAAGATGGAAGGGAAAGGGGCAGAGAATATGGGAAAGGCAGAAGATCAAGAAAAAATGCAAGCATGGAAAATAATGAAAGAGGTTTTCTTTGTCTAGAGTTTAACTCCTTCACAAAAGGCAGAGTATATGGGATAGGACAGAGATCAAGAAAATATGAAGCATAGTAAAGAGTGAAAGAGGTTTCCTTTTCTAGATTAGCTCCTTGGAAACATCAACTTGAAATTACCCAGCTGTGGATGATCTGTAAAGACAATGTATACACAACAATCTACAGTATCATAAGCAACTTCCTATACTGGTTTTCAATTTCTAACCTTCAACAAAGGTTTGCATTTTCAGAGGCATCTTCCCCATTGTCCAAAATTTTCCAATGCTATATGATCTGAGGGTTGCATGCAGTTGAACTTTAATTTGAAATTTGGGAATAAGCTTTCAAATCTCTTATCTGAAAATAAATGAAAAATGAGATTACGTTTACGTAGATAACTTGCAGTTTTTCAAACATATAGTATTTCTGTAAGCATTTGGCATGCAAAACATCCTTTGATGAGAAATTTCACCATCAAAATCCAGTCATGTCCATCTCAAATTTTGCATTTTCTTTCCTTCCTCCGCCTCTATAATCATCCACTTAGAGCATGAGAGTATGTCAATCCATTGTATAATGCATTTAACAAAGCTGGTCTTGGATCTAGGATTTAATGCTCAGCCAACTGATTGCTCTTTTTGAAATTTGATTTGTCTTCTTGTTTACAGCTTAGTGGTATTCATTTTATGGATTTTTCTTTAGAATTTACAGCGATGGTTTCTAATACCGAAAGGCATCATACTTCACAAAATTACGAGGTTCACAGAAAACTTATTCATTCTACATACCCATCCCAGATCCATTTTAAGGACAAATTTATTTAGGGTATGTTTCTCAGTTGATTGTTGTATGTACCCAGAGCTACCACAGATCAAGATCCAGGCCATTCCAAGAAGAAAATTTAGTGATTCCCATGAAAAGTCCTTAAAAAAATTAATTGTAAAATGAAATCAAGTAAGCCTGACAAAATAATGCTGGGCACATTTTGAAAACCTACTGTGATGTGTAGTAGTCCGGTATTACTTGTATGTTCAATATTTAAGTTAGTATTTGATCATGTGTGATTTATCATTTTCATTTATATCCTAGTTTGAAAGGGTGCTTGACTGGTATATATTCATTTCCTTGTTTACCAATACATGTTTCCTGCTCACTTGGGAAGATAGTTTTCACCGCATCATTTTCTTGTCTCCTAGAAAAGTTGGGCCTTCCATTCCATGTTCGTTTTGCCATTCCCTGTACTTGTTTTCACTGCAAGTAATTGATCCATATTACTAGTCTTAAAATGTAGTGGTGCACTTAACATAACAGCTTCTATTTTGCAACTATTGATGATGTTGTGTACTCTTAAAATTGGTTGCAAAATGATGCAACATAGATGGGGTTTATTCCGTTTTTGGACATTAATTATTGACCATTATCAAGATCAACTGCTTTTAGTATCCCATATAAAGAATGTTAATGGTGAGTAATCCATCCTCTGCTAGTTCTATAATCAACTAATGATCTCTTTTAGCTTCTATATGCAATATTGTCCCAAACAAATGCCTATAATAATGTATGACTATGAAAAAGACATTATCTTCCATATCTAGTTTTGTCACATATACATGTTATAATAACTTAAAATATATGTACTCCTAAGAAATACAAATACATCCACAATTAGGGGAAGCCAAAATTTTACAGATATTTTCTTGAGAGAAAATTCTCTTTGTTGTGCGTTCTAGCACTCCATCTTTCATATATGGCTATCAAGCACATTTTGAAAATACATTTCAATTAGTTAAAAGCATGAAGTTGGAAATATTGTAGAATATAACAGATTTTATTACTACAAAAAGGTCCTATTTCCAAGGTCAAGAGCAAGCAGTCCACATGGACCACATGTTATTGAGCAATGTGATGCTAACCATACTTTCTCCCAAAGGGATATCTGACAATTGAAAAATGTTGTGCGTTAGGAGTGCTCCATGAATCAGAGGCTTAATATGATACAAGTTTTTTTCTTTCTCAATAGTCAACATACTATCTATCCAAGCATGAATTTGCTAAAATCCAAGTTCAAGCCAAATGCTCATCTATTGGCATAAGGAACCAAAGGATTCAAGATTCAAAGCTATTTATGATCAGAAACATAGAAGTAGGACTTCAAAATTGTTTCTAGATATAGCCTAGAAGTTGGTTGTGATGTGTCTACATGCTTTATAACAACTCAATTAACGACTGGAATGGGCTTGGACTGTAACATGGTATGACTTTGAATATAAATTTGCAGAAATAAGAAATTCACTTCCATTCCTCTGTCAAAGTGAAACTTACACCAGAGAACTAGGAGAGGACCTTAAGGAAGAATATCTACTCATAATCATATATTTGCACCCATCTTTCTCTTTACCAATTATCATTCCAAACAATTCTCCATGCATAAGGATCAATAATAAACATATGACTCCCTGTAGGAGGATATATTGCAAAGTAGCATTTAAGAAATTAGGTGTTGAGGTGAAGTATAGCAATAATAAATGACTTAACACAAGCTCCATTTACCAAAGAAACAAAGTCGTCTTGACATGATTGATGTTATCCATGATTAGGGTAGAGACCTTCATGCTTCCCAAGCAAGTCAAAATGCCTGCCATGACTAAATCTTCATAAAATCAGAATTGATAGACAAATGTTCCCAAAATAACTTTGAATCACCTAAACACTTCTTATCTACCAGAAGATAGCAAAGTTAGAACAAAAGGAAAAGAATGAGATAAGTTGATGAGCAATTCCAAAAAAAAAAATTTCTAACAGTTACCTTACGATTCTATTAGTGGGTAACCAATAACTCCCTCCTCATCCTTTCACAATTAATCATATATGAGGGTTATTACAATTTGAGGGAGAAGGACCAACACCAGCCAAGGCCAGTGAGACCTAGAATGGAGCAAAAAATGCTAGGAGTTATCCAAGGGGGTGTGGTTATATGCCATCTTGAAGATGAAACTTCTGCTTCTAAATTGACTGCCAATACGTTATGCCTAGCTTTAAATATGCTATGACTTTCTGTCCAATACGTTACACCTTATGGCTTTAAATATGTTATGATGTCCTATTTCTTCCCATTTTTACTATTGCTCATATGCTTAGCGGTTTATTTCTTTCCATTCCTAAACCAACTCGTAAATGCTCTCTCTATGATCTCACTGAATAGATTTATATGGAGCAAGCCCTCGGCTTTTTAAAAGATGGAATTCTTTTCTGTTGTTGGAAATTGGAGAACTCGAGCAGCAATATGTTATATTGTAATAACTTTTTGGCTCAGTCTATCCCATCTAGTGGTAGGTAGAACGTCATATAGGACTTCACCTTGGTACTCTCCTATGTGAAACGCCACACTATATTGATCTATCATAGTGAAATGCCACACTATACTGATCTGTCACAAGGACTTCATACTCGTGTTTAAACCTTGGCTCAGTCGAATAAGCATCACCATTATAAGCAATGGATATAATAGCAGCACTTGTGATTCTCAAACTAATTGTATGTAATGCATTGGAACATACAAAATATTTTTGAATATTTATTTCTATTCCTGTAGCAGTACTATGAACTCCCAGAATATCTTGCAATTTTCTAGCCTCTTAAGATTCATGGTGTAGGTTTGCTGCGATCCAATGCTAGCAGCATTCAGTGTTCCTCTTGACCAAAGTGAGGATGAGGTGGTTATCTACCAGTGCCTTGAAAGTTTCTGTAATGCAATTCACGTTGCCTATGTCCTGTGTATGCAAACACAACGAGATGCTTTTGTGACTTCTTTGGAAAATTTCACATTCACTCTGCTATTGACATCAAGCAGAAAAATATTGATGCAATCAATTATTTGCTCCCATCTACTTGTAGCTCCAGGCTCCTCATCTTTGAAAATGTGGACTTTTATTTTGCATATGATTTTGGAATGGAGAGAAAGGGTTGAATCTGATCTTCAGGATTTTTGGGAAATTCATCCATGATGTGGAAAACAAATTCAAGGCTAATGTATTCATGAAAAGTATTTAACTTCTAAAATGACATCAGTGTAGACTAGATAAAATGAAGCATACAATTTTTTTTTAGATTTCTAAATCTAAGAAACATTGTTGGCTAATCCGATGCAAATGTATGGCTTCAACTTGATTAACTATTTTACAAGTCAAATATACTTTACAGAGTCACAATATGATTTACAGAATCACTGTGCAGCTCTTGTTTCTACTAATATTTATGTAGTAGTATCTGTTTGACTCCGTTGATGTGAATGATAAGCCAAATATTCTAGTGGACTTAATCAACTATTGCTAAGAAATCCAAAGACACATGGAGAACATGTTGGTCTGATCCCTAGAAGCCACCAAGAAGATCAAGCTAAATGATTTTATCAGAAACTTTAAAGTTAACTAGTGTTTCCATCCCTTAGGAGTTTGTTTATAGTGTTCACTATTAGATTAGCACCAAATTTGTATCATATAGCTTCATTGTCTGATCTACTCATGGCGAAGGCCTAATTGGATTGTCTACAAACCACCGTCAAATTGACATTCTTGTAGGTACTTTACTGAAGATTACATTTGCAACAGATAGCATATAGCAAAGGCCTTTCTTATACCTCACATGAATGAAATCATTCCCATAGTTTATAAGCACAAAGGAGTCTTAACCAAACAAGGATATGCTATACTGCAATGGTTGTGATCCTTACCCTTCTTTCTAATAATGAAAGCATAAACAAAAAGAACTGATGCTATAACTGTTAAGTTTAAACCAAATAGACTAGCAAGATCACTGAAAGAAACATAATCACAAGATAGACATAGAATTTACCCTGGGAAACCCTCATGGGGTAGAAAACCCAGCAAAGCTGTCCTCAATAAGATGATCAACCAAAATACAAGATATGCTCCAAGACTTGTCCTTCTTCTCTACCTCACATGCAGACCTCCTAGACACAAGTGCGCTACTTTCTAAGTTGTGTAAGTGTGTCAAATGAGGAGCTCTCCTCCTCTACTTATACTGATTCCCGACTGACCAAAATCCCTAATGGGGCCGACCTCTCCTTGTGAAATCTAATAACCCCTAAAATATAAACTCAGGGCCGACCCCCACATGGTGGGTCTAATAACCCTAGTTACCACAAACTCTCAGAGGAATAAACATCTCCGGATACATAATAGAATCACCTCAGAGGAATGAAACATCTTCGAAATAATAATGTACAAATATAATATTCTTAGAAGTTACAATATTCAACACTCCCCCTTAACGAGAAGGATATTATAACAACATCTGCAGGAGCAAGGAGTCATCGACTACATCACACATGATACATCTGTATATCATCGGAAGCTTTCATTGTTACATCATCATTAATAACTCAACCAGTTACTGGAACATCAACATCATCGCCATCATCATTTGCATGATCATCAGCATTGTCATCACACGATCATTAGCATCATCACCACACGATCATCAACATCATCATCACATGATCATCAGCATCGTCATCACATGATCATCAGCATCGTCATCACACAACCATCAGCATCCTCATCACACGATCATCAGTATCCTCATCACATGATCATCAACATCGTCATCACATGATCATCAACATCATCATCACACGATCATCAGTATCATCATCACACGATCATCAACATAGTCATCACATGATCATCAGCATCATCATCACACGATCATCAACATCGTCATCACATGATCATCAACATCGTCATCACACGATCATCAGTATCATCATCACATGATCAATCCAAACCATTCATTTAGCACTAGATCCAAGGATGATTTAATCCTCACCCCGTTCATTTAGGAATGTGTCCATGGATGACTTAATCCTCTCCGTGTACATTTAGGACTGTGTCCAAGGATGACTTAATCCTCACCCCGTTCATTTAGGACTGTGTCCAAGGATGACTTAATCCTCTTCCCGTACATTTAGGACTGTATCCAAGGATGACTTAATCCTCTTCCCATACATTTAGGACCGTATCCAAGGATGACTTAATCCTCACCCCGTACATTTAGGATTGTATCCAAGGATGACTTAATCCTCTTCCCGTACATTTAGGACTATGTCCAAGGATGACTTAATCCTCTTCCCGTTCATTTAGGACTATGTCCAAGGATGACTTAATCCTCTTCCCATTCATTTAGGACTATGTCCAAGGATGACTTAATCCTCTTCCCGTACATTTAGGACTATGTCCAAGGATGACTTAATCCTCTTCCCGTTCATTTAGGACTATGTCCAAGGATGACTTAATCCTCACTCATGTCCATCAAGGACTTCATTCTCAGAGACCATACGTCTACGGATTCTTTTAGAACATATGTTCAAGGATGATACAATCCCACCTGTATCCTCATCAACACATATATCATCAAAAGCATGTATCCTCACCAATACATATGTTATCAAAAGCATGTATCCTCACCAATACATATATCATCAAAATCATGTATCCTCACCAATGCATATATGATACGAACCGTTACACCAAAACCTCGAGATGTTAGTGAAGGCCGCCCACCAGGATCTTAACATCCCACCATGCTCCGTAGTCCAGACTCTGGGCTGGATGTGCGCCCGTACGGTGGTGTCCCCTTTGTGCCGTACGAGCCCCAGGCGAACACTGCAATGCCGGCATTGCCACCCGCTTGTGACTTGAACCTGGGTGGAAGCTCTGATACCAGATGATACAAACCCTTACACCAAAACCTCGAGATGTTAGTGAAGGCCGCCCACCAGGATCTTAACAATATATCATCAAAAGCATGTATCCTCACCAATACATATATCATAAAAAACATGTATCCTCACCAATACATATATCATCAAAAGCATGTAAAATAAGTATTCTAAGTATAAGAGTCCTAAATCTAAATAATCTAAGTATCCAAGTGTAGTAAATAGGTATCCACATCATCGACCTTACTGTCGATGAGGCAATCTCATTATCAGTGACTACACTACTCCCCCTTTCGAGGAGGGTCCTTATGAACTACACCAAGCTTGTCTCAGAAGTATTCAAATTTCACTCGAGACAGAGGTTTGGTCAAAATATCAGCAATTTGATCCTCAGTGCTCACATACTCGAGCTTAATAGCTCCTCTTTGCACCATATCTTGTATATAAAAGTATCGGATCTCTATGTGTTTTGAATTATCGTGGAATACAGGATTTTCTGTCATCTTGATACAACTTTGATTGTCACACATAATCACAATGGGATCCATTTCTATGTCAAACACTCCAGATAGCAGTTTTCGAAGCCATACTGCTTCACAACTAGCAGAGTAGGTAGCTATATATTCTGCTTCAGCAGTACTGAGAGTCACACGGGATTGTTTCCTACTGAACCAAGAGATCATGGCATATCCAAGTCCATAACATCCACCTAATGTACTCTTCCTGTCTGAAACACTTCTTTCCCAATCGGAATCTGAGTAACCATGTAATCTGAGTTCATGATTTCCAAGGTAGTAAAGACCAAAATCTAATGTACCTTTTAGATACCTCATTACATGCTTTGCAGCTATTAGGTGAACCTTCCTTGGTTCTACTAGATATTGACTCAGGGTATTTACAGCAAAGCTTATATCTGGTCTAGTATTTGTTAAATACATCAATGACCCAATGATTTGTCTATATAGAGTTACATCCACTAATTCTGATAAGTCATCAACTAATAACTTCAAGTTGGAGTGCATGGGAGTAGCCATGGCCTTACACTCCAACATATCAAATCTTTTCAAAATCCCCACAACATACTTACCTTGATTTAAAAAGATTCCTTTTGGTTCTTGCCATACTTCTAGACCTAAGAAGTAGTGCATTAATCCCAGATCCTTCATTTCAAATTCTGAAGAAAGCTTCTTCTTACATTCAATAATTTGTTTGTCATTTCCTGTTAGAAATAGATCATCTACATACAATAGTAAGATAATAGGTTCATCATCCATAACCTTGAGATAAATATTTGGGTCAACTTTACTCTTGGTAAAGCCCATGCTTGTTAAGAAACTGTCAATCCTTCCGTACCAAGCTCTGGGAGCTTGCTTCAATCCATACAAAGCCTTTTTCATCTTGCATACATGTGTTCTTCCATCTTTAACCTCAAATCCTTGTGGTTTTCTATGTACAATTCTTCTTCAATGACACCTTTCAAGATGGTTGTTTTAACATCCATCTGGTGTAATTTCCACTTCATCATAGATGCAAGTGCCATGATAGTTCTAATTGATGTGTACCTAGCAACTGGTGCAAATGTTTCTTCATAGTCTATTCCCTCCTTTTGAGAGAATCCTCTGGCTACAAATCTTGCCTTATATTTTTCAATGCTAGCATCTGTAGCATGTTTTATCTTGAATATCCATTTGGAAGAAACCACACTTTTATCCTTTGGTTTGGGAACTATATCCAAAACATCATTTTTCATTATTGACTGGTACTCTTCTGTCATAGCTTCTACCCACTCTTTATTCTGAGCTTCCTCATAGCTGGTGGGTTGTTGATCCACAAGATCACACATCAAGGCCACATAGTTGGATACTAGCTTGGGTTTCTTCCTTTCTCTAGTGGAACCTTTAGGAGCTCCATAATTTTCAGCTCCTTGAATAATGTCTCTAGCCCATGCTGGCCTTCGTTTTCTAGATAGATTTGTAATGGGAGGTTCTTGAGGTTCTATCATGTAATGGTCTTCTAGTGCATCATCTCAGGGATGGGTACAGCTTCTGTGACTCTAGGATGTGTATCTTCTTCATAGATTTATTCAAGTTGGCACTTCCTAGATTTCTTGATAGCTGCTTCTTCATCAAATGTTACATCTCTACTTATCTCCATATGATGAGAACCAGGTATGTAAATTCTGAAAGCTTTGGATGTTTCACAATATCCAACATATATTCCTTTCTTACCAGAGGGATCCAACTTGGTTCTCTTTTCTTTTGGAATGTGAATATACACAAGACATCCAAATATTTTGAGATGACTTACCTCAGGCTTCTTTCCTGTGAACACTTCTTCTGGAGTCTTAAATTCAAGAGCACTATGAGAAAGTCTATTTTGTACATAGACAGCTATCCTAGCTGCTTCATCCCATAGATACATGGGAAGATCTTGATCATGTATCATAGTTTTTACAGCTTCCATGATAGTTCTATTCTTTTTTTCAGCAACTGCATTTTGTTGGGGATTGTAGGGAGTGGTTAGTTCCCTCTTGATTCCAGCTTCTTTACAAAAGTCTTCAAATTCCTTTGAAGTATATTCTTCACCATTATCTGTTCTGAGAATCTTGATTTTCTTTTCTGAGATATTTTCTATTAAGGCCTTGAACTCTTTGAATTTTCCAAAGACTTCATTCTTACCTTTTAGAAAATATATCCAAGTTTTCCTTGAATAGTCATCAATGAAAGAAAGATAGTATTCAAACCAACTTAGGGATGTGGTGGGCATTGGTCCACATACATCTGAGTGTATTAATTCCAAAATGTTCTTAGTCTTTGTTTCACTCTTTGGAAAAGGGTTCTTGACATTCTTCCCTTTTTCATATCCTTTGCATGAGCCATTATAGTCAATCTTTAAATCTGGTAAACCTATGACCACCTTTCTCACATAGGGTAGAGCCTTGTAGTTAATGTGAGCAAGCCTTCTATGCCATAGTTCACTGGGGCTAGTGGTTTCATGGACAAGGGCAGCTTCTGGGTGACCCTTGAGTTTGTAAAGACCTCCTTCTTCTTCACCAATGACAATTGCATCCTCAATAGATTTTCCTTTGGGCCACATAAGTACTTGACCATCAATAAATGCAATTCCAAATCCTTTCTTATCTAGTGCCGAGATAGAAAGTAGGTTCTTCTTCAATCCTGGAACATATAAAATTTCTTTCATCTTCAAGGGTGTCCCAGAGTTAAGCTTGTAGCTTGCTTCACCAATTCCCTTGATGGGATATTGATAATCATCTCCTAGAGATACCTTTTGTGGAGAAGACTTTTCTTCAAGTCTTGAGAGATTTTTATTTTGACCTATCATGCACTTTGAAGCACCACTATCAATGAGCCATGTATCTTCTCTAGGAGACACAGATCCAGAGAGTGCAGAAAATAGAACATATTCTTCTGCATCTTCTTCTTCATTTATTCTAGACCTTTTCCTAGGGAGAGGCCTTTCTTCTTCTTCTTCATATTTGGATCTTTTCCTATGAGACCTTACTTCCTCTTCTTCTTCTTCTTCACTATCCTCTTCTGCAAGATGTGCTTGATGTCTTTTATAGTGAATATTTTTCTTCTTGATTGAAGGGCAAAATCTAGCAATGTGTCCTAGCTTATGACAATTGAAACATTGGAAGGAAGAGAACTTTCCTTTTGCTTTCTTTTGAAATCTTTGTGGAGATTGAGACTCCTTGTGTTTGTCCTTCTTGAAGTAAGATTGATTCTTTCTTCTCTTAGTGTGTGTAGCCAAGGCTTGATCATCCTCCTTGAGAAGGGCTTCTCTGTTGGCTACCCTAGCTTCTTATTGAACACAATCTTCCCATACTACATCAAACTTCATACTCTCTTTTCTGGCACACATAGTTTGTATAAATGACTCCAAGGTTTAGTGAGACCATTTAGAGCAATCATCACAAGTTCATCTTCGTCAAGAGTATCACCAATGGCCTCTAGTTGTTCCTTGAATTGGGAGACCCTTGAGAATTAGTCTTGAATGGATTCTCCTTTGTGCATCTTGGTACTCTTCAACTGAGTTCTTAGGTTCATCTTCCTATTGATGTTCTTTCCCTCATACATCCTTCTTAGGGCATCATACATTTCCTTTGGGGTCTTCTTGGAAGCCACTTGGGGAATCAAGTGGTCTTTAATAGAATTAACTATGATTCTCTTTGCCCTAATCAAATCCTTCCTATGCTTCTCTTTGGCTTCATCTCCTTCAGGTTCTGCAACTTCATCCTTGATATAATGAGCAAGATCATTCTCTTCAAGAATGAGACAAATTCTGTATTTCCATGCCCGAAAATTCTTTATACCTTCAAGCTTGTCTTCAAGCTTAGTACTTGGAGCCATCTTCTCTTGGGGGAGTCCAAGAGATTGGAGTTTAAGAGATGGAGTAGTACTTACCAGGAGATGTACTTTTCTTTCCAAATCTGCAACAGAATTTATGGTTTATCGCACTTTTGGTAGAATTAGGGTTTGACTTTCTCGAAGTTCTATCCAACCAAAAATCTCGATCTAGGGCTCAAAAGATTGATTTTGAGAAGGGATATTCAGCCATGCAACCAAAAACCAAAAATACTAACCTTTTGCAGAAACATTAATTCTTGGGAGAGAGAGACAAAGATAATTTCACCTTGTGAAAGATGTTCTATTCAGGCTAGCTCTGATACCATGTTAAGTTCAAACCAAATAGACTAGCAAGATCAATGAAAGAAACATAATCACAAGATAGACATAGAATTTACCCTGGGAAACCCTCATGGGGTAGAAAACCTAGCAAAGTTGTCCTCAATAAGATGATCAACCAAAATACAAGATGTGCTCCAAGACTTGTCCTTCTTCTCTACCTCACATGCAGACCTCCCAGACACAAGTGCACTACTTTCTGAGTTGTGGAAGTGTGTCAAATGAGGAGCTCTCCTCCTCTACTTATACTGATTCCCGACTGACCAGAATCCCTAATGGGGCCGACCTCTCCTTGTGAAGTCTAATAACCCGTAAATTATAAACTCAGGGCCGACCCACACATGGTGTGTCTAATAACCCTAGTTACCAAAAACCATTGGAGGAATAAACATCTTCGGATACATAATAGAATCACCTCGGAGGAATGAAACATCTTCGGAATAATAATGTACAAATATAATATTCTTAGAAGTTACAATATTCAACAATAACACAGAATGTCAGGGGAAAGAAAGATGCAAACAAGATATGTGAAGAAGCTATATAAATATGAGAAGGATATGTCCTATTACAAACTTCCCGAGATCATTTCAGAATAATGCCTCGGTTACATTATTTTTTGTTGCAGTAATAAATTATTATTTCACTATATAGGAAAATTACTTACAATATGCTAAAGTTGGGCCAGCATTTAGGCACCCTGAGAAGCATATGTTGTGTACCCATCAGAGGACAAGCAAACAAAATTACATAAATCTAAGCCATGGAAAATGAATTGATTATTATACGAGGCTCCTGTCAGTTGGCATCTTCCCTTCAACAAAGCTAAGACCTGGCTAGGTGGTTCAAAAATCAAAAAAATCAAAAGTTGTCTCCGAAGTCCTTCCCACCACCATCATTATCATTATCTTTTAAATCTTCCCTTTGGAATATCGAGAAAATATATATAGGAATTTGTCATTGCTAACCCTTTGACTTTTGGCTCCCAGTATGCTTAGCCTCATCTTAAGGTGCAATCAGTTATGAGCACCATCCTGCCAGAAGGTCACCTACCATTTTCCATTCCTAGTTAGTTTTAGACGGGACAGTTGTTACACTCTAAAGGATTAAATAGCATGGAATCATTTACAGACACTAGAGCTTAACTAGATTGTGCATGCAAAAACAAATTCTCTCTCAACTATGTTAGATGATTGAAAAACCTATGTCTCACCTCAGAAGTAGAATAAAAGTGATTAAATGTGTCAGTCGAAATAAATATCACATACTTCATGTCAGTATTGTTATTACATTCTCGGGTCCTAGTATGAGAAGCTTTTACAATCATACGGTCTACATTTCCAGGCTGTGTGACCCATTTTCTTGTAGTAACGACATTCATTCTCCCTCTTGTATTTATCTAATCTTCTACAATTGTTTCTTAAATATAATGCATTATCAAGTTGAGGATCATCTTCTGTATCTCTTCCAGTCCCCTAATACGATTATCATCCTCGAGTGCCTCTGCTTCACAACCTTTCAAGCTTGCTTCACCTTCCTTCAGGATTATACACACACTGAGCATGTACCTTCTTGTCACTAACGTTTTCAAAGTCTAAGCCACTATCTATGAAACCAGAACCTTGCACAACCTCCTCCATTTCAAGACTAAATCTTCCCTGCTCCAACCCTTCCGAAAATGCACTTCCCGAGATGTGAATACCAAGGGACTTGACTGGAGACAATATCTAGAACTGGCCAAGAATTAACTCTGCCATTAAACCCTCATATATACCCCTCTGATTTCCTTGTACCTTCATTTACAACCATAGATATTTTTTCCTAGATATGCACCTTAGTATTGACACTTCTGACAAGACCTGTGGTTGTATTAACTTTGCCAGGTCTATCCAATTTTGACCCCACACTAATGTTGTATGCATATTGAGGAAAAAGTCCCCAAATCCTTAGTAACCTTATCACTTTGACTTACATCAAGCCCTTTAGAACTTGAGTACAAAAAGATAGGAATACTCTTGGTTGGATTTGTTGAATAATCGACCAATTGTTTCTCATTCTCCATCTTTAGCTCATCTCTTCCTTGTCCTAGTATGAATGCTATTTCCATGAGCTTTGTTATAATCTTGTGCTCATCTGTGTCTTTTAGCAATATGTGCTATATGTTTTACTTTCTTTATTGAGATCTATAATCAGTTTGTTTATATGCATTAATGCATTAACTACAATTCTTATAACTTTTGTTACAGATGAGAGAAGGGACTTACAATTAGTGGATGCTCCTGTATTTGGTGGTGTGGTGAAGGATTCTAATGGAAATATGACCATAAGTATATTCAGTGTGTTTTGAATCTTTATTTTGGTTGAAATATAAATATTACTTGTAATTTACTTTTCGATTATCAAGCAGCTTAATTGTTTTGGTGCAACAATTTTTTTCCTATTGTTTCATATGAAAATCAATCTATAGCAAACATTTATTGGATTTCTTCAAAGGCCAGTTAACCTATGAAATCGATCTACAGATAATGGCTATAGGAACAGATGAAGCATTGAAGCGCACTGGTGCTATTTTATGAGGTAGGAAAAAATCAACAAATACATTGGAACAATTGCACACCCTACAGTTCCTATTTGAATCTTAGCTTTTCTACAAAATTTTATTGTGAGTTGTTATTCGAAGAATGCCAAAATTGATGTTTTATGACAATCAGCTTTGAGTGAGAAGCTATACATTATCAAGGGTGGGGCTGGTGTTGGTAGGTATATATCACTGAAAATTATCATTCTCTAAAGTATTTTCTAGGTGTGAAAATCCTCACAGCAGATCTAAGAGATGATGTATCTCACAAGAGAATAATTATGATTAAGCAAGAAAATAGAAGAAGAGTGATACATGCAGTATAATGAGCAACAGAATAATATGGTACAGTAGAACTCAGATAGAAGCAATAATACTTCGGTCATACTATGTTATTAATCACAAATGGACATATAAATAATACAATGCATGAGGAATTCGAATGCCTAAGGTGGTAATTCGAATTAGCCTTCATGGAGTGATTAAAGGATCACTGGAGTGTCATCGGAGCACAACTAGGTGTCCTCATGATCATCGGAGCACAACTGGAAGTCTTCATCATCATCAGTGGAGTCATCAATGCTCAAGTAACTGTCAACCATCAGTCAAACTAACTCTGGTAGGTGTAACTGAGTGTAACTCAATGTAACTGAGTGTAACTGAGTGTAACTGAATGTAACTGACTGTAACTGAGTGTAACTGAGTGTAACTGAGTGACAACTGGACTGGTAGGTGAAGGAGGGTGAGTTGCTCCCTAAAATCAAGGAAGAAGGGTGCATTAAGCAACTGGAGGGATAAAACTGAATAGTGAGAAGCTCCTGGGGGCTGGCTAACTGAGGGCTAGGTGCTGGACTGATGACTGGGATGCATGCAAACCCTAGAATGCATGCAAACCCTAAAAGGTGCATGCATGACTGAAAATGTAAATGATCAAAATATTGGTGGGACTAGGATGGAGTATAGGAATATCCTAACACCCCCCCTTAATCCATCCTGGGCCCTGGTAACTAAGACCAAAGGTCACCCAATACAATGAATAATAACAATCAATAAACCAAGGAAGTGGGAAAATTTCATGGGAAACATACCCCCTCCTCGAAAAATAGACTATAAGGCACACATAAAAAAATAAAAGCTCCAAACTCAAGCATGTTGATGCTTGGTCATATGTCTGGAGGTATCTTCTTCTTGGGAAGAAGTGGATCATGCTCAAAAAGCATGTGCTTGTACTTGCTCTTCAGATCGAATGTGATGAGAACAAATCCAACAGTATTAGAATGATCCTTGAACCTGTGATTCGAATCAGCTGAGGTAGGATCAAATTTTTGAATGTGCATATAGTCCTTTGTCTTCTCCTTCGAACCACCATGGGTGAGATTATGCCAAAAAGAACTATTACATGTTTGCTTGAAATCAAAATCAGATTTAAGACTTTCAAAACAGTTTCTTGAGATCTCCTTTGAACCAACAAGGGTGAGATCAAAACTATCATATGCATGAGAAATTATCTCAAGCGGGTGGCAATGGCCATATTCTTCAATAACCTTCTGAAAGCATGTGCTAATGATCATATAGTAGTAAATCAGAGATGTTTGCTGAAGAGGAGCGAATGCATTACCTCCAATAGCTGATGTTACCTCCGAAATAATCATGTGATCATGATGCAAACCAACAAAATCTGGTGCAAGAGAGGATTTAGGACCTTCTACAATATCTAGAGTGTGAACTGGCACAGAAAGAGAAGAAATTTTGAGCATGAGCGGAGAATTTGCAAGTTCTTTGTCAACAACTTCAATATGAGATGATACTGGTTCATGATTTGAGAGATCATCAAGGGGAGCGAATGCAACATGATCTGAGAGACCATCAAGGGGAGCGAATGCAACATGATCTGAGAGACCATCAGGAGGAGCGAATGCATCATGATCTGAGAGACCATCAAGTGGAGCAAATGCATCAACTTGCTTGCTTTTGAAGGGATTTGGACCAAATCCATCATTCTTTTTGCCGAATCTTTCATCCAGATGAGCCCATAACTCTTTTGGAGTTTCAATATCAAAGATGGTTGGGTACAATATGTAATCAGTCATAGTAAGCTTCATTCTTCCAATGTGCATGTCACCTTTATTCAACCATTTAATCTTTTTTGTAGAGGATTCGAACTCTCTTTCAAAATAGTAATCAAAGAGATCATGGCTCTTCAAATATGCTATCATTCTTGGTTTCCATTCATCATAGTTGAATGGAGAAAGAGGAGTAATTTCTTCTAAATTCATTGAAGTTGTAGAAGACCTGCAAAAACAATATAGAATAACTGCAACTGCTACTGCTGCAAAAATGCAGAAACTGCTGCAACTGCTGAACTCGAAATCTTGGTAATAACCTGCAAAAAAACTCTCAAGAATGGAGATAAACAATACTCTCAACATGCTCTGATACCATGTGAAAATCCTCACCGCAGATCTAAGAGATGATGTATCTCACAAGAGAATAATTATGATTAAGCAAGAAAATAGAAGAAGAGTGATACATGCAGTATAATGAGCAACAGAATAATATGGTACAGTAGAACTCAGATATAAGCAATAATAATTCGGTCATACTATGTTATTAATCACAAATGGACATATAAATAATACAATGCATGAGGAATTCGAATGCCTAAGGTGGTAATTCGAATTAGCCTTCATGGAGTGATCAAAGGATCACTGGAGTGTCATCGGAGCACAACTAGGTGTCCTCATGATCATCGGAGCACAACTGGAAGTCTTCATCATCATCAGTGGAGTCATCAATGCTCAAGTAACTGTCAACCATCAGTCAAACTAACTCTGGTAGGTGTAACTGAGTGTAACTCAATGTAACTGAGTGTAACTCAATGTAACTGAGTGTAACTGAATGTAACTGACTGTAACTGAGTGTAACTGAGTGTAACTGACTGTAATTGAGTGTAACTGAGTGACAACTGGACTGGTAGGTGAAGGAGGGCGAGTTGCTCCCTAAAATCAAGGAAGAAGGGTGCATTAAGCAACTGGAGGGCTAAAACTGAATAGTGAGAAGCTCCTGGGGGCTGGCTAACTGAGGGCTAGGTGCTGGACTGATGACTGGGATGCATGCAAACCCTAGAATGCATGCAAACCCAAAAAGGTGCATGCATGACTGAAAATGTAAATGATCAAAATACTGGTGGGACTAGGATGGAGTATAGGAATATCCTAACACCGGGTAGTGAAAGAAAGTGATCTTTTTCAGCAAACATTTATAGGTCAGCAGTATGCTTTCTTGAGATTGTGAATGCATTGCTCAAGTAGGAATGTTAGAGTGCTTAATGTCTAACTTGGGTTGTGCATATTTTGTAGGTCAGCAGTATGCTTTCTTGAGATTTTGAATGCATTCCTCAAGTAGGAATGTTAGAGTGCATAATGTCTAACTTGGGTTGTGCAGATTGTACAAATACTCATTATTCAAAGGCAATTTAATTTCACTTTTATGAGTTTGTTGGTTTTGCTAGTTCTGTGAAAATGGTAAATCAACTTCTTGCTGGGGTTCACATTGCATCTACTGCTGAAGCAATGGCATTTGGATCTCGTTTGGGTCTGAACACACATAATTTATTTGATATTATTTCCAATGCTGGTGGAAATTCTTGGTATGTGCTAAAACCTGCTGCTAGTTGAAGTTGAATATGTGTTATCCCAATTTATTTTGAGAATTTTCTTTTCTATAAGTGTAGTTATTTGTTTGTCTTAAAAGTTTTTCTCATCCATACTTTCCCTTTCATAATTATTCTAAACTCAAGTGCCAAATTCCACTTATTTGGCATGAAACGTACAATTATGACACTTAATACAACCATATTTTCGAGTTGAACCTTTGAAGGCAATAATATCGACAGTTTCGATTCTAGATTAGTATTTTGGAAACACCAAAATAACATAGATTTTCAAATTTTCAATGAATCATTCTATATATCATTACACAGGCAGTTGGACTCCAACTTTAGTTTGATTAATATTTTACCTTTATATTATTTTTCTTAAGGTGCTGCTTAATAATATTTTTCTTCAACTGTTTTTATTAAGTGCAAAAATATATTTGCACTTAATAAATGCAGTTGAAAGACTTGAAGGACTAGTACAAGGTGAGCCATTATGGATCTATAGTAACTTGGTAATCATTATTTTGTATGCTTGAATGATGCAAAATTTGTTTGAATATCATCATTTTCAAGCATCAACAACTTCTTAAAGGGTGCTAGCTCAATGGTAGAGCACCTTCCTAATTATAGGCAGGAGATTGGTGGTTCGATTCCTCCGTACCCTATCATAAATTAGTGATTAAGAAAACAAATAAATTCACATATATACGACTATTAGTAGCTAATTTTCAGTATCTTATAGTGTGACTAACGTTTAGTCATAGTTAGTTTAGTCATTAATATGTTATCATCTAGTAGTTTATTTAGTCGTATATTTGGTCATTAATTGTCGCAGTCAATGACTAAATCAGTGACTATCAATGACTAAATCAATGACTAAATCAGTGACTATCAATAACTAAATCAATGACTAATAAGTCAACCAATTAATGACTAGTGAAATACGACTAGCTATAAGATAGTGGAAATCGGTTACTATTAGTCAACGACTAAAAAATAGTTGTTTATAGTCGAATTTTAGTCATTTTTTTAGTCATTAATTCCTCATTTTGTACTAGTGCGATAACACTTTAATCTCAATATCTATCTCTCTCTCCCCCTCTCTAACCCCTTCTCTCAAATTGTCTAGCTCCTAACCAAACCCTTAAACCTATTGATATTTATTTCCTTCTCTAACCAAACATCCCTCCTCCCCGTAACCCTAATCACCTCTCTCTCTCTCTCTCTAAACCCCTACGCATCTACCTACCCATAACCCCAACCATGTACCTGATCTCTCCTCCTAGTATCTAACAACTCTCTTTCTCTCTCTCTGAACCCCCTACTCATACCCCTATCACTAACTTTTTTGTCTCTCTCATCCCAATAACCCTTACTAAAGCCCCCACTCTCTTATCTCTCCACCAACCCCCAAATCCCAAACACCCATCCCCTCTCTCTATATATCTCTCTTCCTCTATCTCATAACCCTTACCCCAGTCTCTCTATCTTTTATAATCTCCCTCCCCTATACCAATAACCACCATCCCATCTCTCTCTCTCTCTCTCTCTCTCTCTCTCTCTCTCAACCCCTACACTCCTAAAAAATACCTCCTCTCAAAATTCCCTACACCTCCCCAAATCCAAAACACACCTAACCTCTGTCTCTTCCCCTCTATACCCACCCTTCTGGTTAATTTCCCTCCTCCCCAAATGCCTAACCCCATCAATATTTATCTATTTCTCTCCCTTACCTACCCTCCTCTCCACTACACCTAATAATCGTCTCTCTCTCTCTCTCTCTCTCTCTCTCTCTCTCTCTCCCTCTCTCTCTCCCTCTATCTCTCTACCCGCAACCAACCCATTCCTCATCCCCATATCCCTATACCCCCACCTCTCTCTCTCTCTGTAACATACCCTTTTTGCTGGAAAATTTTTTGTGTTAGCAAACATTATTATAACTTTTATTGTAAAGTTTTATGTTGGACAGGTGTCCAAGGATGACTGTAATTTGCACAATATATTATTATTGAATAAATAAAATAAGAGACAAACACCTAAGAGGACTGTTGAAAGAGTGGTTACTGATCCACTAGGTGGAATGGAATCCGGGGTAGAAGGCAATGGACAAGTGGCAGCATCATGATGCAACTAACTAGTTGTTGGTATGGGACAACTCCCTTGAAATGTGGTCATAGTGCCCTGAAAGATGGGACTGGAGCTTGAGGCTCATTTATTCCAAACTGACCACTAAAGACCTAGGCAGTCTATATAATAGCCATCAAATTTTGAACTGAGGTTCATCACTTTTCCTGACGAGGAAATTTTCCTTAGGGTTTTGCTGTGTTTGCACCCAAGAGATTTGATGAGGAGATATGCTGTGTTGTTGATCATGTTGTGAGTCTGCCAAAATCTTATTGAGTTCAGGAGGTTGATGCTGAGTGGAGAAGGCATGTTATTTCATGAGGTTGATGCTGAGTGCTGAAGGCATTTTGAGTGCCTTGCTTCTACATAGATTCCATCTACTTAGTGGTTCGGTAATCAGGCTCGGGGGTTCACAAGAAGCCAGCAGTTGAGTTGCTTCTTCTGGAATAGGTTGGGAGGAACACGCCTCCTTGGGTGTTTGTTGGCCCTATCGTCATCTACAGATTCTATTTGTTTATCTGTTATTAAGTAGTTAAATTTGTTCATTGCAAGTATTTAATTTTAATTACAGAATGTGTTCTGGTTTAGTTACCCTTACTTTTAGTTTCTGAAATAAATTAAAATTATGAATAGAATTAATGAATGAAGTAAATATTCTCTGCATTTTTCCACATGCTATAGAAATTGCATCGTACTCTAGTACAGAGACAAATTAAGTCGGATAGATCAAGATAGGAAAATAGCCATGTGAATGAGAAGATGAAAACGATGTATTTTCCTAAGTTACTCTTTACTGTTAATTTCCTATATTAGTGTTTTCGTTATTATTTCTGCACAGATAATTAATTTCAAAATTTACAGTAATATTTTACTATTTTTTTTAATATCAGTTGTTTAGAAATAAATAATTTTTCCCTTCTGAAATTCAAGGAAATATTTTCTATGTTATGGTATTCAAAAACATACATAATTTTATATCGTACAGTTGCAGAATCTGAATCTCAACATACAGCATATTGTTATCATTTTCCTATTTAGAAATAGTGCTTAGTAATAAACACAAATTCTTCATGTATAGAATCATCTACATTAATGCTAATTATAAATTCAATATGGAAAACTAATCTTCTCATCATAGAACAGAAGTCTCATGTTACAAATCTAGGGTTTACATATTTTGTTTCCAAACCAAACCTTCAAACTTGTGCATTTATCATCGAACGATAGCAACAGAGATGCTAAAGAATATCTTTATAATTTAAACAGAGCCGAATTATGGTTTCAACACCACACAGTGGAAAAACTTAGTTAGCATTACTAATTCTCATCGCAGTTTCAATTTAAACTTATATCAAACATTGTGCCATTTCTCATAAATTGACACAGTTAACACTTAAACCCACCATAAGCAATAGTTAAAACCAGGAGTTTGTTTCCATAAAAACCAAACGTTTACACAGTAATCATTCCTACAGGTTGAACATTCACATTTTTAATATCATCTCCATAATTTAGTTAACATAAATGTCTATAGGATAATTCTAAATAGAAATAGAAAAACATCAGTTCGATGCCAAGACTTTAATGAAGAGCAACATCAACAACTATACATTCCAAAACAAAGACAAACCCTAACCCGGTAATATTCATTAGAGTGAAACGTAGCAACATTCTATAAAAAAAAATGACGAACTATGTACAAGCCAAAAACATTCCATAGTTTTCCAAACATCTGTCATTATCCATTGAAAACATAATTTATTACATAATCACAAGTCTGTGAGATAGAACAACTCCATACGACAGTTACAACATATCAGGCTCGTGCCTCTTGGGTCAAGGACCTATCCTCCCCTATCCCTTACATTTTACAAACCCTAAAGTTGATGAAATACAAACTCGCCGAGATAAAAATGAAGACCATAGAATAAACAGTTTGGCCATCACTCCCATCTAACCAGAGTACAAGGAAACCTCCGAGGCTTACCGGTTAGTATAGCTGTAGCCAACTTTAAATGCACAAACTGGAGAAGCCATTGAATCTCTGCACCTGTAACAACAACAATAACATTATGGTAAAAAACAATTATCTTTTCAAGAAACGAAACTCAACATTAAACAAATAAACTACTACTATGTTATTCTTCAATTATGAAAGCTACAGGAATGAGTGCGAAGTACATTACCTTCCAAAGTTGGCATTTAGCAGAAAAACGCCGGATAGGTGCAACCGCAGTTGTAAACTGTTATATCATCAAATGCTGAGATAGAAGGAAACCACACCGAGCTGGAAACTATCTAAAAAGATAAACAGTGCCGAGAACTGCACCAACCATGGCGAGGTCCTGGCCCTTCAACATGAACCCAGTTTTAAAAGATAAGACCCTCAACTGGTCTAAGTATCAAACCAAATCAAGAAAAAAGACCCAAGCAGCAAACCTTAACAAATATCCACTGTACAAAGAACTGGACAGCTCGGCTCTATAACCTACATAGATCACAAGTTTAAAATGCAGGAGCTACGCCTCTACAGGCAAAACAATAACCCTAAAAAGCCTCTGTCGGTCGGCCAGATGCAGAGCCACCACTATCAAATGCCAAAGATCACAATAAACACAATGAATGTGACGGAGGTAGGGTTTAACCCTAATCCATCTTTTCCCTGCCAAATCAACAGTGGAGATCACCAGTTAGATTCACGAAACCACAAGCCATCTACCTTATTAAATGAGCCATCATTGCAATTGCCATGAAGGAGCCAGCTCATTAACTAGTGAACCAGTATGTCTACACATCATCACAAGGGTGGTTATCACCATGGTATTGGTACGTGATCGAGCTCTTACACCATCAACGATGGAACTCCAATATCTCGAAAGTTGCATGCATTCAACGCATAGGTTACAGTTACATCTACCAACTTATAACATTTAACATTCACATCATAACATTCAATACTTTGGACATTGCATATGGTAAGTTCGTGATGAACCGCCCTGTCACGACATTGTTTTATAAAGTTAGGATAGATATTTGCATAGTGTCACATAGGGTTACACTAGTGCACACAATGCACATTTCCTAATGTGATATATATATATTTAGAGTTTTGATAATGTTTCAAAATACATTACAATTAGACTATAATAATAATCAAAGAAGATTGTTTACACATACATTCTATTGTATGGTGTAATGAAAGCCATGTCGATAAATCAATTTATCACTACCATTGTAGAGTATAGTCCCTAGGCATAATATTAAAACAATTATACATAGAATTTCTACAAATTGCTTGGAGGGAAAAGATAGATAGTTACGTACAGCTCAACATGAAACTTAAATGAAAGTTATATATAATTCTGAGTATGAAACTGTAACACAAGCAAAATAAACCTTCTCTTAAGACAATTACTAGCTTATAATTTACAGTATTTAGGATGCACTTTTGTATCAGTAATCATTTTCAGACATCTTTAACTTGAACGATTTTAGTCTCAAACCAAGATTCTCACTGGTAGAATGCCCAAAGTTCTATCTCTTCAAATATTTACAAAGAAGATTACTGAAGAACTGATCGGTCACTTGTCGCAACTTTAAATCCTTACCTGTGAACTACCACAAGTACGAATTTACATGCTTTAGCACGAATGCTAAGTAAGCCTCGGGGCATCCATAGGACCCCTTCATCAATCAACAAAAGTACAATAGTCTAAATAGTCGATTCATCATTCATCACAACAATAATATAAGTTTGTAATAGTACAGCTGAATATGAATAACATCTAGACATAAACTTAACTCATCTAGTCGTAAATCTTATACTAGTGAACCAACATGGTATTTATTACAGCAGGATAACCTTTTATGCTTTGTTCTATTTCCGCATACATTAAATAAGCAATTATTGTCACGTAGAAAAATTTTAAATTTTTGTGATTTTTTCGGGATGTTACATGTGGTATCAGAATGCAAGTTCAAACTCTAGGCCTGATTTAGGCTCATGTGCGTAAACATAAAACAAATCAGAAAGTTTATGTTACTAACTTTTCTAATTTAATTTTATTTTGCACAGAACAAATTGACCTTTAAATTGCAGGTATGGAAATTCCAGAAGAATCAGCAGAGGACAGATCTCCTCGTAATGAACGTATTAATAATAACAATTATGAAGGAATTTATGTAGAGTTAAACAACCAGTATTCTGAAATTTTACGCACTGTACAGGATTAAAATCTGAGTTAAAAGCTGTTAAAGAAGAAAATGAACGGATCCTTAAGGTATAGGAAGAGTTACAACAGAATTTAAAATGAAATTGTCATAGTGATGAAAGAGGGAGAAAATCAGAATTGAAGGCTGATTCTGAAACAATGTTCCACCAACATAAGCATAAGAAGACATGAAATGATAAAAGGAACAGTTACTCATCCTCTAAATCTGATCCAAGTAATGATGATATTAATTATGACAGTAGTAATAGTGAATGCTGCTCTAAAAAGAGAGAACATAAACATCATGAACAGATTACTGGGGAATTTAAAAAGATTAAGGCACCCACCTTTAATGGCGAAAGTGAAAAAGGTGAGACAGCAGAAGCTTGGCTATCTGGAATGAAGAAGTACTTTAATATTTACGATTACTCTTCTCAACTGAAATCCAAGATGGCTATTTACATTCTGACTGGGAAGGCATATATTTGGTGGAAGGATCTTAAAAGAATTAAGAATATAAAAGAAAAAGAAGTAACTTGGACTATGTTTAAAAGTTTGTTTAAAAAGAAGTTTTTGTCGGAACAATATTTTGAAGATAAGTCAAAAGAGTTTTACGATTTAAAGTTGGGTACAATGAACATGAAAGAACTGTGCAGCAAGTTCCTTAGCTTGCTGAGGTATGTTCCCTATATGGTTGAGGAAAAGCCTAAAGTGCAAAGGTTTCTCAGTTGTCTACCTTTTAATATAAAATACCGTATTGAGTATGATAATCCTTCCACTTTGGAAGAGGCCATGAGGAAGGAAAATTTTTGTTTTGATCAAAACAGAAAAAGAGAAGGAATAACTAGTTGGAAGAACAGTAAGACTAATCAATATGACTATAAAAAGAAGAATTTTAATCATAATGCTGGAGGTTTTAAGAAAAATTTTAATAACAAAAATTTTCCTAATAATAATTGGAATAATGCATCTCAGAACTTTACTACTGCAAGAAACATACCTAACAATAGTAATCACAGCAACAATAGGTATGTTGAATAGAAAGGACCCATAAAGTGCTATGAATGTGGCAGACCACATAAGAGAGTAGATTTCCCACGCAACAAGAGGACAACCAACAATATTCACATTATGCAAGCAGAACCTACAGTTGGAAATATGACAAGAGAAATGCCTAGGATAAATGTAGCACTGGAGCACCGTCAAACGGACCATCAAACATCTATGGTCGAAATGGAAGGTATGATACAAAATGAGTCTATTTCTATTCTAATAGATCTAGGTGCAAACCTGAGTTATATTTCACCTACTTTAGTAAACCGTTGCAAGCTAAAAATAAAGAAATTTGATAATGCATGGTTAGTTCAGCTTGCAACAGGAACTAAAAGAAAGGTTACAGAGTATGTCAAGAATTGTGAAGTATTTTTAAGTCAGTTGAAAACGCAAATTAATCTAAATGTTTTACCTTTAGGATCATATGATTTGTTGATTGGTATGGACTGGATTGAACAACATAGAGTTTTGCTGAACTGTTATGACAAATCTTTTACATGCGTAAATAATGAAGGTAATTTAGAAACAGTAAAAGGAATTCATAGAAAGATTTCAGTAAGGTAGATTTATGCTCTACAAGTAAAGAGAGCTGCCAGAAAAGGCTGTAAAATGTTTGTTGTTAATGTTATTAATGACGAGTGTACATCTAAAGAAGACAAGTTAAATTTAGAGGATATTCCCATCCTTATGGACTTTTCTGACGTATTCCCGGAAGAAATTCCAGGATTACCTCCGAAAAGGGAACTTGATTTCACCATTGAGTTAGTACCCGATGCGGTACCAAACTCGAAGGCCCCCTATAGGATGAATATTCTGGAGTTAAATGAGTTAAAATATCAGTTGAAAGAATTAACAGATAAAAACTACATAAGGCCCAGTGTGTCTCCTTGGGGAGCACCAATAATATTTGTTAAAAAGAAGGATGGTACCATGCGTTTGTGCATTGATTACCATTAGCTTAATAAAATGACAATTAAGAATAGATATCCCTTACCCTGCATAGATTATCTATTTGATCAAGTACGCGGAGCAGAGATATTCACTAAAATTGATTTAAGGTTGGGTTATCATCAAGTCCGGATAAAAGACAAGGACATATTCAAAACTGCATTCGGAACACGTTATGGACACTACGAGTTTGTATTTATGCCTTTTGGGATAACCAACGCACCGGAAGTGTTCATGTGTTTAATGAACAACGTTCTACATAAATATTTGGATAAGTTCGTAGTGTTATTCAATGATGACATTCTAATTTACTCAAAAACTAAAGAAGAGCATGACGAACATTTAAAAATCATTTTACAAGTACTTAGAGAACATCAGCTTTATGCTAAGTTTAGTAAGTGTGATTTTTATAAAGATAAAATTCAGTATTTGGGTCATATAATTTCTAAACATGGTATTTTTGTTGATCCGGATAAGATAAAAGCGATTAATGAATGGCCTATCCCTAAAGACGTAACTGACGTACGGACATTCATGGGAATAACGGGTTATTATAGAAAGTTCATTGAAGGGTTCTCTAGAATTGCTAACACCATCACTTCTTTGTAGAAGAAAGAGAAGAAATTCGTATGGGATCAAAAGTGTCAAGAAAGTTTTAATAAGTTAAAAGAATTATTAACTACAACACCCATTTTAAAAATCACAAATCCCAATAAGGATTACATTGTATGCATAGATGCATGCAATGATGGACTTGGAGGGGTCTTAAGTCAGGAAGGTCATGCAATTGCTTTTGAGTCAAGGAAGTTAAAAATACATGAAAAGAATTATGCAACGTATGATCTTGAGTTGGCAGCCGTGATACATGCTTTAAATATTTGGCGCCATCACTTGATTGGAAGAAAATTCATTTTAATGACTAATAATAAGGGCTTAAAGTATTTATTGGATCAAACAAATCTTAACGCAGGGCAAGCTAAGTGGTTAGCTTTCCTCAGCGAGTACGATTTTTAGATTCATCACATTAATGGAAAGGAGAATAAGGTTGCTGATGCTTTGACCAGAAATGCTAGATTGAGTTTTGTGGCAGCAATCAGTACTTTTAAGACTGATCTGGAAAATCAGATCGAAGAAGGAATTAAGCAAGATGAAAATTACCGAAAATTACATCAGAAAGTGGCTGAAAATTCATCTGAAAATGTTATAACAGACTATAGTATTAATGAAAAAGGATTCTTGACGTATAAAAGTTCAGAATTTATATACCTAATATTTCGAAGTTTAAGTTGTTGATTTTAGATGAAGTTCATAAGAGTCCTTATTCAGGACATCCTGGTTATCAGAAATGATAACTATGTTAAGAAAGGAGTATTTTTGGCCCAATATGAAGAGTGGAGTTGCTGACTATATAGCTAGATGTTTTGAATGTCAGACTATTAAAGTTGAACATCAACATCCAGCTGGACTATTGCAGCCCTTACCAATTCCAGAATGGTAATGGGAAATTATAAGCATTGATTTTATTATAGGTTTGCCTAAAAATCAGAAGCAGAATGACTCAATCATGGTTGTTGTTGAAAAACTTAGTAAAGCTGCTCATTTTGTTCCCATTAAAACTATTTTCAAGGCTTCTAACATTGCAAATATTTTCATGAAGCAAATTTTTTGTTTACACGGAATTCCAAAGGTAATTATTTTAGACCGGGACTCTAAGTTCACCAATAACTTTTGGACAACACTGTTTAAAGGATTAAATACTAAATTAAATTTCAGCACTTCTTTCCACCCACAAACTGATGGTCAAACAGAAAGGGTAAATCAAATTTTAGAAAATATGTTACGATTATATGTTAAAGATCAGCCATTTAAGTGAGAAAATTTCTTACACTTAGCAGAATTTGCCTACAATAATAATTATCAAGCATCTAGTAAGTTAATCCCATTTGAGATTTTGTATGGAAGAAAATGTTGTACTCCAATTTCTTGGGATAATCCTATAGACAGATTAATGTTAGGACCAAATTTATTGAAAGAAATGGAGCTAACCGTGAAACAGGTTCAAAGTAACTTAAAGGTTTCCCAAGATCGGCATAAAAGCTATGCTGATTTGAAACGCATTGAAAAATAATTTCAGGTAGGAGACCATGTTTTTATAAAGGTAAAGCCCAAGAAAAGTTCTTTGAAGCTTGGGAGTTGTGCTAAACTAGCACCAAGGTATTTTGGAACATTCAAAATCCTATCAAGGATTGGAGCTGTTGCATATCAATTGGCATTGCCATATAATTTAAAAATCCACAATGTTTTTCACGTTTATGTTTTAAAGAAGTATGTGCATGATGCTACTCATGTGCTGAATTGGAATGACATACAGGTGGAACCCGAACGAGATTTTCAGGTGGAACCGGACTGTATTCTCGACCGGAGAAAAATTATGCTTTGGAATCGCAGCATAGGGCAGGTAAAGGTGCAATGGAAGCACCTTAGCCCTAATGAAGCTACTTGGGAATTGGAAAGTAATATGTGGGCAGCATATCCAGCTCTGTTCCATGAGGAACTTAATGATGAATAAGCAACATCGAGGACGATGTTGGGCTTAAGTGGGGGTGTTTGTAACATACCCTTTTTGCCGGAAAACATTTTTTGTTAGCAAACATTACTATAACTTTTATTGTAAAGTTTTATGTTGGACAGGTGTCCAAGGATTACTGTAATTTGCACAATATATTATTATTAAATAAATAAAATAGGAGACAAACACCTAAGAGGACTGTTCAAAGAGTGGTTACTGATCCACTAGGTAGAATGGAATCTGGGGTAGAAGGAAATGGACAAGTGGCAGCATCACGATGCAACTAACTAGCTGTTGGTATGGGACAAATCCCTTGAAATGTGGTCATAATGCCCTGAAAGATGGGACTGGAGCTTGAGGCTCATTTATTCCAAACAGACAACTAAAGACCTAGGCAGTCTATATAATAGCCATCAAATTTTGAACTGAGTTTCATCACTTTTCCTGACGAGGAAATTTACCTTGGGGTTTTGCTGTGTTTGCACCCAAGAGATTTGATGAGGGGATATGCTATGTTGTTGATCATGTTGTAAGTTTGCCAAACTCTTATTGAGTTCAGGAGGTTGATGCTGATTGGAGAAGGCATGTTATTTCAGGAGGTTGATGCTGAGTGCTGAAGGCATTTTGAGTGCCTTGCTTCTACACAGATTCCATCTACTTAGTGGTTCAGTAATCAGGCTCGGGCGTTCACAACAAGCCAGTAGTTGAGCTGCTTCTTCAGGAATAGGTTGGGAGGAACATGCCTCCTTGGGTTTTTTCCGGCCCTATCGTCATCTACAGGTTCTATTTGTTTATCTGTTATTAAGTAGTTAAATCTGTTCACTACAAGTATTTAATTTTAATTACAGAATGTGTTCTGGTTTAGTTACCCTTACTTTTAGTTTCTGAAATAAATTAAAATTATGAATAGAATTGATGAATGAAGTAAATATTCTCTGCATTTTTCCCCATGCTATAGGAACTGCATCATACGCTAGTATAGAGACAAATTAAGTTGGATAGATCAAGATAGGCAAATAGCCATGTGAATGAGAAGATGAAAACAATGTATTTTCCTAAGTTATTGTTACTGTTAATTTCCTATATCAGTGTTTTCCTTATTATTTCTGCACAGATAATTAATTCCAGAATTTACAGTAATATTTTTCTATTTTCTTTTAATATCAGTTGTTTATAAATAAATAATTTTTCCCTTCTAAAATTCAATGAATTATTTTCTATGTTATGGTATTCAAAAACATAAATAAGTTTATATCGTACAGTTGTAGAATCTGAATCTCAACATACAACATATTGTTATCATTTTCCTATTTAGAAATAGTGCTTAGTAATAAACACAAATTCCTCATGTAAAGAATCATCTACATTTATTCTAATTATAAATTCAATATGGTAAACAAATCTTCTTATCATAGAACAGATGTCTCATGTTACAAATCTAGGGTTTACATATTTTGTTTCCAAACCAAACCTTCAAACTTGTGCATTTATCATCGAACGATAGCAACAGAGATGCTAAAGAATATCTTTATAATTTAAAGAGAACCGAGTTATGGTTTCAACATCACACAGTGGAAAAACCTAATTAGCATTACTAATTCTCATCGTAGTTTCCAATTTAAACTTATATCAAACATTGTTCCATTTCTCATAAATTGACACAGTTAACACTTAAACCCACCATAAGCAATGGTTCAAACCAGGAGTTTGTTTCCATAAAAACCAAACGTTTACATAGTAATCGTTCCTACAGGTCAAACAATCACATTTTTAATATCATCTCCAGAATTTAGTTAACATAAATGTCTGTAGGATAATTCTAAACAGAAATAGCAAAACATGAGTTCGATGTCGAGACTTTATCAAAGAGCAACATCAACAACTATACATTCCAAAACAAATACAAACCCTAACCCTGGAATCTTCATCAAAGTGAAACGTAGCAACATTTTATAAAAAAAATCGACGAAGTATGTACAAGCTGAAAACATTCCATAGTTTTTCAAACATCTGTCATTATCCATTCAAAACATAATTTATTACATTATCACAAGTCTACGAGATAGAACAACTCCATACGACAGTTACAACATATCAGGCTCGTGCCTTTTGGGTCGAGGAACTATCCTCCCCAATCCCTTACATTTTACAAACACTAAAGTTGATGAAATACAAACTCGCCGAGATAAAAATGAAGACCACAGAATAAATTGTTTGGCCATCACTCCCATCTAACCAAAGTAGAAGGCAACCTCTGAGGCTTACCCATTAGTGTAGCCGTAGACAACTTTCAATGCCCAAACTAGACAAGCCATTGAATCTCTACACCTGTAACAACAACAATAACATTGTGGTAAAAACAATTATCTTTTCAAGAAACGAAACTCAGCATTAAACAAATAAACTACTACTATGTTATTTTTCAATTATGAAAGCTACAAGAATGAATGCGAAGTACATTACCTTCCAAAGTTGCCATTTAGCAGAAAAACGCCAGATAGGTGCAACCGCAGTTGTAAACTGTTATATCATTGAATGCTGAGATAGAAGGAAACCACACCGAGCTGGAAACTATCTAAAAAGATAAAAAGTGCCGAGAACTGCACCAACGATGGTGAGGTCCTGGCCCTTCACCATGAACCCAGTTTTAAAAGATAAGACCCTCAACTAGTCTGAGTATCGAACCACATCAAGAAAACAGACCCAAGCTGCAAACCTTAACAAATATCCACTGTACAAAGAACTGGAGAGCTCGGCTCTATAACCTACACAGATCACGAGTTTAAAACGCAGGAGCTATGCCTCTACAGGCAAAACAATAACCCTACAAACTCTCTACCGGTTGGCCAGATACAAAGCCACCACTATCAAATGCCAAAGATCACAATAAACACAATGAATGTGATGGAGGTAGGGTTTAACCCTAATCCATATTTTTCCTAGCAGGTCAATAGTGGAGATCACCGGTTAGATTCATGAAACCACAAGCCATCTACCTTATTAAATGAGCCATCATTGCAATTGCCACGAAGGAGCCATGAAGGAGCCAGCTCATTAACTAGTGAACCAGTATGTCTACACATTATCACAAGGGTGGTTATCACCACGGTATTGGCATGTGATCGAGCTCTTACACCATCCATGATGGAACTCCAATATCTCGAAAGTTGCATGCATTTAATGCATAGGTTATGGTTACATCTGCCAACCTGTAACATTTAACATTCACATCATAACATTTAATACTTTGGACATTGCAGATGGTAAGGTCGTGATGAACCACCCTGTCACGACATTGTTTTATAATGTTAGGATAGATATTTGCATAGTATCACATATTTTGCATCGTATCACATATTTTCATAGTGTCACATAGGGTTACACTAGTGAACACAATGCACATTTCCTAATGTGATATATATATATATTTGGAGTTTTGATAATGCTTCAAAATACATTACAATTAGACTATAATAATAATCGAAGAAGATTGTTTACACATACATTCTATTGTATGGTGATACATTCTATTGTATGGTGTAATGAAAGCCATGTCGATAAATCCATTTATCACTACCATTGTAGAGTATAGTCCCTAGGCATAATATTAAAACAATTATACATAGAATTTCTACAAATTGCTTGGAGGGAAAAGATAGATAGTTACGTACATCTCATCACGAAACTTAAATGAAAGTTATATATAATTCTGAGTATGAAACTATAACATGAGAAAAATAAACCTTCTCTTAATACAATTACTAGCTTATAATTTACATTATTTAGGACACACTGTTTTCCTCAGTAATCATTTTCAGACATCTTTAACTTGAACGATTTTAGTCTCAAACCAAGATTCTCACCAGTAGAATGCCCAAAGTTTTATCTCTTCTAATATTTACAAAGAAGATTATTGAAGAATTGATCGGTCACTTGTCACAACTTTAAATCCTTACCTGTGAATTGTCACAAGTATGAATTTACATGCTTTAGCATGAATGCTAAGTAAGCCTCGGGGCGTCCGTAGGACCCCTTCATCAATCAACAAAAGTACAATAGTAAAAACAGTCAATTCATCATTCATAACAACAACAATAGAAGTTTGTAATAGTACAGCTGAATATGAATAACATCTAGACATAAACTTGAATCATCTAGTCGTAAATCTTATACTAGTGAACCAGCATGGTATTTATTATAGCAAGATAACCTTTTATGCTTTGTTCTATTTCTGCATACATTAAATAAGCAATTATTGTCACGTAGAAAATTTTTAAATTTTTGTGTTTTTTCCGGGATGTTACACTCTCTAGCCATAAAATATTTTTCTCTCTCTAATAATACACCCACCATATCCTGCCTAATCCCCCTCTCTCCAAAATCCCCTCCCCTACCACTTCTCTCTCTCTCTCTCTCACTCTCACACACACACACACACACACACACAATCCTTAAAAGTACCCTCTTCTCTTAAGATTCCCTACTCCTCACCAAATACCTAACCCTCCTAATCTCTATCTCTTTCACTCCCCCATCCTACCTCCTCCCTCCTTCCCCTAATCACCCCCTAGATCTCTATCTCTCTCTCTCTCTCTCTTTCACACACACACACACAGACACACCATCGCTAACCTATCTTTCTCTCTCTACTCATAACCCCTTTTTCTCTTTCCCTAACCCCCCTCCTAAGCCTCTTACCCCTAACCCCCCCTTTATCTCTTTTAAACCCCCTCCCCTTGCCACTTCTCTCTCTCTCTCTCAACTATTAACCTCTCTTTTTCTCTCTCTATTCATTACTCCCTTCTCTCTTTCCCTAACCCCGCTCCTAAGACTCTTACCCCCAACCCCCCATTTATCTCTTCTAAACCCCCTCCCTGTACCACTTCTCTCTCTCACTCTCTAACCCTAATTCCCCCTCTCCCTATGTTTCTCCCAATTCCCCCCCTACCTCTAATACTTAACCCTCATAATCCCTAAATTTCTTCTCCTTTTCTCTCTCTTACTCACACACACATAAATCGTTACTCCTCCCCCTACCACTAACCCCCCTACTCTTTCCTTCTATCTCCAAAACCCTCTCATCTTCCTACTCCTAAGCATCCCCCTTCTCTCTCTCTCTCTCTCTCTCTCTCTCTCTCTACTTCCTACTACCACCAACCAACCCCCTCTCTCTCCTCATAAATCTAAGCCTCACACCTCTCTATGGTTCTCCTAACCCCCCTCCCCCTACTACTAACACTTATCTCTCACATATGTAACTATGTTCCATCTTTCTCTCTTTCAGTCACACACAAACACACCCTACTCCACCCTTTAAAACTAACCCCCCTACTCTCTCTTTCTCTTCACCAACCCCTCTCCTCACCTTACCCCTAATAACCCCCCATTAGCTGTCTCTCTCTCTCCCTCAATCCACTAATCCTATTCCTAAAACTACCCCCCCCCCGCTCTCTCTCTCTCTCTCTCTCTCTCTCTCCCAAATCTACACTCCACATTCCTCAACTATACTCCGCTTCTCTCTAACATAACTACTCCTCCCCAAGTCCCTAACCCTCTATAACTCTATCTATTTCTCTCCCCAACTCCATTTGCCCCCTACCCCTAATCACACCCCCCCCCTCTATCTCTCTCTCCACTCCTCAACTACCCTTTCTTTCAAATTTATTTTCTCCTCCCCAAATCCCTAAGCCTCTCAATATTTATCACTTTCTCTACCCAAACCTCCCTCATCCCCCCTACCCGTAATCACTCTCAGCTCTCTCTCTCTCAACCCCTTTCTACCCCTACCACTAACGCCTATCTCTCTCCCCTCTCCCCCTAACCCTTACTAAAACCATATGTAATTATCTCTCTCTACCCTACTCCACCACCTATCCCTAATCCCCACTACTTTCTGTCTCCCCCAACCCCCTAACACCCACCCCTTGCTCGTACCCCTACCATTAACCGCTCTCTCTCTCTCTCTCTATAACCCTTACTAACAACCTTCCTCATTTTCTCCATCTCGCACTCCTCCACCTACCCCTAACACCCACTATGTATCTCTCCCCCAACCTTCTAACACCCAAACTACTAACACTGAACCTCCCTCTCCCTAACCACCCCTCTTTCTCTCTTCCTAATTGATTACCTCTCATTTCTCTGTCTACACCCCTCCCTTTCTCTCTCTCTCCCCCAAATCCACACAAAAGACTCCAGCTGTATATATTTTTCTCCTCTAACTACACTCCTCCCCCTACCCCTAATCAGCACCCTTTCTCTGTCTCTGTCTCTCTCAAACCCGTACTAATATACCTATCCTTAACCCATGCCCCTTTCTCTCTCCCACTAGTCACTCTCTATCTCTCTCCAAGCAACACACACACTCGTCATCCCCTTAACCCTACCCATTTCTCCCTCCCTACCCTAGAAGCCCCTAGTCCTCACTTCCTACCCTACCACCCATCTCTCTCTCTACCTATAATATCACTCTCTCTTTACCCCTAACCTCTGATTTTCTCTCTACACCTAACCACTTTCTCTCTCTACTCATCACCCTCCTCTTTGTTTTCCCAGCATCCCTCCTAATCCACCTACCCCTAACCACCCCATTTATCTCTCCTAAACCTCTCTCTCTCTCTCTCTCTCTCTCTCTCTCTCTCTCTCTCTCGTACGCGCACACGCGTGCGCGTGTGCACTCTTGTTCTCTCCCCCCAAAATCCCAGCACCCAACTCCTCAACTACACCCCCTTCTCTTAAATTTTCCTACTCTTCCCTAAACAACTAAATTCTTGATCTCTACCTCTTCCTCTACCCAAATGTCCTTCCTCCTCCTACCCCTAATCACCCCCCAAAACTCTCTCTCTCTCTATCTATCTCTATATATATATATATATATCCTCTCTCTCTCTCTCTCTCTCCTAACCATTACTAACACCCTCTATCATTCTCTCTTTCCTATACTCATCCACTTACCCCTAAACCCCAACACTTTATCTCTCCCCCATCCCCTTAACAACCATCTTCTCTTTCTCTCTCTCTCTCTCTCTCTCTCTCTAAACCCATACTCATCAAGCAACCCATAACCCCCACCCCTATGCCCCCATCTCTTTCTCTCTAAACCCCTTAATCCTACCCCTACCTCTAACCTTTCTCTCTCTCTAACCCTTACTAAGACACTCTCAACTTCTCTCTCTCCCATACTCATTCACCTACCCCTAACAAAGACTACTTTCTCTCTGAATCAAACCCCTAAAACCCAACCCCCTCCTCTCTCTCTCACTCACAACACTACTTCCACTACCATTAACCTCTCTCTCTCTCTCTCCCCTCCACCTAACCCTTACTAAAACCCTCTCTCATTTTCTCTCTCTCTCATACTCCTCCACCTACACCTAATCCCAACGGATTTCTCTTTCTCCAACCCATTAACACCGTCCCTCATTCTCTCTCTACCCTACTCCACCACCCCTAACCCACACTAATTTCTCTCTCTCCCAACCCACTAACACACACCCTCTCTCTCTCTGTTTCCCACTAACCCATTTCTATATCTGTAAACCCACTCATTCTCTCTCTCCTACTCTCACAATTAACCAACCCCCCCATCTCTCTCTCTCCCCAAACTCCCAACCCCCAAATCCTCAACTATACCCACTTCTTTCAAACTTCCCTACTCTTCCCTAAACCACTAAAATATTTATCTCTTCTTATTCCTCTCCTCAAACATCCCTCCTCCCCCTACCCCTAATCATCCCCCAACTCTCTCACTCTCTCTGTCTCTCTCTCTCTCTACACATAACCCCCTCTCTTTTTTCCTAAACCCACTCTCTCTTCCCTAAACCCCCTTCCCTCAACCACCTCTCTCTCTCTCTCTTTCACTCTCTCTCCTAACCATTACTAACACCCTTTCTTATTCTCTCTTACCTATACTCATCCACTTACACCTAAACCCAACACTTTCTCTCTCCACCAACCCCTTAACAACCACCTGTTATTTCTCTATCTCTCTCTATACACCTAACCCCTATCACTCTCTCTCTAAACCCCTACTCATCCACCTACCCATAACCCCCACCACTATTTCCCTATCCCTTTCTCTCTCAACCCTCTAATCCTAACCCTACCACTAACCTCTCTCTCTCTCTCACTAACCCTTACTAAAACACTCACATTCTCTCTCTCTCTTTCTCGTACTCCTCCACCTACCCCTAACAATGAATGCTTTATCTCTCTCCCAAACACCTAAATCCCATCCCCCATATCTCTCTCTCACTCACCCTATTACTAGCACTACCATTAACCTCTCTCTCTCTCTCTCTCTCTCTCTCTCTCTCTCCCCTCCACCTACCCCTTACTAAGACTCTCTCTCATTATCTCTCTCCCATACTCCTCCATCTACACCTAACGCCCACTGCTTTCTATTTCTTCGACCCACTGACACCTACCCTCTCTCTCTCTACTGCTAACCCCCCCCCCCACTCTCATCTCTCTCTTTCTCTCTACACCCTGCCCCCTGCTCTCTCTCTCACCCAACTCCACACCCCAAACTACTCAACTACACCCCCCTTCTCTTTAAATTCTTGCTGATTCCCATAAAATATCACCATCGATAGTAGGGATTCTCCCCAGCAAATAATCCCAATTAGATCGTTCACCGTTTGGTGTAGGGAATCCGTCCGTTTTACGGTCTGCCTACCGTTAGGGTGTTTGTTTTAAAAATTTATTAGTTGTGGCCTGGTCCATCATTTATATAATTTTAATTTAAGTTATGAAATGAAATTTCCCTAATTAATGCATTTAATCTAGAACTGACAGGCATAAGCCTCAGCAAGTGATTCGTAGGTTCTTACCTCCCGTCTTATCACTCCTACCCAATCAATTCATCTATTTCTAATCTAAACTAGCTATCCTATCCCTCCAGGGAGAAAATCTAAAGTGAGAGTAATAAGCTGAAATGTTCAGGTAAATTTAACAGATACCCATTAAAATAAACATTCACATTTCCAGCAGAAATTATCAGAGATAGCTCTGATTTTTATTAAAGCAATTTATTACTTTGTTACACATAAACATTTGAAAGAAATTAAGAAACCATTCGTCATCATTGAAATAGTTCAACATAATTAGAAAGATATCCTAGTATGATATAAGCAGAAAAGAAAAAGTTATGTTCCAGCAATTAGACGTTCCAGGAAAACATTAGTCCAAGCTTTTCCCCAGCAAATCAGTCTTTCTCATTAGCAAAGAAATAATTCTTTTATGAAATGATTCTAGCATCTAATTCACCAGCCGCAAATTCCTTTTACAAGCCTTCTCACCATATATTTATATAAAAAAAAATGGTCTCCATATGGTTGTTAGTTTTAGCTACCCTAACCTTTGGATTCCCAAAATTCGTCCTTTAGTGTTCGCACAATGAATATTACAATAAAATACAAAATATTAATTTCCAGTTGGCCTTTCTAGATTTGAGATATATTTGGCCTACATGTAACTCTCTTCAGAAATAATGTTACATTGTCTGGGTCCCAATACTTTCAAAGCTATATCATGATGTGACAACTCTCTTTGCACACTTTTCACTCCTTCTACTACTGTTGTGTGGTTGTCCTCCAAAAAATAAGCATTGATGGATGCTTGCCAAATGTATTGATGGAGATCTTCTCCTGTCAACATGTCTAGTTTTCTAATGAAGTATAGGTCATCGTTCAACATGTTCTACAACTCCATCAAATGTTGGTCCCTATCAGGAAGCTCATCCAAATTTGGAGGTATAGCAACCTGACATTTTTCGTGAATCCGATGAATCTTCTGGTAGAAACCTACACACTTCTCGATATTTTTACAGATTTCATTGTTTATCCTCCAACCATCTTTTCAGCAAAAACTCAAGAAGAGCTATGTCCAAATTTGAGTCTACAGTCATCTTTTGAAACAACTGATCAGGGAAATCTGATTCCCCTTCTCTCCACGCCATTCGCTTCTTAATATTAGTTGCAGTGTTCACTGATCTTTTCCCGATCCTCATTGATTCTACATCAATCTCTTTCATCCCCGCTATAATTATTTTCATATTGTATACCTCTTCAGTGATCAATTCCTGTGAGTGACATATTTTCTCTTGGATGTTACATGAATGCTCATGGAAAGGAGTCATGTATTTCTTCTTACTGTTTTCCAGCTCCATCTGTTCTATCATAGACTCCTTTTCTTTAACGAATTCTTCCAGCTGAGCTTCCAATTCTTCGACCTGCTTCTTTGCGGTTGACTCTCTTGTTTATGATTCATTGATGCGGGCTTCAAAGTCAATTTTCTCGCCCTCGATTATCATTAAATGAACTATCATTGCATCTTTCTTTGCGTCCAGGCCCTGATAGTTAGACAGTAGTATCACCTACCCAAATTCTGAAAATAATATTTTATTTGCAAAATACTTTATGTTAGATTTTAATTTCAAAGTTTTGAAATTATGACCAAGTTTGGTCAAGGATGAATGTAATTAATGAATTATTATTATTTAATAAATTAAATTAGGAGACAAACACCCAAGGGAACTGTTAAATGAGTGTTCACTGACCCACTAGGAGGAATGGATGTTGTTGGAAAGCATGGGACAGATGGCAGCAATTGCACTTCACCACTAGCTGTTGGTTATGGGACAACTACCCCTAATAATGTGGCATTATCCCCCAGGTGGTGGGAGTGGGTAGGAAGCTCATTTAATGACCAAGTAACAACTGAAAAGGCCTAGGCATCCTACATAAGGCAAATTCGAATTGGGCAAGCAGCTCTTACACAATATTTTCTGCAGAAATATTCCTCATGTGCATCAGGTGATCACTGTAACGCCCCATATTTCGACTAGACAGGTTTATCCGTGACACATATTGAACTTTATTTTCTTATTATCTGTTGGACTTAACTAGACTGGGTAAACTATACTTATGACACGATACACCCAATTATATGTTGCTACCATGTGTATGTCGTTACTATGTTATGTTGTCACTATGAATATGATGTTATGATATTATGATCTTACTATGTTCATGCAGCTAATAGGTTATGGTTGTCATGAGATTCATTTCTTTTATAATGACGATATATATGTTTTAACGTTTTCATTAATGGAATGTGAAATATATGATGTTATACGTGGATGCCATCCTATGATGAAATTGATTGAAATGTTATATGTATCTATGATGAGCTAAAAGGTTACATGAAATGAAATGATAACATGGATCAATTGGCGATCAATGGAAAATGCTTTCTATAAATTGTATTTTGCAAAACACTAACCTACAGGACACAGGGGCTATGGGATAGCCAGTTACTTGATCTGATATATATTGGAAAGGAAAAACATGTTCATACAGCAAACCTTAGCAGCCAAAATGAGGATACGATAACACAAACTGATAATCCCGATAGCAGCAAGTATGAGTTGATAAGGGCGTAGGCCTAGTATGTTGAGAGGGATGGATGTGTTTCCCACCCTATGTTTCCATGAGACCCGAGGTCGTGGGAGGGCGGTGCTGAGAAACGCTCCCCATGTTGTTGTGATGACGATGGTCGGATGCCTGCTAGGGGAGGATAGGTCCGCTGTTCAGCCGACGCTATCGCTCTCAAGTTCTATGTGGTCAGATCGGTGAGTCCGACATCCACTGTTGTACTAGCAGAGGAAGGATAGGGAGGATGCTGGACGTAGGTTATGATGGGAGGATGTGTTAGTTAGTACTGTTGGGGGTTTAGTATTCCTTGATTCCGAGTTAGTGGAAGTAGGCACCCTTCCTTGTACATGATTGATTAAACTAATGTAAAGATAAAGAGAATGATGTTAAATCGTAAAGGGTTAACTGTTAAATAATCGAGGATGTTAAAGTAATTATACTATATATTATGCTTGCTCTTCTGCATGGGGGTAGATACTATTATTAGTTAGCAAGTATGCATAGGCGGAATGGGATCTGTTTATAGTACATAGCCGACATGTGCATACACTGGCCATGCATGCACACCTTGTACGTGTACGATATTACTGGTGTATAACATACTTGTCATGCTTGAATAGTAGTATAAATGCCATAGATAACTCAGTTAAGGATACATCAATCAACTTAGGTAATGAATGGTTAGGTTGTCAATGTGTAAATAAGTGAATTAGTAATTATATGAAAACATTGTAATAATAAACTAAGACAAGTGTCGTCAGTTAACATTGTCATAGGAGAACTGTTGTGAATAGGGTAATGATAGTGTCTAATTAATTAGTAAAATTGTTTAATCCCTCACAAGTGCTTTGTTTATAAGAACAAGGATGCTATGTTGATGATAGGGTACTCATGTGATAAACAAATAATTAAGAATACTATGATTAATTCACCTTTTATTATTGTTAAAGGGTGATTTAATTATTATTATTAATTAATAAATGGTGATCTAATTATTATTATTACTTAATTAATAATATTCCAGCAACATTTATATATCCCTATCGTAACAATTGCAATATAAGTAAGATTTAAAATATTGATTTATAAATTAATATTTTGTGATTATTTCCATTTCAAAAGTTAGCCATAATAGGATAATCATTTTTGGAATGAACGTGATGTGATGGAAAATGGTTATTTAATTATTCAATGTTAATCTTGGAATTTAAACCTCAAGCTAAGTAGTCTCGACGGATAAGGTGGACCATTAAGACACATCATGTCCAAGTTGAAAAGGGGCAACTAATTATATAATATTTTATTAATTACATTAATAACATTCAATACCAAGGATAGCGAATAGACTTGTATTTAATGAAGCTTGTCCCGAATGGATAACCTTTGGGTGATAATCCCCACCGTAATAAATACTTACGACCGTCAATCCAAAACCAACTAATTTTTCCATGAGAGTAATTAATTATACATTTTTATAAAGAACCGTGTATGAATGAACTGGGGATAGGAGTAAATGTTGAGGGGCTCGAGAGGGGAATTTTGGGGCGGTGGAGTAAGCCCAAGATATTCTCGAGGAAGGGAAAGTATATAGAGGGGGAGAGCTTGGAGTAAAAGGGGAGTTTTTTTATGGGGATGAAAAGAAGTTGGGAGAACAGAGAGTTTTGAGAACAGAAAGTTTGGAGAACAGAAAGTTGGGATTGCTCTCGGGATTATCAGATTGTGGGCTCGGGGGCTTGGAAATCCTTTGATTTCCAAGGGCCAGCAAGATAATAGCTGGTCGGTAGGGTGGACACTTCAGTTTGGCTGTCTAAGAGGTTATACAACCTACTACAACCTACGGTTAGCATCAGCATCAGGTAATTTCCTTGTCATTTACGTTATTTGATTATTATGCTAAAATCTTACTGTAAACATGCATAACTTGCTATTTACTGATTTACTAAGTTGTGAAACCTATTCTTATGCTGGAACATGATTGTTGAAAAGAAAATAACGATATGTTGTTTATTTTAAATTACGAATGTAAGGTTAGTGAAAACACAACAGTACACTAAATATTATTTAGGCACATAGTAATTCTTAGAAATTTACTTCCATAAACTGATAAAGTTTAAAACGTAGAAAATTAACCCTGAAATTTTACATAGTGCTCTGCTGTAAAAACCTGAGCACTACATTTGGTATCAGAGCCACTGGCTCAAACACGCGGACCATAAGGGCCTTTTTCATGCTAAACTAAAACATGACTAACTAGAAATCTATCAATAGAATAGATAAACTGAACAACACTAAACCTTTTTCCCGATTAGGTGTAGCATCTACACAACCTGCAAAACACACAAAACACGAATTACATTAGCGAACCTCGGACAAAAAAATATAAAATACAAGTAGAAATAATGTTCTATATTTAACTAATACTATGATAATATATATATATGGAAAAAAAAAAAGGGGGTGGTTTAACATCATATTACTTTTTAAACATAGTAAAGTCTAATGCACAAGCCAGAAATTTTGAAGGAACAAGTGATGCATTTCAGGAGAATAAACCAGAATGGAGTAGGAGCATGCAATTGAATATAAGTTTTAATATACGTTTGAAAAAAAAAGATTTCATATCCAAAAAAAAATTGTGTAAGAAAACCCTTGTAAGAATTTTGGATAAGAGAAATAAAAATAGCTAGATGAAAACTTATGATATTGAGCATATGGGAAGTTTAAGGAAAAATGGGCCCCTTAATAAACACATTGCTAATACTATTCCAATAAACGCAAATGCTCATATGCAACACTTGCACTAAATTTATATAAAAGAGACACTATTGTAGAGGAATGTAGGGAAAGAAACAATTAGAAAACTTATATTCCATATTGTAAGGAAGTAGATATTCTTGAAAACAAACGAAGGGTAATATGTTTCCTATATATTATTTGTAAACTCATTACATATGTATGATAGAGTGAACTCAGCTAAATTTAAACTGAAATATTTACAGTATACAAAAATATGCAAACATGTACAGAGATCTAAACGGAAAATTGAGTAGGTTAAGTGTAAATATAAACAAGCATATAGAGTTTCACACTATTTCTCCTAAAATATTTATGTGTGATAATTTTTTTATTTATTAAAATTGTGATAATGTTGCCGGTTTCTTATTCCTCGTAAGATAACCACCGGGGAAGAAAACATATATCAAAGCCTCTAACTAAACCTAATCTGAAATCACTTTCAAATCAAATTAATGGGACGCATGATTATAAACAAACTAAATATACAGTGTTCCCTGCCTAGAGATAGCATGTATATAGTTCATTATGTCAAAAAAAAAAGAAGGGAAAAAAAAAAAAAAGAAGAACCTAAATTACAGCAAGAGCTATCTGAGGCAAAATCAATTAACGAAAGCTCACCTATAAAACTATATAATTTGAAGGGAAAACTACAAACATTAGCTCCAAATTGGCTTTGAAACATTCGCCCGGAGGGTTGCAGAATCTTTTTACTCACAGTCGTCTAGAACTTTCACATGAGGTTCCTACGTTTGAAAATATATGGTCGACTACAAGTTTAAAGCACCGGAGAAATTTAAGATGGCAAGGCACTCTTGAAAATCCGCATCACAAGCTACGAAAATCCACTCATGATCATAACAAACAAACAAACAAAAAAGAGGGCCATAGTATGATGATGTTCGATATCACAAACCATCGCTGTAAAGTTTAATGCAAAATCCAAAAATGAATATCACTAAGTTGTAAACAGGAAAACAAATCCCATTTAAAAGAGCTGCATGCCTCCACTCCCTTGTTTGGGGAAGAAGAGAGAGAACGTGGGTAGCTTTTCTTCTTATGACAAAATTACCTTTCGTAGTTAATTATGAATTTAATAATATATTTTAGGGTTTGGCTGAACATTAAAATCCTAAGACAGCCATAACAATCCATGGCTAATAGCATAGATAGCAGCCTTCCTCAGTATGACTAGAAAATGAATGCTTCTCCAGCTCACCGATCCTCCTGCTCCTGCTATCCCTGCTACTTCCTGTGTCTATGCTCTTGATGCGTGCTAAATATCTTCTAATATATAATATATTAGAGCCGCTGTCGTTGCTACGCATCCTCAAAATGACTGGAGCCTCTATGCAAAACAAATTACACTTATTGTAACTATCCGCGCAAAGGATTTAATTTTTTTATATTATTATATAACCAGCACGTAGGATTTAGACATCTACATTAAAGACAAAGAAAACAAACTTGAGTGGCAACCAGGCCTACCAGTTGGAGGTGCTATTCCAAATATATACAGATCTCTAGATCTATACATCCTTACATATATATATACATAAGCGGCAAGCTAAACCGAAAGGACACAGTGAACCTGCTTCCCGATCCAAATTTGTAAGCATGCTATAAGGAAGTTGGTGCTGGGCTTATTGTGGGACATTCTAATATATAATGAAATCTTTGTAAATAAATGAGGCAAGCTGGGATAATAATAAAATGGCTGCTGCTATTCAATAAAACAACAATGAACAATGGGTTTAATTGTTCATTAAACAAATTAGCTATAATGGGAAGTAATGGGAAGGGGAGTAATCACACAAGATAGATAGGCGCCGGTGCTGCGTGGGTTTTCAAGCCAAAGATGAGGGAATAAACACTGGTTCTGCGTCTTTAGGTAAATAATAAGTAGAGCTGGGAGCGTGTGAGCATGGAAGAAACTATTTCTATGGAATGAACTGCACAGGGTGATACACGCGAGGAACTTAGGGGAGCAACGATATCTCATAGCAAAGCGAACAATATATAAGAATAAGCATGTGAGCGACTTACTTATGTGCTGTGTATAAAGGGGCCAGCTCACGATCGATATATCTATTCATAGTACCACCAGTGTCACCAGGATAGTAGTACATCAGTTCGCGATCCACCAGCCCCAGGAAAGGAGTTGTTAGTCCCACCTGTATCATTCCCACGTGAACAGGAGGTAGTGGGTCTTAGTGCGTTAACTTTTCTCTTTCCCATTGCCCAGGAGGTTCCGATTCCCTTGTTTAGCCCCAGCCATTCAACCAGAACGCCAGGGCACTTTTTGAAGAATCTATAGAATTAAGGGGTCAAAAGTGGTCATAGAACGCCTGGAAATGACTTTTTCGTGCAATGTGGGAAATTCAGTATTATTCCCATCCAATTAGCGTAAATAGCATACAAATTACATTTTGAAATTGGACATCGATTACCATACAATATCTTCCCAACGCACAGCATTAAACGCCGAGCCAGGATCCCCACAAGGCGCATGGTTTTGGTTTTTAAAAACCAGAAACGCAGCTCAGTGGATGCCAGCCTTACTCCAAGGTCTCAGATTTATAGAGCGGAGTTCACAAACCTAAGTTCGTGTAGGGGAGGCAGGGTGGATTTAATATCACCGTGACAGATGGATGGAACTTTTTGACATATTTTCCCTAGCAGGCATCGCAGTTTCTGGACATTTATAGGCAGGGTAGTTTCTGGGCATTTGAAGTCAGTTTAGCAAGACATACTCAGGTTGCTGTTGACCAAGTAGTTTGACTCATAAGTTATTCTAACTCATTTGGTTTGCGAGCAGAGACAAACTCAGATACTCGCCAATCTGGTAACAGAGGTTTATACAAACTAAAAAAAAAAGAGGTTTCTCACATTTTTAGATGCAGTTTGCTTCAACCCCATGGGGATTTTCACTATCTCAGCTTTTAGAAGAGGTATATTAGGCGAGTATATCACGTTAACATCAAATAGCAAACCGGGGATCTTTTATCAACTGAATCCCCGGGAAATATCATTGTGCAGATAAACATTTCAAGAACAAGGCAGTCAGGCTATCACCTACCTTCCAACATTGCTATCCCTCTTTGAACATCTGCAGAACGTCGTGAATGTACCAATGCCCATGATAACCTTGTTATGGTGTCACTGTTGTCTGTATATTTTGACAGACCAGCTCCTTCACCAAGAGCTTCACGCTCACAGTTAGCAATAATGTCCGCATCGGTCCACGGGAGATTGTCACCGGATCCGAAAAATGATCCAATGAATTCCAGAAAGCTATTATTGTTTCTCGGCATGTTGTCTTCTGGGCCAAACCCAATTTGCTTGTTTATGAGAATATGGCGATGGCAACCAAGAGATTGACAAATAAATTTATCTTGCAGGCTAAGAAATGACAGAGAGTATTTAACAAAAATTATCAGAGAGTATTTAACAATAAATTTAATCACTAAATAAAATATACCCACTAAAATTTGAAAACCCTAGGGAGAAACCTTACCAACAGGTTGAGTTGCAGAGTTGAGTTGTAAAGCAAACCGGGGGCCCTCGAGTATCCCCGTTATGAACCCTATCAAACTTCTCCCTCCCAGCATTGAGGCGTTGCCAATGCCCCTTAGCGCCGTGAAGCTGTAAAAGAAAACATTAATGGTGAATCAACAAAGAGGGAGGCTATGGCGAAGGCCTGAAAATTTAGCCGAGCAGCTGCTTGGAGTTGCAGAGCCCGCGTGGGGAAAATACAGTGAGGAAAATGAGAGCCTCGGAAAAGTTTACCCTTTTTAGGTCTTTGTCGTATAATTATTTTTTATTGCATGTTGGCCGCGTGGCCTTCAGGTAGAGTGACTCCTTGTCCCAAGAGACTGCTTATCGGAATATGTTCTAATTATTCAAAATTATTAAAAATGTTTTTAAATTTGATTATGTGAAATTGTTTTTAACATATTTATATATTGTAAATTGTTCTACGCATTATGAAAATGGTTATTTAAATCACTTTTATTTTATTTTATTTTTATATTATGAAATTATTATTAATATATAAATTAAATTATTTATTTAAATTGGTCCATATAGTTTGAATTTTGATTATTTGGAGTACATTTAAAGTCAAATTCTCAAATGTAAATAAAGAATTATAAAACTAAAAGGTATAATTTATTTTCAATTCTATATTCCTTACTTATGTGCTAAGATTAATTTAAATTTAGGTTTAAACCTAGGGTTAGCAATAAGTCTAAGTAATTAGTTAAATAACCTTATGACATTGTAGGGTTAAATTGCAAAGTAATTTGAATTAGATATAGGGTTAGGTGACGACTTTGACTAGATTGAATTTAGGTTGGGTACGAGGCTCTATATGTTGGTTTTCCTATGATACTGTAAGACGAGGCTAGGTCATGTCCCTAAAATCCCAAGTTCCATAGGATGAGAGAGAGGCCATATGTTTCGTTATTCTGTGTGAGATAATATGCGACTAATGAAAACATTAAAGGTACTATAGATGCATTTTGAAGAACATTAAAGAGAAATGGTGCAATCTAATGCCTAGGCATGTAACTTCGAAGGGACTGAGAGTTTTGAAAATGATAAAGATATCAATAAGTAAATATATGTGACTTGAGTAAACAGAGCATAAGTAAAATATGCAAAAGGAAATATGTTTAAATAACACTTAATTACCATAAGAGCCAGTGTTAGTGATAGAAGGAGTAGTGCACAAATGAAGAGGTCTTTCAAGCCCAATAAAAAGAACTAGTGTAGAAGTATGTTGAATGGATAAATGACATTTCAATCTTGTTATAACAAATGATATGGTGAGCATGGGGTAAGTTGATCCATTATTGAACTTCTAAGATGGCTTAGCAAAGAGGAAAGCCGTGAGGGAGCTAGAGATATATAGGAGTGGTTAGAAATCACCATGGATAATATTAGTGAAGGCATGGTGTATAACTATTAATATTGCCAGGTATAGATTGAGAAAATAATATAAGAACAATTATAGTTATAAGAGTAAGAATTGCATGGTAGTATTATAGATTGTAATGATGGCCCTTGTAGGAAGTAAAAATTTAAAAACATTTGGGGCATCTTATATTACCCTTGCTAGTAGGCATATTTGAGCATCTCTAACGAACACTATATATAATAGGATTGCGTCCTAGGTGAAATAACATACTTCCCAAGAGAATTTACGATGGAAATAATCACGAGAGAGTATGGGTGTCTTTACAAAATCAGTGAAAGGAGTAGGATAAGTACGCATAATGAATTTCTAGAGATTTCAGTTAAGTGAGAATTATACGATTGATACTAGTAAGCCATGTTTTCACCTTGTAAGGATAGGCTAGATAATGATTAACAATACCTTAGGCTTGCAAGATAGTACAAATCCTACAAGGTATGTGTATAGGCTTGGTAGGTTGAATTTCATGGTGGGCATAAGTTGGTTGCATTCCACATAGGGTGAAAGTTTGTGTCAAATTTAAAACCATATCCATGGATGGGCATATCGTGAGACTCGTGAGTCAAGATCTCCTCAGAATTGTCGGGAATATGTAATTCATTGAATAGTAATTGGTGTAAGCCAAAGTGAAGTTAACTTGATGCCATCTCGCAAAATCGGAACAAAACTTGATGCCACATAAATAGGTTGGATTCACATTAGTATCATATGAAGTAGTCATAGTGCATAATGTGTGTAAGTATCAATAAGATCCATGTAGATTAATAAGCGTATGTATAGGAATCTTAGATTACGAGAACAAATTAGCTATAAATTTATTAGAAGTAATGGTTCCCCTTCTAATTATATCACAGGGAAAAGGAGAGATCAATGGTTAAAATTGATAACATTTGCATTCTAATATAGTATAGTCCCAAAAGCCTTGTAACAATAATAGTTCTCCTAGTTTAGTGAATGTTACAATACTTTTGTTATTGCTTATTATCAATAAGGGAATAATAATGTAGGACCTTAGGATTTAAAGGACATGAACCTTCTCCCCTAAGAGAGGTATGCCAATCTTAAGGGTCCTTGGTAGTTGCGTGTTGAGTGAATACAAATTATGAGTTCTAAAGACCTCCCTGTTAAATTGTTGATTATTTCGTGCTAAGTTGGATCAATTTAATCTTTGTGATGAGTAAACCTCTCTGATGTTATAACTTAAAGGATATTGTTAAATGGTAAGAAGTAGGATACTAAGGGGGATAACACTTGATTATAACCTTAAGCATTCTAGATATAATATTAAGATTCGATAGAAGGATTAATCTAAATGTTTCTTTAATTATTAGAATACATATCAGCGGATAAAAGAAGTAAAACCATAAGATAATATCGACATATTCGGTCAAGCCAAAGCTAAGTAGGAAAAGTTTGTCCAGCGTCTGCTACTTGCAAGAATGGAGAGATTATGCGTAAATATTTTCCCTGCATTATTATGACCATAACTTCGGGACGAAGTTTCCTAAAGGGTGGGTGTATGTAACGCCCCATATTTCGACTAGACAGGTTTATCCGTGACACATATTGAACTTTATTTTCTTATTATCTGTTGGACTTAACTAGTCTGGGTAAACTATACTTATGACACGATACACCCGATTATATGTTGCTACCATGTGTATGTCGTTACTATGTTATGTTGTCACTATGAATATGATGTTATGATATTATGATCTTACTATGTTCATGCAGCTAATAGGTTATGGTTGTCATGAGATTCATTTCTTTTATAATGACGATATATATGTTTTAACGTTTTCATTAATGGAATGTGAAATATATGATGTTATACGTGGATGCCATCCTATGATGAAATTGATTGAAATGTTATATGTATCTATGATGAGCTAAAAGGTTACATGAAATGAAATGATAACATGGATCAATTGGCGATCAATGGAAAATGCTTTCTATAAATTGTATTTTGCAAAACACTAACCTACAGGACACAGGGGCTATGGGATAGCCAGTTACTTGATCTGATATATATTGGAAAGGAAAAACATGTTCATACAGCAAACCTTAGCAGCCAAAATGAGGATACGATAACACAAACTGATAATCCCGATAGCAGCAAGTATGAGTTGATAAGGGCGTAGGCCCAGTATGTTGAGAGGGATGGATGTGTTTCCCACCCTATGTTTCCATGAGACCCGAGGTCGTGGGAGGGCCGTGCTGAGACACGCTCCCCATGTTGTTGTGATGACGATGGTCGGATGCCTGCTAGGGGAGGATAGGTCCGCTGTTCAGCCGACGCTATCGCTCTCAAGTTCTATGTGGTCAGATCGGTGAGTCCGACATCCACTGTTGTACTAGCAGAGGAAGGATAGGGAGGATGCTGGACGTAGGTTATGATGGGAGGATGTGTTAGTTAGTACTGTTGGGGGTTTAGTATTCCTTGATTCCGAGTTAGTGGAAGTAGGCACCCTTCCTTGTACATGATTGATTAAACTAATGTAAAGATAAAGAGAATGATGTTAAATCGTAAAGGGTTAACTGTTAAATAATCGAGGATGTTAAAGTAATTATACTATATATTATGCTTGCTCTTCTGCATGGGGGTAGATACTATTATTAGTTAGCAAGTATGCATAGGCGGAATGGGATCTGTTTATAGTACATAGCCGACATGTGCATACACTGGCCATGCATGCACACCTTGTACGTGTACGATATTACTGGTGTATAACATACTTGTCATGCTTGAATAGTAGTATAAATGCCATAGATAACTCAGTTAAGGATACATCAATCAACTTAGGTAATGAATGGTTAGGTTGTCAATGTGTAAATAAGTGAATTAGTAATTATATGAAAACATTGTAATAATAAACTAAGACAAGTGTCGTCAGTTAACATTGTCATAGGAGAACTGTTGTGAATAGGGTAATGATAGTGTCTAATTAATTAGTAAAATTGTTTAAGCCCTCACAAGTGCTTTGTTTATAAGAACAAGGATGCTATGTTGATGATAGGGTACTCATGTGATAAACAAATAATTAAGAATACTATGATTAATTCACCTTTTATTATTGTTAAAGGGTGATTTAATTATTATTATTAATTAATAAATGGTGATCTAATTATTATTATTACTTAATTAATAATATTCCAGCAACATTTATATATCCCTATCGTAACAATTGCAATATAAGTAAGATTTAAAATATTGATTTATAAATTAATATTGTGTGATTATTTCCATTTCAAAAGTTAGCCATAATAGGATAATCATTTTTGGAATGAACGTGATGTGATGGAAAATGGTTATTTAATTATTCAATGTTAATCTTGGAATTTAAACCTCAAGCTAAGTAGTCTCGACGGATAAGGTGGACCATTAAGACACATCATGTCCAAGTTGAAAAGGGGCAACTAATTATATAATATTTTATTAATTACATTAATAACATTCAATACCAAGGATAGCGAATAGACTTGTATTTAATGAAGCTTGTCCCGAATGGATAACCTTTGGGTGATAATCCCCACCGTAATAAATACTTACGACCGTCAATCCAAAACCAACTAATTTTTCCATGAGAGTAATTAATTATACATTTTTATAAAGAACCGTGTATGAATGAACTGGGGATAGGAGTAAATGTTGAGGGGCTCGAGAGGGGAATTTTGGGGCGGTGGAGTAAGCCCAAGATATTCTCGAGGAAGGGAAAGTATATAGAGGGGGAGAGCTTGGAGTAAAAGGGGAGTTTTTTTATGGGGATGAAAAGAAGTTGGGAGAACAGAGAGTTTTGAGAATAGAAAGTTTGGAGAACAGAAAGTTGGGATTGCTCTCGGGATTATCAGATTGTGGGCTCGAGGGCTTGGAAATCCTTTGATTTCCAAGGGCCAGCAATATAATAGCTGGTCGGTAGGGTGGACACTTCAGTTTGGCTGTCTAAGAGGTTATACAACCTACTACAACCTACGGTTAGCATCAGCATCAGGTAATTTCCTTGTCATTTACGTTATTTGATTATTATGCTAAAATCTTACTGTAAACATGCATAACTTGCTATTTACTGATTTACTAAGTTGTGAAACCTATTCTTATGCTGGAACATGATTGTTGAAAAGAAAATAACGATATGTTGTTTATTTTAAATTACGAATGTAAGGTTAGTGAAAACACAACAGTACACTAAATATTATTTAGGCACATAGTAATTCTTAGAAATTTACTTCCATAAACTGATAAAGTTTAAAACGTAGAAAATTAACCCTGAAATTTTACATAGTGCTCTGCTGTAAAAACCTGAGCACTACAATCACTAAGAGACTCGAATAGGGAGGCTAGTTGTGAGTGCAATCATAAGTTTGCAAACTTTTTGATAAGGAAAACCAGAGGTGCTAGTGCAGGTCCTTTGGACTGCTAGTTCTTGAATATTTGACAATTATTGCTACTTCAAGTGGAGATCCTGAATTCCTAAGTTTCTTCCTCCTAGTGGTTCAATGAATAGGCTCGCGGGTCCTAAGGCAAGTACTTGTCTTTCTTCAGTAATTGGTTGGGTGGAACAATCTTCTTGGGTTGTTTGTTTCCCTACAGAATTAATCCAATTTCTACTGTTTCCTAATTTGTTTCAGTTTAGTAGTTCTGTGTGGTAAAGATTAGTAAACTCTGTTTTGAAGAAGAATTGATCTCTGGTTTGGTTTAAGTCTGAATGTTAAGTTTAATGATAAAATGAATTGATAATCCAATCTCTACATTTTTCCACATGTTGTTATTTACATCGTACTCTAGTGTAGAGAAGCAATTTAATTATGGATGAAAGATAGGAAGATTGCCATTGATTAGACAGATAAGTACAGTAATTGTTATGTTTTTCATTTCCTGCCCTATAGTTAACAATAGTAGAAATTACTGTATAGTATCTAAAATATTATAAAATATTTTATTGTTTCATGAAAAACAAATATCATTTATTCTTTGAACAAGTGCATAGTGTTTGTTATCTCCATTATTTAGATAGGAAATAAATGTAATTCAAACTTCCATATATCATTCTGTAAATAAATAGTATTACTGCAAATAAATAGAATTGCTAACGATGGAACTAAGTTGCAAACCACAGTCTTCATATTTCTCACACATACATTGTTTTCTGTATAAATCTTCTGCTATAACATTTACATTATTTATTTTAGTATTATCAGAGAATGAAATTAAAGTAAACCCTATCTTGTTTTCATTAATCTTACTTCTATTTATTTTACAATCTGTAAGCATGGTTCAAAATTGGGTTTCGTATCAAACTCTAGATAGTTTTTCCAAAACCATAGCATCGTTTTCCAATAGATAAACACACACGATTTACATACTCATGCACAAACTACAGAACAAAACCTAGTTGTCGATTGAAGGTCTTGTCTGGAGTTCATTTACGAAAACATCTTATACATCAAGGGAAAAGTTAGAATTTGGGCGTAGACCTATTCCTTTCCTTTTTATAAACAAAAGCTATTAATTCAAAACACAAAGAGTCTTTCCAACTATGAAAATGCATAACAGTTTTGCATAGCTCGACAGTCCCGTTATCCATATAGAACATAAACAAATAGCATAACAACTTTTCCATTGCCGAGAAATTTAAACATAACATACAGAGTTAAACGAGCTTCGGCTCCAACATTTTCATTCATAAACATAACCCCAAACTTTTCCAACTTTGATTTTCGAACCCAACACAGGTTCTGGCTTAGCAAAGGAAGCATCAACATACAGGTTAACATTACATTTCCAAAACGAAAACTACACAGGGTTTATCCCTTCCTCTAAGTTTTTAAAACGAGTATTATAACGCCCATCTCGATGAACTAGGCATCAAAAAAATTAAAAGGCTGAGTATCATTCAAACAAATGAGGGTCATATCCCTGTACAGTCATCACCTTAACACCAAAGGTTCTTCAAAGATTCTCGACTGACAGAGAATGCCAAAGCATGGTGAAAACTTGATTACTCATTATTTTTGAAACCACATCAACCAAGGTCGATTGGCACCTACGAGGGTTTGAGACCCGGAGCTTACCAGGAATGGAAGCATGCCAACTTTTTCCAACCCATTACCCAAGTCGTCCTTCGAACCCTACAACTAACATAACAATTTCAGAGAGTTAGATAAATTGTTTTATTTAAATCATAAGTCGAACTTTCAACAAAAGAACCAATGAGTTTTCAAAGACACTTACCTTCTCAACAAACGTCCGAGCTCTTCACATTCACTATCAGACAATGAGCATTTGACCTGGACTGAGACTAGGGTGTTTTTATCCTTTATGCAGGAGTGTGTGCTATCACTCAAAGTCAAGATTTAAAACTATAAACTATCAACTCGACAGCAATCCAAACCAAAGACAAGACAATCTAACACAACACCATTACGGTGAGAAAGAAACTTGCAACTTTAATCTAACCTACATGTCACGAGGTCGAATCCTCCTCTCATTTTTTTGTCTAAACCCTAACTTTTAGCAGCCTGTCGGCCTTCCTGCTCGAAACACTAATGACACAATGAACAACATTCACTCCTCATAAACCAACACAACGATGCAATGCTAGGGTTGCATCCAACAACCCTGATTCAAATTGATCAACGATCACGAGCGTGCCAACACATTTACAATGGAGATCGTAAATCTACTGCATTTATTCTACCATCATTCCATAAGCGCGGTCTTGCCACCTTGGGTTACGATGGGTCATTCTACATCCATGTCGGAGGAGTTTCAAACTTGCGACCATTACACAGTGGCTTCTGTAATCACCGTTACATTGTTATTGCACTACGTGGAATATTAACAATCCCTGTCACATGGAGTTTGGTTTCAACTTTTAATACAATACCAAAACACTCTCTCCATGCCAGTTCGAAGCTTATGCCAAGCTTAAAGGCCTGTCAACCTGTCCATTCAATTTTTATTACCATGTCAGTACCATAAACATCAACATTATAGTTCTAAGTTATGGTCGCAAATTCGATATATTATTTGGATATTAATGTTCTATATAGCCACGTATTAAGTTCCAATTTTCATGTGAGTTTAATATTGTGAACTTTTTATATATATCATGAATATTTACAAATGTCAAATTATTGCATAGGATAGTAATCCATAAGAATTGTAATGTTAAACATGATAATCATAGTTTTCATTATTACAATTATTAAAAAAGATAAGAGTTTGTTTTTTTGGAATTTCAACAAAACCAATGAATATATATTAGTATAAAAACCATGCTAATGCTATGAACTTCATACCCTAACTTCTTAATGCAATGCATTTGATGGTTAGTGATACAATTACGAAATTAATACTATACAAGTAATAGTTACCTTAAGACGACTAAAGCCAAACTATAACAACGTCATTGGTTTATGACATCAAACTTAAACAGCATGTAGACTTTCTAGACGTCATTGTTTCCAACAACTATGAATTGTAAGACAGCGTTGAAAAACCAGTAAGCAGCACTAAACATTTCATACCTGTAGATACTTGTTTTTGCAAAAGAATTCACAACATTTTTCTATTCGACGATGAATTGAATTACACACGTACTTTTAAACTATACAGTCTTTGAACCTCTTACCTGTCATCTGCACATAGAAACATTTCAAATGCCTTAGCGTCACAGCTAAGTAAACTCGAGGGTACCTCGTAGGATACCCTTGGACATTGAGAAAGAAAACTGTCCGTAATCTTATCAAAAGAAAAGTATTTCATCATATTTATAACCTATCTGTGCATTTATTACAATAATCATGTTGTCAAAAGTGTCTTAAGTAGTCATTATCAAAATGATTGCTAATTCAAAAATTAAATTATGTTTAGTACTAAAGGACTTTTTAATCATTCCCGTCGTAATCAGACATTTATTATTTTCCGCAATTATATTTACCTTATTTAATGCCGTTTTCAAAATTTTTAAATTTTTATGAAAATTCAGGATGTTACATGTGGTATCAGAGCTCATGTTCGAACTCTAGGCCTGAAAAAGGTCCAAGAACATGCACCAGGAAATTTTATACAGTAGAAAATTTTACTAATGTGAAATTTTAATTATGATGATATTCAGAAATTATTTTAAGTTTCAGGTATGGAGAACTTAGCTGAACAGTTAGAACACAGGTTTCAACCAAACATCCATAGCACGTGACATCACTATGCAGAAGAAGGCCATGGTGAATTGAATGACAATTCGTCAAAATTGTTACATGCATTTCACGAGTTAAAAGCAAAAATTAGATCGTTGAAACAAGACAATGAAAGAATTCTGAAAGCGCAAGAGGAGTTAAATCAAGTGTTGTTTGAAAGGTGTCCAATTGAGGAACAAGAGAGAGATAATGAATATATCTCCAAAATTGAGGATCTGCCTCATGCTAATAAAAGTAAGAAAATGAAAACCAGTGATGTGAACAACAATTCAACCTCATCGGGAGATGCTATTGAAGTGCGTAAAAAGAAACGTAACTACACAAGTGATAGCAGCGAAGGAGATTTCAAACCCAGAAGGAAAAATCATAAGGAGTATGAGCAGATTTCTAGGGATTTCAAAAAGATCAAACCTCCAACATTTAATGGAGAAACTGAGAAGGGCGAGACAACTGAAGCATGATTGTCCAGTATGAAGAAATATTTTTAGATTCATAACTATTCAGAATACTTGAAAGCAAAAATGGCTATATATAACTTGACGAGAAAAGCAGATATCTGGTGGCAAGACATTAAAAGATTTAAGGGCATCAAAGATAAAGATGTAAACTGGAGTACTTTTAAAAGATATTTCAAGAAGAAATTTTTATCTGAACAATACTATGAAGAAAAATCCAAAGAGTTCTAGGATTTGAAGCTGGGAGGTATGAACATGAAGGAAATGAACAGTAAATTTCAGAACTTACTAAGATATGTGCCATACCTCATAGAAGAAAAACTGAAAATTCAAAGATACTTGAGTTGCCTACCTTTCAATATTAAGGACAGAATCGAGTATGACAGTCCAAAAACCTTGGAAGAGGCTATGAGAAAGGAAGTTTTCTGTTATGACACAAATCGGAAAAGAGAAGGAATGTCAAACTGGAAAAGTCATAAGCCCAGTAATTTTGAGCTGAAAAAGAAAAATTTCAGGTTCCAAAAGAAAAAAAATTTAGAATTCGAATTTTCAAGGAAATAATTTCAGAAATAGTTGACAACAGAATTCTACAGCACCCAGAAATGCTCCTAATAATACCAGGATCAATGAGCAAAAGGCACCCATCAAATTTTTCAAGTGTCAAGGTTCCCACTATGCATCAGAATGCCCCTTGAGGAATCGGAAAGCTAACAACATTCACTCTATTCAGACTAAACCTACCGTCAGAGATGTGGCGAGGGAAATGCCCAGAATCAATGCAACACTTGACAACAGGAAAGTAGATCATCAAATCTCCATGGTAGAGATTGAAGAAATGCTGCAAAATCATCCAGTTACTGTTTTAATTGATCCAAGTGCTAGCTTAAGTTATATATCACCAGATATTGTAGAAAGTCTTGAATTGAAAACATAAAAGTTTTGTAAATCTTGGTTAGTTAGACTAGCAACTGGAACAAAGAGGAAAGTATCAGATTTTATAGAAAGTTGTACTTTATCCATTAATCAGTTACAGACACAAATCAAGTTAAATATTTTACCTTTAGGATCCTATGATATTATAATCAGAATGGACTGGTTAGAAGCCCATCATGTCATTCTGAACTGTTATGAAAAAAGTTTTATATGTTTGAATGAAGAAGGAAAAACTATAGAAGTAAAAGGTATCCCAAGAAAGGTAACCCTTAGACAGATTTTAGCCATGCAAGTTAAGAGGGCAGTTAGGAAAGGATGTTAGTTGTTTGCAGTAAATGTAGTAAACGATGAGTTTATCTGTAAAGAGGACAAACTGAAATTAGAAGACATACCTGTCCTAAAATATTTTAAGGATGTATTTCCTGAGTAGATTCTAGGATTACCTCCTAAAAGATATTTAGATTTTACCATCGAGTTAATACCGGGAGAAGTACCAAATTCTAAAGCTCCATATAGAATGAATATACTGGAATTAAATGAATTGAAATCATAGTTGAAGGAATTGATTGATAAGAATTATATTAGACCCAGCGTGTCTCCTTGGGGAGCACCTGTCATCTTTTTTAAGATGAAAGATGGAACCCTGAGTATAATATGACAATAAAAATTCGGTATCCGTTGCCCCGCATAGATGATCTATTTGATCAGCTGCGTGGAGCAACGATATTTTCAAAGATTGATCTAAGATCAGGATATCATCAAGTACGGGTTAAGGATGAAGATATTTTCAAGACAGCTTTCAGAACTCGGTATGGACATTCTGAGTTTGTAGTCATGCCATTTGGCTTGACTAATGCCCCGGCTGTATTTATGTGTTTGATGAATAATATTCTGCACAAATACTTAGACAAGTTTGCTGTTGTGTTTATAGACGACATTTTAGTGTATTCTAAAAGTAAAGAAGAGCATGACACTACTACATTTTTGGCCTTTAGGGGGGGTTGTCTTCCGCCACCAAAAGTGACCTATAGGGGGGTTTTGGTTTTGAGGGTGGTTTTGGCAAGAACACCCCTAAAGGCACTGATGTTAAAAGTTTTTCCCTTTAAGGGGGGTTTTTGATGAGATTGGAACCGCCCCCAAAAGTGACTTTTGGGGGCGGTTTGTGACCCCCCTCATAGAGGTCTACAGAGGCGGTTTTAAACCCCCCTCATAGACCCCTTCATAGAGACCTACGGGGGTGGTTTTGAACCCCCTTCATAGAGACCTACGAGGGCAGTTGTGAACCCCCCCCATAAGCCCCCTCATACAAACCTATAGGGGTGGTTTGGAACCCCCCTCGTAAAGGACTATAGGGGCAGTTTCAAACCCCCCTAGTAGAATCCTATAGGGGTGGTTGTGAACCCCCCTTGTATAGTCCTATAGGGGTGGTTTGGAACCCCCCTTGTAGAGGCCTATACGGGCAGTTTAGAACCCCCCTCGTAGAGGCCTATAGGGGTAGTTTGGAACCCCCCTCGTAGATGCCTATAGGGGTGGTTTGCAACCCCCCTCATAGATTCCTATAGGGGTGGTTTGGAACCCCCCTTGTAGAGACATATGAAGGTGGCTTAAAACCTCCCTTGTAGAAACATACAAATACGGTTTGAAACCCCCTCTATAGCCATAATAAATCATAATAAAATATATTTGATTAAAAATACTAATATTGCAATATCAATAAAGTATGGAGGAATCAAACCACCATCCTCCTGCTTGTAAGGCATGCGCTCTACCATTGAGCTAGCACCCTTTAACAATATTAACATAATAAGAAAAGACAATAAGAAGATGAGCAATATTTACACCCATATTGCATTATTTTTAAGTCTAAGAAAAGACAATAAGAATGTTCAGGAGATGATTGTAATAGGATATCCACATGTACCCAAATATCTATAGATTATCATGTAAGAGCAATCTGCTCTTTGCAATCATCACAAGGCATAAGAACTATAATTCCAAACTTTTCGATTACTTACTAAAACAACAAAAATGTTGAAAAAATTTGCATACAATTTGCAGACACAAATTTCAAGCATGTGATATGCATTTCATAACATAGTGTAGTGATTCTTATTGTAGACATGACATATATCCTAGAAAAATGCTTGCCATTGGCAAAATTGGCTAAGTATTGAAAAATGGGTCTAAGTTCCTTGTCATGCTCTCAAATCCAAAATGGCATATATTGAAAAACAATTCCTTTATAGCAAATCCAAACATCAAAAACTCTGAGGATACACGAAAATACCAATATTGCAATATCAATAGGGTATTTTCCAAGGCTTTCCTAATTACATCTAGGAATAGATAGAATTCTAACCCTAATGTATAGGTTTATCCCTTATATAAAGAGTTAAATACATCATGTATATCTAATCCAACTAAGAAATAACTAGACATACTCGTGAAGCTGAGACAAAAATTCATAAATGGGACTAGGATGTTAAAAACTACAATTTACACAAAAAGCAATCTTGGCAAGGCCCACAACCTTGACTACTTTCTGAATCCCGCCGCGGGACTACACTAACTGCGTGTATATACATGAGAAGAATGTCACTCATCAACTTCAAAATAAAACCAACTTTTGCCAGCCCTGCAGAGCTTTCAGAAACCTTGTCACTTTCTAATTTTGTTGATTCATCAAGCTTTGCTTTTCTTTTTTCCTTTGGAGCAGATTCATCAACCTCCATGGCTGTAGTTGAACCTGTGCATTCACCCTCCACACACCCTCCTATGTTGGTGGTGGATAGAGCAATATAACCTCTAAAAGTTTATCTATAACTTGTGTAAAGCTATGAGGAATTTTCTAATGACCCTTGACAGATTTACCCAGCCCATCATGTCGCTTGCTTACATGAGGCACCCGACCAAAATCAATAGATGGAACTCCTTCTTTAGTCTTTCCAGAACCTTTGCCTCTATCTTTTTCTTTGTCCTTATCCTTCAATTTCTCCTTCTCTTTACCTTTCTCCTTATCCTCTTTCTCCTTTGACAAAATGATATTTGGCCTTCCCACCACTGTCTGTAATTGAAAAACCATAGCAGCAGCCTGCATAAAAATTGTTGGATCTCGAGAAATGACTGGAGCCATAGACATAGAAAATGTTCGAGGAGAAACACAACCACCATGATGATTTAAAATGTTCATTAGAGTCTGTCATATCTCTACCTCCATGGCAATCTGAAGAGTCTGAGGATCCTCGAGAAGATGGCGTATAATAGCTGCTGCCACACTATCGAAACATAGGAAAAAACAACTTCTAGGAAGACTCAAAAGGGAAGACAATCCACCTCTCTCTAGAAATTGCATTGCCATGGAATGAAACTTTGTTAGTCTAGCACACAACTGAAGAACTGCCTGTACTATAGCTACTGGAAGGTGCAGCTACAAATAGTTGCAAGAAATATTCATTACTCTATGTTGTTCATCTTTTGTCATGTATCCCAAAGGTTTTCCTAAAATCTTCATGAATGGATTATTGCCTTTGATGTTGTCATCCAAGGAAGAATTTTTACTGTTATCCATAGCACCTGCACCATCTAAGGTTGTATCTTTAGACTCAAACACAACTGAAGTTCCTCCCATAGCTACATTGTTCTTAACATCTAGAGTAAGATGGAGCTTGCATTGTAGCATATGGTCAAGTATAAGCAGTAAGGGAGTCACCCACTTAGGAAATGAAAATTTTTCCCCTATCACGTAAATTGGCATAAAATTCATCAATAAGTCCAATGTGAAACCAACAAGTCCATTCTCTACTCCTATTTCTCTTGTACTACTATCTTCACTCAAAACTAATGCCAAAATATGAGAAATACTTCATAATAGACTAGTGTATTTTTCAGATCCCTCCACCTTACAAAGCTTTAGCTGTTGAATGAGAAAGCCTGAAATAACTCTCAGATGGTACTAGCCTTTGTTTTGGCTGCACAATGTCACAATCAAATCAGTCATTGAAAAAGCAATGGCATCTGTACTTTGCAACAGATTCATACACGTGGTTAAGATATCCTCAACGGGGGTATTTTTTAGAGGCTTCTCTTCATAAGAAGCCTCTATTCCTTTTTCATTGGCATTGTCTTTGGGAGCCTCTGAATTACCCAGTGATAGGACAAGAGCTTGGGAAAGTTCATCATCTTCTTGTGTTGGCTCCTTGGGATGACTGAAGAGCCACTCCATAGCCAATTCAACACGCCTCAATGCTTCCTCTACCCTAGACATTGGAAATCCCATGTCAACCATCATAGAAATGGTAGAATCATCAGGTGGATGACCTCTAAAACGTTGACCTGTGCTTCCAGGAATACATTTTCTTCTTCCTTTGGCATCACCTATGGTAGAGTATACATGGGTAATAATGGAAAGCACGGAGGTAATCAAAGATGGACTACAACGACAAAACATTGGATTGTTCTACATAGGTAGAACAACATAGAGAACCTGAGCTTATAGTGTGCGGACAAAAGCCTCTGGATCCCTTGGAACAGTGAAATACCCTCCAACAATTGGTTGCACTAACAGTTGTGATGCAGATGGCACAGCTAACAGCAAAGAAGAATTCACAAGGTATTCCAATTTCCAAGAGCCTGCAGTAGCTTCATAATGTTTCTAACAACCAAGGAGCATGCTCTAGCTTCTCTGAATATGGCTAAGCAAGGACACCCAAATTCATATAAGCTGGGTTGGGTGTACGATGCAGATAAGATGTATGTATCTCATTGGTGCCTGATCACTTTCAAATTTTCAATTTGGAGTAGTATCTAAATGAAATGTGGAGTGATATTCTCCCCATTATCGTTTGTCATATCTAATGGGAAGGCCATGGAAGTATGATCAAAAGTATTATACATGACAGAAAAATTAATACCTATTCATTGCAGAAATATGGCAAGGGCAGCACGCCTCTTTTCATACCCTTTAGCACGCACTTTCACAGTGCTTATTAGAGAATCTAAATAATGTTATTTTCTTTTTGCAAAAAAAAAAAACTAGTTGAATTTCTTTTATAGAATTGTTAGTGGCATCCCTACTATAAGTAATAGTGATGAAGACAAGCCAAATCTAGAGAAGGAAGATCTATCAAGGGAATTTCAAGATATATTGTAAGAGTACAAAGACCTTTTCCCAAAAGAATTTCTGCTTTAATATCCTCCAGAGAAGGATTTCTCATCAAATTGAATTAATTCCAGACATCACTAGCAAACAAAGTTGCCAACTACACATCTCCTATGGAAGATGAATAAATAATAAGACAAGTGAAAGACTGCTTGGAAAAAGTTCCCATTAGAGAGATTGTTACGCCATGTGCCACATCAATGCTCCCAGCTCCAAAGAAAGATAGGAAATGGCATGTGTGTTTCAATTCAAGAGCACTTAATAAAATCATTTTCAAAAAAATCACTTCCCTGTACCTTGCGTGGATGGTTTCATAAATGGCCTTCAAGGATCATAGCTCTTCTCCAAGGTTGATTTAAAAGATAGTTACCACCAAATTTGAATAGACAGAATGAATGGAAGATAGGGTTTTGTACCAATAACATCCTATATGAATGGTTAGTGATGCCATTTGATCTTTGTCAATACACACAATACCTTCATATAGCTGAAGAATGAGATATTGCATCCATTTGTTGGAAAATTTATTATTGTTTATTTGGTTGATATTATTTTTTTAAAGTAAGACTCAGAAGGAACATTTGATGCATTTATGAACTTTGCTTCAAAATTGTGAGCAATAATATTTATAAATTTAGAGAAAAGCATGTTTTTCCAACACAATTATGGAATGCCAACTCCAGACGGAGTAAGAGAGGTATGATATTTTCATGGACTTCTAAACTTTTATCAGAAGTCCATCCAAAATTTTAGGAAGATTGAAAGTGAAAAACCTATGACCTCTTTGATGAAGGCAAATGAGAATTTTGTCGACCAAGGTAGCAAAATCTAGTCTTCAAACTTGCAAGAGATGTCTAGCAGAGGCTCCAAGTTCAACCCAGCTAAATTTTAACAGATTTTTTGAGGTCGAATGGGATGCATTAAGTTTGATTCTTGGAGTTATACCTAGTTAGAAAGGCCATCCCATAGCATACCACAATGAAAAGTTTAATGAAGCTAGGAAACAGTCTTGTGCTAATGACCAAGAATCATATGCACTCATATGAACTTTGTCATGGGAGACATCACTTGATGCCTAAGGAGTTCATACTTTATGCTGATGGACCATCAAGATTTAGAGTATTTACAAATGTAGAATAAGTTCAATGCTTGTCACACAAATGGCTAATTTTTTTGAAATCTTCACTTTCATGATTAGGCACAAGGAAAAAAAATCTAATGTACTAGTAAATGTACGTAGCTGATGGAGGACATTGTTGATAACTACCATGAGGTGGTTGGATTTAAAATCCTGAAGGATGCTTATGAGGATAATCCAGACTTTGGAGTAGCTAATGGGAGTTGCAAAGAACTATGGGGTACCTGCTTAGACTATAAGTTATATAGCACAATTTTACTTCATGGATGCAATTATGCTTTCTTAAAGCCACCATGAGGAGACACTTATAAATGAAGCACATGCAGAAGGTCTTGGTGGTGGATAGGTTAAAAATTTAAAATCCTTAGACAGTTGGAACAACATTATTAATGACCAAGAATGGTTAAAGAGATACTACAATATGTAGATAGATGTCACATTTGTCAAGTTTTGAAGGGTGAGCAAAAAAGAGTAGCAAATAACAATCTTTGCCAGTTCCTGAGAAACTGTGGCAACACATAAGCCTGAACTTTGTGTAGGGGTTATAGTGAAGTGAAAAAATGGCTATATGTGTGCTTGTTGTTGATCACTTCTCTTAGATAGTGTATTTTATACCTTGTAACAACATGAAGATGCCTCCCACATTCCTACACTTTTCTTCAAAAAGATGATTCAGTTATATGGATTGCCTCTCTGATCTCCGACAGGGACTCCCAATTCTTGACCAATTTTTGGCAAATAGTAAGGAAGATGTTGGGTACATGACTTCAATTAAATTCTTCCTATCATCCTTTAGCTGATGGATAGACTAGCTACTAAATTGGACACTAGGAAAGTTGTGGCAATGACACATCTAGGACCAACCAAGACAATTGGACCTAATGCTTCCTCAAGTTGCGTATGCTCTTAACAACACTGACAATCAAACTACTGGCTATTCAAGATAGTATATCAACACTTCCATAGTGACTGAATTTAGATTTATTATATCGGATACTTGTGTTTCTACTAATGCTGAACACTATTGAACCAGGAAGTTCAAAGCTTTATGACAAGGTGGTGATGCAGGAATGCATCTTTATTATAGGGGATTTTGTAAAATTTTATTTCCTTTAATCTAGAGATTCATTTTTGGCAAGCCGATAAAATTAAACTTCTATCTTTTGAGTTCTATGGGTGATAATAAACCCCTAGGGATAATAATATCCAGTTATGTTTATAAGACAGGATTTTAGGGAGCTATTTTCCAGGAAAAGCTAGGCAAAGTTCCCTATTTAAAGGGCTGAGATCTATTTTTACTGACAGGTAAAATGAATTTTGCATATGCATTTAATAAAGATGAGACTATGGAAGATGTCTGTCTCAAATTATGAGTGTATTTAGGTTTGTTTTTCTGGTATTGCGTGTATGGTTTAATTCATGGCTCCTTATTTAGTGTAACTGTTTTTTCCTACATTTCCCCAAATTATCCACTCAAAATATATATTGAAGTTCTTAAAACATGGATTTCTATTCCCGTAAAAAGATAACAGAAATCAACATTTGAGGCTTGCTTGGGATTGCCTTGTAAAAATTTCTTTGAAGGTCCCACTTGTGTTTGGAGAGAAAAGTAGCCTCACCCATGTATGAAAGAATCGAGCAAGGATAAACGAGCCCTGTGAAAGCTATCTTCCATAGCATACTAAATAATCAATGTACTGGAAGATTAAATGTGGACACATGAAGTTATATAGACAAGAATATTCACTAACTTTAATTAACAATTGAGAGAAATGTACCAAATCAACAAACATGGCCTCAGCACCTACCAAACATAGATGGAAAACTAAAATAAATTAGCTAAACTTCTGTGCATTTCCACCCCACTTGACCTCAAGATTCACAAGAAAAAAAGAGTAAATAAACCACCAGTACACTTCTGAAGGTCAATTGAAATACGGGAACCAACCTGTGATGCAGAGGACTATGCCTCCAAGGGACACCCAACCCTCTACATTTGTCTTTCTGAGGAAATTATACATATAGTAAGGTGAAAGTGCTCGGAACACTTTTGGGTTCCAATGTATAATATTGTAAATACCAATGCCACTGATATAGATGAGCCAAGCTATCACAACAGGTACAAACAGAAAAGAAACCCTGTGGGTGCCATAATGCTGTAATGCGAAAAGGGCCACTAAGATGGCACACGCAATGGTGACAACATAATCTGTAGAAACAAATGAGCAAAATGTCAAATATGGAAATCAACATTAACTTCTAAAGGGAAGAGTAGAAACTATTGAAAATCTATGGAGAGCTTTGAGAATTTTCATTTTTAGCTATACAGAACTTTCTGGATCAGATGCAGTCTTTGAATAGCACCAACAACAATGAATACACATAGAAGTATTTATAATGTAGGAACAAGTAAAAAATGATATTTATCAGGTTCTAGTTTAACATGCCAGGAAAAGTACAGAACAATAAGGAATCACTTGAAAGTTTAATGGAAATGAAGTCTTGGAAAAATGGCAAATCAACAGAACTGTGCATATACAGAGCTAATGCCCAACACATAATTAGAAAACTTCTTAAAATGATTGAAGTATGATTGGATGGAAGCAATTCTTTACTTACTCTCATGTAGATTATGAATTTTAACTTTAACCCCTGATACCACAAAAAGAACTGTAAAACTCACAAAACCAATTGCAGAATTAATTAGAAACTATGGTTCCAAGGCTGGTGATAAAATTGCAGCAAATGGCTTGATTGAATTCAATTTTTTCTAAGCCAAGGTATTCTCATCAAGAAAAAAATGTAATTCCATAGTTCCAATTCTCCAAAATAGACTATCCTCAAACCATCATGCCAATCTATAGGGTGTAACCCTATGTGCTGAAATGCTATGCAGGCCTCTGATGGAAGGAGTCCATTTCGATCATCCTTGAGGGAATCTTATCAATAGGGACGAAAATCCATCGAGGCATATTCATAGATCAATACCTTCAAGTTCTTGATTGGCAATCTTGCTTTCATCCTACGAAAAAAATCATGCAAATGAAAATGGACCCAAACACGAAACAACCATGCAACCTTTTAACATTTAACTCAATTAGACTGACTAAAAACATATGAAGAAATTATTTTCTGTCTTAGTACACGTGAGATCAAAATATGCATATGAAAAAGATGCAAACAAAAGGAGATTCGCTTTAACAAAATGTAAAAAAATGGCATCTGATTAACAACTCCCTATTGGTCAAGATTACATGTCTAATAGATTGCATAAGTGATTTGATATAACAACAGTGACCAAATTATTCGTACCCGATATTGCTGGTGTAAGCACTCCATCACTAATGACCGTACAGGTTCCAAGAAGAACTACAACCAAAAGTACAAAGCAGAACCTATGGTGTTTCTCAAAGAATGCCTTAATTGCAGAACTCAGAGGTGTCTCATGAGGCCTTTCCACTTTGTAGGTATAAAGTTGCTCATCTGCTACCTGTTGGTTGGGCATAAGGCTTATTTTAGCATGTCTGCAAAGTAACGAGTAGAGGGAAAAAGTACCACCTACAATGCAACACATGACGAAAGGACAACAATTATCAGGATTATAAAACATTCGCCGTCATATTTCTAAGTTTAGATAAAAAAATTATGATCTTGGGGTTAGTGCGTAGCAATTGCAAATTGATCACCACAATGTTAAACTCTAGGATGGGCAATGGTTAAATTGATAGGACTCTTCTAAAATTTTGACAGACAACAAGGTTTGTTTCACCAAATGTATTTCCATGTAAGCAAGATGCAATCATATCTTTTGTATGCAACCAGATAAATTCTAAGTTTTTTTCCTATAAGGTGATATTTATTTATCAGCTTGTTAAACAGGAAGTAGGAACCGTTTTGGGATTTTTTCTCTGATCTTTTAGAGGTAATTTTTATTAGCTTAACATACTTGTATGTCATCATAGCGTATAAGAGAAGGATCCAATATTTGAACAGTAGCTAACCTGGAATCGACTGTTGCCCCCTAGCAAAAAAGGGTCAGAACTGAGCCTAAGACTTAGAGTAGTTAAAGTTTAAACAATTATGTTTGACCACAAGCCCATTTTCATCCAGCCTTAGTATTAGAAAACAGGGAAAGTGAATGTTAGGTAACACTGTTAGTAACTTTATATGCATGTGCACACACACACACGCACACACACACATATATTTTATAGTAGCAAGGGATACTGAAAGTTTAAACAGTTATGCTTGCTCATTCTTAGTATTAGATGATAATGGGAAAGGGAATATTAGAGGAACACTCTCAGTAATTTGATATACATACATACATACACATATACATATATGCATACATACTAATTTGAGTGTCTTAAGGAAAGATTGTGATAAGCTAGGTGTAGGAGCCAGATAGAATGCACTTGCCCTACTTATCTCAACTGTAGAATCCAAAGTCATTTTCATTCCCTTTGTCATTTTCAGTTTCCATTCCTCGCTGTGACATAAATGGTACTGTCCAAAGTAAATGACCCGTTGCTTCAAAAGTAGTCAAAAGACTTTTAATTGTACCATGAGCATAGAAACAATTCACTACTACTATATTGCACATGCGCTTGCGGTTGTCATATATAACTGCTGTCATGTCATCCACAACTTTCCCCAAGTACTGGAACTTTGAATAAAGCGATGATTCAAACTTAGATGAACTACAATTCTCATCCACATCAAGACTATCATGAAAATTTTTGGCAAGAGAAACCACCACGCTCTTGGCTGCCCCACTAAGTGATCCTGCTTCATCACGATGTCGATTGGCAACTACCAATACCTTCACAAGAGTCACATAGAATGATCGCATTGCAGATGCCACCTTATTCATAGTCTCAAAGTCAAGGAGATCAGGTGATTTCCTTTTAATTTCTTGGGGTAGGTTTTAAATCGGTGAAATAAATTCATCATCTTGGATTCATAGTCCAAGAACACTGGAAGAAATGAATTCCAATATGGTTATAGATACAAGAACACATACAACTTAAAGTGGTGACTCAAAGAATGTAATGATGAATATTTAGTATTCTATAATGGTTGGTTTTGTTTTGACAGTATATTTTCACAAAATCAACTCATAATGGGGAAGAGTTTCCGAAAATTAAAAACACCTTACCTAATTTCAGACAGTGAGTTTAAAGCTTGTATGAATCTCTTCACTATACTGAACACCTTCAATCATGGTCACAAAAGCATAAATACTCTGACGTTTAACCTGGGAAAAACACATAATAGAAAAAACATATGAATGAGTCATTATTGAATAAAGGACACGCACTCCAACCAATCTAAACTTGTTGTCAGTTATTTTCAAGAAAGGATTATCCAATATACCTCATTCTCCACCCCAACCACAGCTGTTTCACCACACTGTGGATGTGAAACAAGAGTAGATTCTACCTCTTTTGTAACACTGCACACAATAACAAAAATTTAGTGAATTTGCAGTATAAAAAATATATGGTATGGTCAATTGACTTCTCACTAAGCCAAAAATAAACAAAGCAAAAACCTTGAAAAAATTAAAAACAATAAAAATAAACTACATTGCAAAATTTTCAAAGAACTGAATTACTTTTTCTCGTTTATTACACATCCCTAAGGCTGAAATTCTTCAAAATTATGGAACAAAATGCATATTTTTGTAACTAAGATATGTGCACTTCCATATTAGAGACATACTGGATTTCTTCATTTGGAATTTTTCCATACTAAATCATCTTGCCACTATGGTTTATAGCCATTACTAGATATACATACGCTAAAATTAGGAAGTACAAGGTGCAAAGAAAAGTTGTTGCATGCATTAAAGGAAATTTGGGTAAAAAATGGGCCTCCTAAGGAAAATAATAAGAAAATAATAAAATAATAGTAGAGAGAGAGTAAAAAACTACATTTTTGGATCGTATTTTCAACTTATCTCCTTGTAGGGTTACTCAAATTTCAAGTGGGAGGACTCATTGGATGCATAATTAAATTAGGAATCCAATGCGTACCCATGTTGCATACTAATAACAACATCCACACCATGGAAAATTGAAAATACATTAAAAAATGTGTTTCTAGTGAGAGAAAACACGTTTTTTAATGTATTTTCCATTTTTCATGGTGTAGATGTTGTTAAAAGTATGCAACATGGGTACTCATTGGATGCATAATTTAATTATGCATCCAACGAGTCCTCCTGCTTGAAATTTGAGTAAACCTACAAGGTGATAAGTTGAAAATACGATCCAAAAAAGTAGTTTTTATTTCTTCCCTCCAATTTTTTTAGGTGCTCCCTCGTTGAATTTTAAAGCATTTTGATTGGATAATACATGATGACATGGAATTTGTATTATTTTTGGAAGGCCCTTTTAAATTGAAATTTCCTCTAATCGGAAGCATAAAAAATATGAAAATGAGGCAACGTTCCTTAAGAATCTTGAGCCTATCACCTTGCCTGGATGTTCTCATGGCTCTAACCAGTCCACATGCATATGTACATCAAAAAATTTATTGTATAATTAACTATAAAATTGTTAACATCAAAAGGACAAATAGATCTTCTATTCATGTAGAGATTCCCACTATCCATGCTCACTAACGACCCTATTGGCACTAGCTATGAGGGAGAAATTGTTGTGATATGTAATCTTACATATGCATATCTTAGTTTATAAATCCTGACCTAATAAAGTTGACCCAGGAGTCGTTACACCAAATACATATCAATTAACCTCAAAGCTAAGAGGTTCCTTTTCTCCTTTTCTTCGCTTCCCACATGGTCCACTACTCTAAGATTTTTCTTATTAGATATGCCAAATTTAATGAAATTATCTGGCTGGGATTAATTCTTATAGTGCATGGTTTTTATATATCCACTATCTTGCATCCACTACAATATTTTCCTTCCACAATTCTCTTAGGTCAACTAATGGATGGAAAGCCAATTATGCTTAAAACCGAACAAAGAGTTCTTCTTCCATAAAATGAGAAATATTCCAATGATATTCATAGGGGAAGATGATCGAATCCCCAAAGGACTACTTCATCGTAGATTTAAAGGACGCTTGGTTGTTGCTAGGTTGATGTGTTTACTTAGTTGGTTATTGGCTGCCTCCACCATAACATCATATGAATTCAAGTAGAAAAACTAAAGTTCTAATCTCTGCATGGAAAACACATAGATGCCTATAAATTTATGCTCATTGTGTTGAATACGAAGTAGAATCCACTTAACTTATCATTGAATGTAATGTTTTCATGTAGGAACAAATATGAATATATCAGGCCATTATCTCCAAGCAAAGAGATCTTGGTAAAAGTTGTGAGTTCTATGATTACATGCTCGAGTAAATTAAAAAAGGGTAATATCCCACAATGAAAACTAAGGCATAAACATCCCACAATGACCTCATGACTAATAGAACAATGATATAAACTGAATGATGAGAGCATAAAATCACAATTCTGTAGACCGAGCTATAATGCCCAACTTTCCCTGCTTGTATCAACCTGATTCAGACACAAATGTAAATGCCACTACATTAGATGAAAAATAAAAAAAATATGTTCAAACATGAGTTGTAAAAAACGTTTTCTCTTAATTCATAATATATTTTACACTATACAATAATGCATCTTGTATAAAGGTACACTTGTTTGCCAGACTGACAAAAGGCTTGACCATTACACATGTACATTATACATGTCTAATCCATTTACTGAACTAACCCATTCTAGCAGACTAAAAATCTCCACAACTACATCCATAACCGAGGGGGGCATCTTTGAAATCCATTGTATTCTTCACTGCCCCATAAAAATGGAGCCATGTTATTACTTCCGAGTAAGTTGAAACCGAGACCCCTATTCCTCCGAAGAAATTCGGCGTGAGACTTGTAGGGAAACCAGCTACTCTCACCAAATCCAACACTGAAGCAACTCTCAACTTCTAGGGGAAATTGAAGGAAAGGTTGTCCACATTATGCTCATAGATTTTGCCATCTTTATCTAATTTATACTTAGATGTTCCATCAAACAATCCCTCTGCTTCCCAAGGGACTCTGGGGATCCCTCTCATAGTCCAACGCAAGAGAATGGCCCTATTTTAAGGCTGCCAAATCCTAACAATGTCAACTGAGATTGCTCTAAAAAATATTCTCCCATGGAACTGCAATTCTGACATCATTCATTAAAACTTAATAACCCTGTTTTGACTCTGTTTAGGTGAACTTGGACTTGAAGCAGAGAGAATGGCTAGTGGAAAATCAGATATACTTTCAGGTGCATGTCAAGAGATTACAAATAGTAACTAAATCACTTTTGGCCACTATAAGCTAGTTAAGGTCCGATGCTCGAGTATGGAAAACAACAGTAAATAACTTGAAATTCAAATAAGGTGACTAGATTACTTCCCATGGAAGTTCTCAAACATAATCGTTTATGTTAATTGATTGCAGAGCTCAAATCTCTAAAGATTTATGTGCCTAGAGGGATACATTGTTTAGGATATTGATAAAATCCTAATCTGCAATAGTGATTCTCCAGTTGTGGATATTAGAATTTAAAGTCGTTGAAGTTGAAATGCGTGTTATAAACATAATCACTTCCAATAATAAATGTTTGCTTTGGTGGTAAATATTTGAAATTGTAGGACTACTTTGAATCATATGATTATCTCTACAAAAGCACATACACAGATTGGCATCAGGGGGAAAAGCTGCTATTGGTGGTGAGTAAATATCTAACACATTACTGCTATCAGTCCGATATGCTACAGGGATTGTGTTGGCTATAGATACAGAGTTGAAGTGCACTCAAGCATTCAAAAACATTGGGTCCATCTTTTAAGGGATTTCTATTATAAAATATTTGTTCAGCTATATTTTTAAGCCAAAATCACTTAGCTTTAATAAAAAAATTGATGGGGCACTGTAACACAACATATATCATGAATCAAATAAAGTGAGAACCTGCAGACAAGCAACTTGATTCTCATAATCGTACAATACTGACAAAAATATTTGCTTTAAAATGTAGTATTTTGTTGGGTTGATCTACGTCCAATAGGCTGGAGAACCTATGGGGTTTCCTCTGGCAGGCACTCTCCATATTGTGTGACAATTCATCATCTCTCATCAATAATGATGTTGTAGAGCACTTCGATATCTTTGTTATGGTCACATTATGTGACAAAATCCCCTCATATTGGGCCGTAGAGCAATAGCATTGCTACTCTCAGTGAAATTATTAACTTGGGAGTTAAGCCAAATTGTAACTACGTGCTTGTAGTAAAGATAATGGTCTAATTTGTTATGGAAAAGTTGGAAACCAGGTTTGAAGTTAATTCTGTCTTTGAAGTTTCTGAAGGAAAATTTCAAGAAGAAAAAAGTTGATTTACAAGAATACCTCTATCGTGAATTTGTTGACCTCGACCTCCTTCAAGAAGTTGCTCTGTATTTTTTATGTCAACATAAAATCAGAATTCTTGCTTACAACTTTTCTCTGGCTATGGAACTTGGATAGCTTTTTTTTTTTCAGGACCATCATTGGATCCACCCTGAGCTACATCTCTTTTTTTATATGCACAAACTTTGCTGACAACTTTGGCAGCATGTTCATCATCATCTATGTTAATTATTTTAATAGTCGACCGCAAGAAATCATGGGGGGGGGTTTGCAAACACCCTTCACTTGTTTCCTTTTCTAGCCCTTCGGTTTCTTAGTCTGACACTATAATATCCAGTAAATAGGCTTATTTTGTAAGGCATGCTCAGTATAAACAACCCTAACAGAGATAACCATACGGGTAGGCTTGTTAAGGCTGATTCTTAGTTGTATAAATTCTGTAATTTAGTTTTCATTATATGTGACTCTAAGAGTATTTTATTGTGCTCAATAGCTAATAACTCACTAATGATGGGCCAAGGTAAGCATTAATTAATATACCTCAGTTACTGGTATATTATCCGGGATGAAGCCGGGATACTTGGTTGACTATGTCCTTAATAATCCTCTAATAGAGTTTAAGTATTCCTTTAAAGGTTAGTAATATAAAGTGTGTATTATTACTACTTTATGTGGATAAGAGATCCACCCTTAACTCATGGCGCCTTTGAAGAGAAGAGTTCAAAGGTTCAGTTTTCACCAGTTCAAGTGGTATGTGAGTTTGGCTTAAAATTTAAATGCTTGAAAGACTGAAACTCAAAAGAATTGTTCGATTTCAGTTATTGTATTGGACTCCCTTTCCCACCTATATGTGTTATATCTTTGATCCATCAATCGCATATTCCCTCCACCCCCAGCCCCATTAGAGAGTAGGGTAGGTAGGGCTCGACCGGTGCTTTCGGTATAAACTAAAAGTAGACACAAGATTTTCCCTCTGTCAAGCATACCACCTCTTACAAGAAGCCCACTATATTTACAGAAAACAATATATCATTGTGCAGATAATATAATGTGTATTCTGTAGTAAATCAATATTGTGCCAGTTGCATCCAATCAAATCAACACAATAAAACATTCGGCAAGGCCCCTCACAGCCTCAATTGCATAAATTTCCATTCAAACTTAGGCATTGAGCATATCCAATCAAATCTACACTATACAACATTAAGCAAGACTATTCAGAAAAGGCTCTCAGCCTCAATTGCATAAATTTTCCCTTAAACTCTAACATATGAACAACTGTGAGTGTAAAAGAATGGAATAATGCAATGCCTATGGGTTGTTCCATATAAATTCAAGAGCCCCGGCACCAACCCCGACCCGAACCCCAGCACCAGCTCCAACTCCCGAGTTGGGGAGACCCTATTAAATGAATTTCATTTAAAATCCAATGTCTAAGACTTCAAATTTTCAATAATTAGCAAAAGATGGAAACAACAGATAGAACATCTACCTGAGAGAAAAGATTTAATGGAGCTACATTAGGCCCGGCCTAGGCTATGGTTGTTTCCCCTGTCGCTCCCGCTACTACTACCGGTGCTAGTACAGTAGGGTTTGCAGCTTGACCAATAGAAGGCGTTGGGCAAGCTGCAAGAGGAGATATTTCTGCTGTCTTAGGAATTCCATGAACAAATAAACATATCAGGAAGTGAAATGATTTAACAAGCAAAAATATAACATATCAAGTCGAACTTGGGAAAATAAATATCGTTACAGAATATAGATATTCAACACCACACTCTGGGTTGGTGTAAGCACGCGTAGGGCACGGACAACTGTATCTCTATCCCAGCTACCCCCACCCGTGTCAAGAATTTCTCGAATAACATGATCGAGGTTATTTCCTGCAGTTAAATTGGATGATCATGGCTTGTGGAGACCTTGATAAAGTGCTTGAAGGTGTGCCTAGGGAGGCAATTTTGACAAAATTGCATGTCCTCCACATCCACAGAGATGAAGACTAAGAAATTTCGTGCCTTACAATTTGGGATTTTTGTTTTTGTTTTTTTGAATTTAGTGTGATGGGTTTTTTTCATTTTTTTATATAGCAAAATTTTAATTGATAGTTTTTTTTGTGTGGCTATGACACTCTTAAAAAATACAATTAAAATACAATTAGTACATGCCCGAGCAATGAGGATGTTTGTTGTCAATTGACATCAAATTGCTTTGTTTCAAGAATGTTTCTTTTGGATTTAATTAGGCACAGCCTAAACATGACTTCAACTTCTCGATGGCATTTTTTTGCATGAATTTGATGGAATTGAGCAATAATTTTGAAGGAATTCTTAAAATCTCAAAGAACAATGTCTAAAATTACATAATTTGGATGCCCCAAGGGTATTTGAGGGTGGTGAATCCATTTATATATTAAGAAACACAATTTGAACAATACATATTTGTCAAAATAAAATTGTTGTATTCGACCAAAAACCCACCAAACAGTCCAAATCGTTAAATTTTTAGACTTATCCTTTTATTAGTGTGCATTGTCCCCTCTAGGATTGAAGAACTTGAACAAGGAAAGACACTAGTAAGTGTCCTACATAAATGACTCTTTTAAACAACATTGATCCTCCTAAAATCCCTAATGTAGCATGATATGGATTTCAAGTAGCATGGCTTGATGTTGAGGCCTCAACTAGCCCCAAGTATTTAGACTTGGGACCCCACTAAATTTTTTAAACAAGCCTCCTCAGTGGACTCTACTCTTCAATGATTTTTTTAGTTTTATTCTTGATTTTGATTAAGAGTTCATGGGTGAGATATTTGAATGAAGGTATGCATAACCTGTGTACCTTTGAATACATTCTTGTTAGTTTTGTGTCAAGTTGAATCATGATCTTGGTTTGTATATCAATCTATCGTATTTCACATTCCTTGAATTAAACACATCATATCCATACTATTGTATATTATGGATTTGGATTTAATTGACACTTATAACTTGCTTGACCCTATGATGTAAATGTACTTACGTTGCCTTATCATGAGAATGATCTTTCCACATAAATAGTGCAAGCGGGAGAGTATTTATTGGCAGGGATGCATGCATGCTGAGACAAGAAAATTGCAAAAGAGACATAAATGAGAGGAAGCAAATGTATCACAGAGATGTCAAGTTGTGTTTGACAATGCAATAAGACATTTTGATGATACACCAATTGGTGTGCCTAGGTTAATGGATTGTAATTCTAGTAAAGGTATGTGAAGGGTTGTGTGCACATGTAACACAAGGTCGCATTGTGATGTGAAAAAGTTGATATCACTGAGTTTTCATAACCTACCTCATTGACAATTTTCCATATCTAGAATAGCATAATATCATTGTAGGGAAACACATAAAATTGCATTAAACAATTGTGTGATTTAAGGATGGGAGATTAATGGAAAGTATGGTGATATGGGAATATGGAAGGGAAAATAATGATTACAAGTGCATCAGCATAATCCATGGACTAATCTAAGCTTGGTGGATCCATTCCTCGTCAGTGGAGATATTGCAATTGAGGTTCAAGCCAAAGCAATTATTTTAACCATGTTTTCCTCGTAAGTGCATTTAATTATCTCATTTTATTTTAACATGGATTATCTCATGGACAACCTCTATACATTGGAAACCTAAATTATTTTCACAAGCCCCTCGGGGTGGAGGAATGGGCTATCACATATGAAGAATTCCCAGAAGCTAACTACTCACTATATGAAAAAGGGATGGGATATATTATATAAGAGACATTGCAAACTTTGTTGTATCTCACCACATGACAGATGTTTCAATTTCATGGTGTACTTAAGGAGGAGTTCGAAGCCGACAAAAATCGTGGGGAAGCAATCAAAGTCGATATGTTGCGAGAATGAGAAGTAATGCAGGATATGTCTGACTAGCATCACACTGCCATGCATATGCCAGAAATGATATTTCATTTTTGTTTAACATTTGTATTTACAAAGTAAATTCTAACTTTGTGGCCTTCACTACTATATTTTGTCGAGGAATGGGAAACTCAAAGAAGGAAGCATCCATAAGAGATGTAACAAAAATGAGAGACCGAATTTCATTCTATTATAGAAGACAGAATTAGAAGCAGATGAAATGACGAATCTAACAAAGAAAAACTATAAAATATGTGAATGTAAGCAAATAAGCTCTAGAGGGGCTTCCGTAGGATTATGTACAATATGGGATCCTCAAATATTCAACCTTAAAAATCAACACCATACCCAACACTAGATATTGATAGCACTAACCAACTCAAGCATAGGGAAAACTCTCAACATATTCAACATCGTCATCATCATTATATAATAAATCAACATCATTGTCATCGTCATAGTCATGAAGTACATCATTGTCATCATCAATATAATTGTGATAATAATGAGCAAGGAACCCTACTTCCTTGTAAGAATGGATGATATAGTCTTAGAATTATCAATCATATCCATAAGCTCCATCATAATTATCATAATGCATCATCATCATGTTGTTAAGGTCAATAAGCTACCATTAGGGTCTATCAAATGTTGTTGGCAAAACTCAAATGCCATTAGAGAAAAATTAGGTGACATTAAGGTAATTTACCCCTCATTAGGATCAATCAATATCCAAAAGTGTCATGATTACAGTAATTTAGGTGCCACTACGATAAATCAAGATCCATAAGTACTATCACATGAATCATGCTCATTGACATTGATATCGTCGTCATCATAACGATCATCATCAACACCATACATGAGTAGATAAATGTCATCATCATCATCATTGACATCCGATCATATATCATCATGATCATAGTCATTCATCTCAACCTCATTGTTATCATCATTATCATCATCATCAACATCCTTTCCATCATGCATCATCAACATGATCATCCTCATGCTTTTATGATGAGTCAAGTTCCATTAGGGTCACTCAACTATTGTTAGGGACAGTCAAATGCCATTAGGGTCATATAGGGGATATTATGGTCACTCCAATTCCATTAATTTGAATTATGTTTCCATTAGGACCAATCAATATCAAATAGTGCTATAATCACCTGCATCATCATTATTTACATTGGCATCATCGTCGTCATCAACATCCTATTAAATATTGTAAAAAGTCAAAGCAGTATTTTCTCTGCTTATGACTTAGATAATTTCAAAAGCATGAAAAAACAAAATGCAAGGATATGCTACACCCTTGGAGAGTAGTGGCAATCCTAATGAATCCATCTTTGACCAAGGCTATATGATGCTAAAGGAGAGATGAGTTGGGAGATTTTGATCCCCACTCCGCTAAGCTTCCTTTACTGCAAATATATGAGAGGGAATCTCCACTTTAGAACTAAGCAGAACGATGGAGGATGCGTCCAGTATAGAAGCTTTTCGGGTCTCTTTAGGGTTTTTATGGCATTTTCTAGTGTTTTAGAAGTGCATGAAGACTTTCTCCACTGAGTTGTGTCTATGTGGAAGAATGGAGTATTTGTTAGACATGGAATGGAAGGTGGAGGATGCCCTTTGGGTAGAGGAAGGGATCTTCATTTCGGATGAGGAGTACAAGAAGAGAATACTCCAAATGTGTGGGCCCTCAATCCTTTCAAATATGGACAGATTTGTTGAAGTAGGACCACCACATCAACCAAATGACCTGTCAATGCAGATTTTAGATGGCAGTACAAGTGGCTAGGGGTTAGTTGTCCGAAAGATAAGCAAAAACCATAGTATCCCTTTAAAAGGCATGGGTTTAGGCGTGAAGGAAACAAAGAAGGTTTTGGAAACTGGAGGGAGCGCTCTGAAAAACTTGCCTCTGGTGGAGCCTGATCCTAGTTTTTCAGATGCTAAGAGAGCACATAAATCATTCTCTGCAAGGAACCATACTGGCTCGGCTGCTCAGGATAAGAGGAAGAATAAGTTTCTGAAGGTAAGAAAAACTCGACCCTCTTTTGTCTAGGTGACAAAGGCTATGACTAAAAAACTGGATTTCCACTGAATGGAAACATGTTTTGGGCTACTGGCCGCAGTTCAATTTACTGTCCAACCATTGGATTAATTTCCACTTCTTGTCAGTGGAGGATTTGGCAACAGTTGCAAAAAAAACCTGGATTATAGACAGAGGGGTGCTTATGGTTAAGCGTTGGTCTCCGAGTAATTTCGACCCTTTTACAGTGTTCTTCCAAAATAGATGCTTATGGATACTAATGCCCAACCTCCCCATTGAATATTGGGATCTAGCGGTTTTGAGAGGGATAGGAGATGTTGTTGGCATATTTGTTTTCTTTTATGAAAGGGATCTAAGGTGGAATAACAAATGCATGGCCTCGATTTTAGTGGCTAGTCGATATTTTTGAGGGTTTCTGGGAAATTTTCTTGGAAAAATTTAACAATTCCCATCCCTTTACTTCTCATTTGAACCCTGTCATCTCATAAAACCATCCTTTGATTTCCCCCTCATCAACAAAATTGTTGGTTGTTACAAATCCCAAAAGCCCTATTTTGACTGAGATCTCTCCTCAGGGACCTCACACTACCCCTCATTTACACAGTGAATGCACCTTGGCTTCTCCCCCCCCATTGGATACAAATTTGTTTACCAAACCCTTAGAACCCTCATATAAAGAAGTTCTTATTAATAAAGCGCCTCTTCAGACCTATAACTCCTTTGTAGATGGAGCTGGCCTTGTGGATATCGCAAATGTCACCATCAAGAAGGAGCCTAAAAACAAATCCACTAACAGTAAAAAAGACATGGGGGTTGTTGAGGGAGGGTTGGAAACATACCCTATAATGGTTTCTTCAAAATACCCTATTTCTGTTCCTTCTACTTCTGGGAAACTCAGAGCATTGAACCCTAATATGAGGGTTCCTTAATGCTAGTCTTAATCTCTCTTAATATTAGGGGGATTGTGGGTGCCTAGTCTAAGATGCTAGCCCTCAAGGAGATTTTGTCTACAGTTAAACCTGATGTTGTGTTTCTTCAAGAGACTATGCTGGATCATGTTAGAGCTAAAGATGTTTTTCTAAAAGTTTGTCCGACATGCATGGAACTGTGTTGCGACAACCAGTTGGACTTTCAGGGGGGTTACAATTTGGCAAGATGGAGTCTGATAGCAAAGCCAAAAAATAAGGGAGGTTGGGGAATAAGAGATCTCAATCTCTTTAACAAGGCCCTAGCTACCAAATCACTGTGGAGGGCACTTTTCATGATGGTATTTGGAGTGTCACTATGAGAAGGAAATATTTGAAAGGAGTTGATGTTGTATCATGGCTGAGGAAGAAACACTTTGCTTTCCCAATAGCCTCCATTATCTGGAAAAATTTATTGACTACACTACTTGTGGTTAAGCGGTGGATTGCTTGGAAGGTTGGTATAGGTACGAGAGTTCTTTTAGGCTTTGATCCTTTTCTGGGTGGAGGATCTAGATTTATACTATCAGAAGAACTACTACCACACCTACACAGTCAGAGCCTTTATTATCTTGCATATATACATAAGACAAATATCTCCACCTTGACTGGTTCTAGTATTTGGCTCTCTGCATAAGATCTCGGACTCACAGGAACTCTAGCCAGTGAATGGAACACATACATACTGGGAATTTACCAAAATGGGATCACTCTATCTACATAACCAGATAGGTTGGCTTGGACTTGGAACAAAATATAAGGGATTGTGCAGAGATTAAAAGAGGCCTATAATGCATTTATATATCTTTATGAGAATTATGATTTGAAGTGGTGGTATACAGTGATATGGAAAATCAAAGCTCCTCCAAAATCAATTTTATTTATGTGGTAATGCTTATGAAATAAAGTCTTAACAGGGGATATTTACAGAGAAAGGGGTGGAATTGGACGTTTATCCTATCCATTATGTTTGAGCAGTGAGGAGACCATACAACATCTTGCAATAGATTGCAGCATTACTTAGGAGCTTTGGACTTTGATTTGTAACATTCTTCAAGTCAAAAATAATTGGCATCTGCAGCCCCTTTAAGAAAATTTAAAGCTCTGGTTTTTAACAAATCCCAAGGTAAAATCAATTCCCTTTATTCTCACATGGGGCTTATGGATTTTAATGAATGCCATTATTTTTTAATGCTACAGACAGAACCTAGAGGAGGTTGGGAGAAGGATTAGTAAAGCATCAGCAGAATTCGTCATAGATCCAGGTGTAGACAAAGTAAATTTTTTTATAAATTGACCAATTTTATTTGGTAATTCACCCATGGGATTCTTCGATGGCCCAACAAATAAGGATCAAAGTGGAATTGGGATTTTGGTGAAAGACACCTCCACTCACTGTTTTAAGGCACACATGGCAACTGATGAAACGAAACTTATGAAGTTGAATATAGCATCGACCCTGACCAATGTATTTAAATTTTGGTTAACTTTAAAATTCTATCTCCTCGTATTTTATTATACTGGGTCCAAAGGTTCGTGTTAACAACAACTCCTCGGGAACAATACATATAAAGTTCGGAACCATGCCATTATCGGGCATGTTTAACCTAAAGTTCTTCATTGACCGTCATCAATCATAGGCACCGTTGACGATGGTGGAGAGCTCATTCTTCACACAGTTAATTGAGTTGGTACTGGTATGCACTAACATGTGTCTACAGCAAGGCGGAATGTGTCTACAGCAAGGCGATAACTGGTGGCACATCTTAAATAATGCAGACCACGAGTATTTGCTCTCATATGATGATACCCAAAAATTGAGTCCAACTTTGAAAAAAACTTTTGCCATCTAAGTTAATAAAGAGGATCATCAATTTGGGTAGGAGGTACTTGTTCTTAATTAATTGTCACCTAATTTAACATTGAATAACCAATGCACATCGAAAAGGTTCCATCCTTGTTATTGACTACCACTATGTGTTCTATCCAAGGTGATGCACTTGGTCATATGAATGCTTTGTCTAATAATTATTGTAATTGCATCTTGAATTCACTTAACTCATTAGTTTAAAATATATTCTAGGCCTTGGATATGGGCATGTGTGTGTTATGTTATGCTCCCTTGTTGCCATTGTTGTCCATTGGAATCCACTTGAGTCACCCTTCACAAAAAGGGGAAAACAATGAGAAGAAAGGGTAGTGGCAGAATGAAAATTACTAGCATGTTGAAATTAGCAGGAAAATTTTCATTTTGGTGTTACAGATCTAAAAATTACCGACATATCCCACTTGTAGTTGAAATTAGATTCACTATTTAGAGATTATGTGATGTCGCAAGGCCTTAATAATCACTCAAGAGTTCAATTCAATCATGAGTTTTAAAGGGGGTTCCAAAAAAATCGCCTCCCAAAGTTCAATTCTCGTGACTTTTAGGGGGGGGTTTGACAAACCACCCCCAAAATTGATGAGAATTGGGCTTTTAGGGGGCGTTTTCAAACAACTGCCTCCAAAAGTTCAATTCTCATGACTTTCAAGGGGGGTTAAAACAAAAACGCCTCCAAAAGTTCAATTCTCATGACTTTTAGGGGGGGTTTTGACAAACCGCCCCCAAAAGTTATGAGAATTGGGCTTTAAGGGGGGCGTTTTCCCAAAACCGCCCCCAAAAGTCAAATTCCAGGACTTTTAAGGGGGGTTCCAAAAAAATGCTTCCAAAAGTTCAATTCTCATGACTTTTAGGGGGGGTTTTGACAAACCGCCCCCAAAAGTTAATAGAATTGGGCTTTTACAGGGGGTTTTCCCAAAACTGCCCCCAAAAGTCCAATTTCCATGACTTTTAGAGGCGATTTTAGAAGACCGCCTCCAAAGGTTTGAAAAAACTTTTAAGGGGGGGTTTACCAAGACCCCCACAAGACAAAACCACCCCTAAATGGCTATTTTGTTGTAGTGTGATGAACATCTACGAATTATCTTACAAGTTCTGAGAGACCATCAACTATACGCTAAGTTTAGTAAGTGTGACTTTCACAAAGAAAAAATTCAGTATCTAGGACACATAATTTCTAAAGAAGGAATCTCAGTTGACCCCGAAAAGATAAAGGCCATTAATGACTGGCTGGTTCCTAAGGATGTGTCGGATGTAAGATCATTTATGGGCATTACTGGATATTATAGAAAATTTATAAAGGGTTTTTCAAGGATTTCCAACCCCATAACTTCCTTACAGAAGAAAGGGAAGAAATTTGTGTGGGATCAGAAATGTTCAGACAGTTTTAAGAAGTTAAAGGAATTGTTGACTATAGCACCTATTCTGAGGATAGCAGATCATAATAAAGATTTCATAGTTTGCACAGATGCTTGTAATGACGGACTCGATTGAGTCCTAACACAAGAAGGGCATGCGGTTGCATATGAATCAAGAAAGCTGAAAGTACATGAAAAGAATTACTCCACTTACGATTTAGAGTTATTAGCTGTAATTCATGCTTTAAAAATGTGGCATCATCACCTTATTGGCAAAAAATTCACATTGTTGACAGATAATATGGGTCTGAAATATTTATTAGATCAGACAAATCTGAATGCTAGACAAGCTAGATGGTTGACCTTCTTAAGTGAGTATGATTTCGAAATTCAGCATATTAAAGGGAATGAGAACAAGGTTGCAGATGCTTTGAGTCGTAAGGCAAAACTGAATTTTGTTTTAGCCATCAATACGTATTCAACAGATTTGGAAAATTAGATTCTTGAAAAGAGTGAAACAGATGAAGAATACAGAAAAATAAAGGAAAAGACAGCAAACAACAGTTCTGAAAATTTTATGGCAGATTACAGCATGAAGGTAAATGGGTTATTGTTGTATAAAAACAGATTATATGTACGAAACATACCAGAAATAAAAATTCTGATTTTAAACGAGATGCATAAAAGTCATTATTCTGGCCATCCAGGTTACCAAAAGACCATTACTATGCTAAGGAAGGAGTATTATTGGCCCAGAATGAAGGATGAATTAGTAGAGTACATAGCTAAATGTTTGGATTGTCAAAAAGTGAAAGTGGAACACCAACATCCTGTCGAATTGTTGCAACCATTACCAAAACCGAGCTGGAAATGGGAAGTGATAAGCATAGACTTTATTACTGGATTACCCAAAAACCAAAAACAAAATGACTCTATCATGGTGGTAGTGGACAAACTCAGCAAAGCAACACATTTTATACATGTAAAGACTACTCATAAAGCTCCAGACATTGCAGAAATTTTCATGAAGCAGATTTTTTGACTACATGGGATACCAAAGGTGATAATTTCAGGTTGTGACTCTAAGTTTACTGGAAATTTTTGGAGGTCATTGTTCAAAGGGTTGAATACAACCTTAAATTTCAGCACACCATTTCATCCACAAACGGATGGATAGACAGAAAGGGTAAATCAAGTTTTGGAAGACTTACTGAGAATGTATGTTAAGGATCAACCTGGTAAGTGGGAAGACTACTTACACTTAGCAGAATTTGCATATAATAACCATTATCATGCATCATCTAAACTTAGTCCATTTGATTTTTTTTATGGTAGGAAATGTGATGCACCTGTTTCTTGGAATGACCCAGTAAATAGAGTTGTTTTAGGACCTGAATTATTGCAGGAGTTAGAACTAATTGTGAAACAGGTACAAGAAAATTTAAAAGCTATCCAAGATAGGTAGAAGAGTCAAGCAGAATTAAAAAGGACTCATAAAGAGTTCTAGGTTGGTGAACATGTATTCCTCAAGGTAAGACTGAAAAAGAGTTCATTGAAATTGGGGAGCTGTGCCAAGTTGGAACCGAGGTATTGTGGTCATTTTGAAATATTGTCCAAGGTTGGACCAGTGGCATATCAACTGGCCTTGCCACCAAATTTAAAAATACATAATGTTTTTCATATATCATTTTTAAAGAAGTATGTACACGATTCTACTCATGTTGTAAACTGTAATGATGTATAGGTGGGACAAGACAGAGATTTTCAGGTGGAACCAGACTGTATCCTCTAAAATAGGGAAACTATGCTCCGGAATCGCACCATTGGGCAAGTGAAGGTGCAACGGAAGCACCTTAGCCCAGAAGAGGCAACGTGGGAGTTGGAGAGTAGTATGCAGGCAGCATACCCAACTTTGTTTTAGGAACACTCAAGGAGTGATTAACCAACATCGAGGACGATGTTGAGACTTAAGGGGGGGTGTATGTCACCTACCCAAATTTTGAAAATAATATTTTATTTGCAAAATACTTTATGTTAAATTTTAATTTCAAAGTTTTGAAATTATGACCAAGTTTGGTCAAGGATGAATGTAATTACTGAATTATTATTATTTAATAAATTAAAGTAGGAGACAAACACCCAAGGGAACTGTTAAATGAGTGTTCACTGACCCACTAGGAGGAATGGAAGCTGTTGGAAAGCATGGGATAGATGGCAGCAATTGCACTTCAACACTAGTTGTTGGTTATGGGACAACTACCCCTAATAATGTGGCATTATCCCCCAGGTTGTGGGAGTGGGCAAGCAGCTCATTTAATGACCAAGTAACAACTAAAAAGGCCTAGGTAGCCTACATAAGGCAAATTTGAATTAGGCAGGAAGCTCTTACACAATATTTTTTGCAGAAATATTCCTCATGTGCATCAGGTGATCATTGAGAGATTCGAATAGAGAGGCTAGTTGTGAGTGCAATCATAAGTCTGCAAACTTTTTGATAAGGAAAATCAAAGGTGCTTGTGCAGGTCCTTTGGACTGCTAGTTCTTGAAGATTTGACAATTATTGCTACTTCAAGTGGAGATCATGAATTCCTAAGTTTCTTCCTCTTGGTGGTTCAGTGAATAGGCTCGGGTGTCCTAAGGCAAGTACTTGGTTGTCTTCAGGAATTGGTTGGGTGGAACAGTCTTCTTGGGATGTTTGTTTCCCTACATAATTAATCCAGGTTCTAATGTTTCCTAATTTGTTTCAGTTTAGTAGTTCTGTGTAGTAAAGATTAGTAAACTTTGTTTTGAAGAAGAATTGATCTCTGCTTTGGTTTAAGTCTGAATGTTAAGTTTAATAATAAACTTAATTGATAATCCAATCTCTACATTTTTCCACATGCTGTTATTTACATCGTACTCTAGTGTAGAGAAGAAATTTAATTATGGATGAAAGATAGGCACATTGCCATTGATTAGACAGATAAGTACAATAATTGTTATGTTTTTCATTTCTTGCCCTATAGTTAACAATAGTAGAAATTACTGTATAGTATCTAAAATATTATCAAATATTTTATTGTTTCATGAAAAACAAAAATCATTTATTCTTTGAACAAGTACATAGTGTTTGTTATCTCCATTGTCTGGATAGGAAATAAATGTAATTCAAACTTCCATATATCATTCTGTAAATAAATAGTATTAGTGCAAATAAATAGAATTGCTAATGATGGAACTAAGTTGCAAATCACAGTCATTACACAGTCTTCATATTTCTCACGCATACATTGTTTTCTGTATAAATCTTCTGCTATAACATTTACATTATTTATTTTAGTATTATCAGAGAATGAAATTAAAGTAAACCCTATCTCATTTTCATTCATCTTACTTCTATTTATTTTACAATCTGTAAGTATGGTTCAAAATTGGGTTTCGTATCAAACTCTAGATAGTTTTTCCAAAACCATAGCATCATTTTACAACAGATAAACAAACACGATTTACATACACATGCACAAACTACAGAACAAAACCTAGTTGTCGATTGAAGGTATTTTTTGGAGTTCATTTATGAAAACATCTTATACATTGAAGGAAAAATTAGAATTTGGGTGTAGCCTTGTTCCTTTGCTTTTTATAAACAAAAGCTATTAATTCAAAACACACAGAGTCTTTCCAACTACGAAAATGCATAACAGTTTTGCATAGCTCAACAGTCCTGTTATCCATACAGAACATAAACAAATAGCATAACAACTTTTCCATTGACGATAAATTTAAACATAGCATATAGAGTTAAATGAGCTTCGGCTCCAACATTTTCATTCATTAAACATAACCCCAAACTTTTCCAATTTTGAGTTTCGAACACAACACAGGTTCCGACTTCACAAAGGAAGCATCAACATACAGGTTAACATTACATTTCCAAAATGAAAACTACACACGGTTTATCCCTTCCTCTAAGTTTTTAAAACGAGTATTATAACTCCCATCTCGACGAACTAGGCATCAAAAAAATTAAAAGGCTGAGTATCATTCAAACAGACGAGGGTCATATCCCTGTACAGTCATCACCTTAACAAAAAAGGTTCTTCAAAGATTCTCGACTGACATACAATGCTGAAGCATGGCGAAAACTTGATTACTCATTATTTTTGAAACCACATCAACCAAGGTCGATTGGAACCTACGAGGGTTTGAGACCCGGAGCTTACTAGGAATGGAGGCATGCCAACCTTTTCCAAACCATTGCCCAAGTCGTCCTTCGAACCCTACAACTGACATAACAATTTCAAAGAGTTAGATAAATTGTTTTATTTAAATTGTAAGTCGAACTTTCAACAAAAGAACCAATGAGTTTTCGAAAAAACTTACCTTCTCAACAAATGTCCGAGCTCTTCACATTCACTATCAGACGACGAGCGTTTGACTTGGACCAAGACTAGGATGTTTTTATCCTTTATGTAGGAGTGTGTGCTATCACTCAAACTCAGGATTTAAAACTATAAACTATCAACTCGACAGCAATCCAAACCAAAGACAAGACAATCTAACACAATGCCATTACAGTGAGAAAGAAACCTACAACTTTAATCTAACCTACAGGTCACGAGGTCAAATCCTCTTCTCATTTTTTTCGGTAAAACCCTAACTTTCAGCAGCCTGTTGGCATTGCTGCTTGAAACACTAATGACACAATGAACAACATTCACTCCTCATCAACCAACACAATGACACAACGCTAGGGTTGCATCCAACGACCCCGATTCAAATTGATCACAATCACAAGCGTGCCAACACATTTACATTGGAGATCATAAATCTACTGCATTTCACAAGCACGGCCTTGCCACCTTGGCTCACGATGGGTCGTTCTACATCCAGCTCAGAGGAATTTCAAACTTGCAACCATTACACAGTGGCTTTTGTAATCACTGTTACATTTTTATTGCACTATGTGGAATGTTAACAATCCTTGTCACATGGAGTTTAGTTCGAGCTTTTAATACAATACCAAAACACTATCTCCACGCCAGTTTGAAGCACATGCCAAGCTTAAAGTCCTATCAACCTATCCATTCAATTTTTAATACCATGTCAGTACCATAAACATCAACGTTATAGTTCTAAGTTACGGTCGCAAATTCAATATATTATTTGGATATTAATGTTCTATATAGCCACGTATTAAGTTCCAATGTTCATGTGAGTTTAATATTGTGAACTTTTTATATATATCGTGAATAGTTTACAAATGTCAAATTATTGCATAGGATAGTAATCCATAAGAATTATAATGTTAAACATGATAATCATAGTTTTCATTATTACAATTATTAAAAAAGATAAGAGTTTGCTTTTTTGGAATTTCAACAAAACCAATGAATAGATATTAGTATAAAAACCATGCTAATGCTATGAACTCCATACCCTAACTTCTTAATGCAATGCATTTGATGGTTAGCGATACAATTACAACATTAATACTATACAAGTATTAATTACCTTAAGATGACGACCAAAGCTAAACTATAACAACGTCATTGGTTTACGACATCAAACTTAAACAACATGTAGACTTTCTAAACGTCATTGTTTCCAACAATTATGAATTGTAAGACAATGTTGAAAAACCAGTAATCAGCACTAAACATTTCATACCTGTAGATACTTGTTTTCGCAAAAGAATTCACAACATTTTTTATTTGACGATGAATTGAATTACACACATACTTTTAAACTATACAGTCTTTGAACCTCTTACCTATCGTCTGCACATAGAAACATTTCAAATGCCTTTGCGTCGCAGCTAAGTAAACTCCAGGGTACCTCGTAGGATACCCTTGGACATCAAGAAAGAAAACTGTCCGTAATCTTATCAAAAGAAAAGTATCGCATCATATTTCTAACCTATCTATGCATTTATTACAATAATCATGTTGTCAAAAGTGTTTTAAGTAGTCATTATCAAAATGATTGTTAATTCAAAAATTAAATTATGTTTAGCACTAAACGAGTTTTTAATCATTGCTGTCATAATAAGACATTTATTATTTTCTACAATTATATTTACCTTATTTAATGCCATTTTCAAAAGTTTTAATTTTTTATGAAAATTCGGGATGTTACAAATAGTCTGTCCTTTTTTGCGATTATGGCCTCATACTTCCTTTTCAACTCTATACCTTCTCCACGTGCCTTTACCAAGTTATCCTTTAACTTCAACATCTTTCCCTTGTTGTGCTCGATATCATTCAACAACCTGTAAATGTTATCGGCACTTGCTTGTACAACTGTTATACTTACATAAGCTGTAAATTTAGGATCTCTATGATTACCCCCCATGATCGTGTTTTCCTGGACAGTGACAACATCAGGATGGGAATCCACTTTCAATCTCTTCTCTATCCTCCTTGTGATGGTATTTCTCCCTGAATAAAAAATAATCGTGTTCAATTTGGCCACAGTATGTTGCCTTGATGGAGTGAAAGGTGTAGGCCCGAGTTCTCTAAATGGGAGGTGACCTCCGGTCAGCATGACACCTGATACTTCAGGTGGGTCTATGTCCATGTGTTGTATATTTGAGATTTCACCTTGAGTTTCCATGCTTTCCACAGCTTCCTTGGACTTATCTTCTCTTTCTTTCCTCTCAGCTGCTTCTCTTTCTTCCTCTTCTATTTTTTCCTCCTCTTCTTTTCTTTGTCACTCTTATTCTTCTCTTTGCAACTTTTGAGCTTCCTCTTCTTTCTTCCTCTCTACTTCTTCCTTCAGCTTCTGCTATGCTTCTTTCACTTGCATCCTTATAGCCTCTTCTTTTTCCTTCTATAGTTTTTCCTCCATTGTAGCACTGACAGTTTTGCTAGAGCTAGCGCCACTTCTATAAACAAAACGTTTGATCAATTCAGTCATATTTCTTGCTCTTATGTACACTTTGTTAACAATCAAATTAACACCCTTAACCAAGTGAAGGAAGAAGCATATTTTTACTATGCGCCTGCAACATGAAGATAAAATACAAGTATGGAAGAGAACAATCATCTCTGATATAATCACTACGTCCATAACTAGAAGGATTGAGTGAATAAAGAAGGATCCTAAAGAGACAAGGTTCAGTGATTGAACTACTCAATTGAAGGCTCACATCTAGTCTCCATCAGTCAACCGTGAGAATAAATGCACAAGATTGCATTAATTGTACTTAAATATGCTAAAGTTGAGAAAAAATCCTAAGAATACTATGGAAAGTGGGTTTTTAATCAAAAATCATGAAAAGGAATTCTCCCACATTGAAAAGAGAAACTTGAGAGCCCATTTCCCAATGCTATAAAACAAAGGCATTTGGGGCATGGTGGGAAGAGGCAAAAGGAAGAGAAAAGGCATGATGGAGATTTTTGGAGGATTAGAAAGCTTGGAATCTTCAACAAATTCAAGGGTGGAGAAATGATAGCTCATGGCAAAGGAGAAAGGATGCACATTAAGCTATATTGCAAGATGTATCTTCTTCTTTAGCATAATATGAAACAATTCAATTCTCTTCTAATTCATGATTTTAAATGTGTTAGGGGATGATAAACGATTGTGGATTTATGAAATTGAAGATTCATATACTTGATAGTAATATATATGTTTTAAAGTATATCTAACACTACCTTAAAAGCTATTATCATATTGGCGATCATACTAGTTGATTTTTCTTGAAAATTTCTGATTTTTCTTGCAAATTTTTCATTTTTGGTGTTCTAACCTTTCAGATCTACTCCAGATTTGCCTTAATATCCCTTCAAGAACCTATGTTATAGGTTTAAAGGCTCAAAAATGGCCTATATACACTCCTAAACTCCCCAAAACATCAAATATATTGAAGCTATATTTCAGCCTCCTTTGATAGAGAGTGCATTGAAGGGTTTTTCTTTAAAATTTCTTCATTTTTGGTGTTCTAAACTTTCAGATATACTCTCTGAATGCCTTAATATCCCTTCACGAACCTATGATGTAGTTTTATAGGATCAAAGCCATCCTATATCCACTCCTACACTCTCAAAAGCTTCAAAGATGAAGCTAGATATCGCCTTCCTTTGCTAGAGAGTGCATTGAAGGTTTTTCATGATATTTGTGCCCAATTCTTCTGTATTTCATCTGTTTTGATGAACTTTTCTTCTTCTATGGGATTAGGAATCCTTGATATCAGAATGAATATCTCATTTTGATCCTCCTTAGCAAAAATATTTGTGATATTTTCAAACTTTTGTAAGCCTCAAAGCCTCCTTGTTTTAGATTTGAATGAATTATGAACTAGTTTTGAGATCTCTTTGTTTTGGGGCTGTTTGGTGCATATATTTTTGCATTTGCAAACCTTCTTAAGGATTATAAATATTATAATATTAGTTTATCACTAACTTTGAAATTTTTTGAAAATTTTTGAAGAGTTTGGGTTAAGATCTTTAGATTGCCAATTTTCCTCCCAAAACCACTAAAAATAGCCCAAATTGTCATTTCTTTCCAAATTTTCTTTAAATTGGTGTTAGATCCATTTGCTTAAAGCCATATTTTTTTGTTAGGTACCTGATTGGATAGTATTGGGAATGATATTTGAAATAATTTTGACTCCTTTCATAATTTGCAAATAACAAAAATTAAAAAACAAAAACATGAAGAAGAACCTTGAAAAGACACCTAGTTTTGAATTTTCATTGTTTTAGGGCACTTTGAGGATTTATTTTTGTACTTGCATAACTTCACAAATATTTTACAACTTCTTAGGGTCATTTTGTCACTAGTTAAGGAAAATTTGGGAGGGTTTGAGCTCCTTATATTTGGAATTTCTTACCAAAATCATCCAAAAATGGCCCAAATTGACATTTATTTCAAACTTTTCTTAAATTTGTGGTAGATTCGTTTGATTCAAGTTATGTGTTGCTGTTGGATCCCTGATTGCATAATATTAGGACTTATATCTAAATTGTTTTATTCATTTAAGATTTTGCAAATCACAAAAAATGAAGACATATCAAGATTTGTTTGAAGAACCTTAAGACCCTTTAACTATTGAATCTCATGAACTTGCTTATTTGAAACATGACACCAAATATCAGTTATAACATTTGAAAAGATCATTTAAACACATTTCACAAAGATATTTGCATTGAAAAACAAAAAAATTTGAACATCACACTTTGAGTTATTTTGAAAACAATTTTCTTCCAAAAGCAAAAACAAGATTTAATTAGTCAAATTTTGTTTTGGATCTACAAGTATTTTCATTATACTCCTTCACAATTAGATGAAGTTGTAGATTTAGATCTCAATTTTCTTGTGATAAGCTGTGTCTGAGCCACCATATCCTCTTCACTTGGGCCTTTGGGTGATCTTGTGAATGAGAAAGTGGATCTCAAGTGTAACAGTCTAGGATTTGATTTTTCAAGCATCTTATTTTTGAGTCACCGTATCCTCTTCACTCAGGCCTTCGTGCAATCTTGTGAATGAGAAAGTGGATCTCAACTGTAATAGTATAGGATTTGATTTTTCAAGCATTGTTCTTTTGAGCCACAGTATCCTCTTCACTTGGCCCTTTGTGCGATCTTGTGAATGAGAAAGTGAATCTCAAGTGTAACAGTCTATAATTTTATTCATAAGCATTCCAAAGGGCTCTACGTATCCTCTTTTCTTGCGCTCTTGGGTGGCCCTGCAAATGCGAAACATATATCCCCCTTGTAATAGAATTAGATTCATTTTCCACTGAGATATATGTTTGGTTTACATTGATCTTTGAAATCAATTATTATCCATATTTCAGAAGAACTGTGCATAAAAATACAAAATCTACCAAAAACTTTTGCATGTTTGAAAGACACACATGTACCTCTAACCTTTCATTATTCTAGAACATTCATTGCAATACTACATTTTTGGCCTTTAGGGGGGGTTTTCTTCCACCCCCAAAAGTGACCTACAAGGGAGGTTTTGGCTTTCGGGGCGGTTTTGGAAAAACCGCCCCTAAAGACACCGATGTTAAAATTTTTTCCCTTTAAGGGCGGTTTTTGACGAGATTGGAACCACCCCCAAAAGTGACTTTTGGGGGCGGTTTATGACCCCCCTCGTAGACATCTATGGAGGCGGTTTAAAACCCCCCCCGTAGACCCCTTCATAGAGACCTATGGGGGCGGTTTTGAACCCCCTTCATAGAGACCTACGAGGGCGGTTGTGAACCCCCCTCATAATCCCCCTCATCAAAACCTACAAGGGTGGTTTGGAACCCCCCTCATAGAGGACTATAGGGGTGATTTCAAACCCCCCTCATAGAGGCCTATAGGGGTGGTTTTGAACCCCCCTCGTATAGTCCTATAGGGGTGGTTTGGAACCCCCTTGTAGAGGCCTATAGGGGTAGTTTAGAACCCCCCTCGTAGAGGCTTATAGGGGCGGTATTGAACCCCCCTCGTAGAGGCCTATAGAGTCAGTTTGAAACCCCCCTCATATAGGCCTGTAGGGGCAGTTTGGAACCCCCCTTGTAGATGCCAATAGGGGCGGTTTGGAACCACCCTCATAGAGGCCTATAAAGGTAGTTTGAAACCCCCCTTAAAATTTCTTATTACAAACCTTTGGGGGTGGTTACAAAACCCCCTCATAGGTACCTATGAGGGAAGTTCTAAACCCCCCTCATAGGTACCTACGAGAGCAATTCTAAACCCCCCTTGTTGTAACATACAAGGGCAATTTCAAACCCCCTTCATAGTGACATATGAAGGTGGTTTAGAAACTCCCTCGTAGCAACATACAAAGACGGTTTGAAACCCCCTCTATAACCATAGTAAATCATAATAAAATACATTTTATTAAAAATACCAATATTGCAATATCAATAGGGAACAGAGGAATCGAACCACCAACCTCCTGCTTGTCAGGCAGGCGCTCTTCCATTGAGCTAGAACCCTTTCAAAATTGGGGAGAGGAGTGTTAAATTTTGAGTATTAATTCACAATACTATAGGATCTTTGCTGAGAGAATAACATTTACAGTATATCAATGCATGAAAATCATAATATGACAAGCATCACAATCATCACAAGAATCAAAAGCATAGAGACAAGAGACACAGAGTTTCCGTGGGGAAAACCCTAATGTGAAAAACCCCACAACTTCCTCAGAGATAGAGAGAGCAATGGCTCAACCAAAATACAACCAAATAACACTGAGATAGTCTCCTAGCAGATGATCCTCCTCCTCCTCACTAGTGCGCCACTTTCATATAGATAGTGAGTTACTTTTCCAAGTGAGTAAAATAGAGATCTCCTATCTCTATTTATACTCACCTTTTTGCCCATTGACCTATTGGGGCCGACTTGTCTACTTAGATACATCCACATTATATTATATATAAATCAAAGCTGACCCCACATGGTGGTCTAATAACCCATCGGCAAGTACACACACTTGCGACACGTGTCAATCCACATGATGACACTTCCTTATAGAGGAATAACACATCTCTTATAAGGGTACAATAAATATATATATAATGCACAGATGAAATACATTTCGAAGTTACATATACATCAACACTCCCTCTTAACTAGGAAGGTATTTCTTGACACAGATCTGCTAGACAAGTCTTCTTCTCTAGATCATCGTCATCGATGCATTGTCATCATCATCGTCACTGCTACTACTATCTCAACCAATCTCTGACTCTACTCGTCATAGGAAGTTCTACAGAGCCAGTCCTTTTTCATACTGGATGTAGGCCCACCACCTGCAGGTCTTCATCATCACTGGCCATACTATGGAATCCTCAGGACTTATTACGTGCATCACAAAACCTTGAAAGAGCATCCTAGGCTATTACGAGCACACAGCTCTACCTATAGGATCTCCCAGGGCACCGAATTACATGTGACCTCACCACAAAACCTCGCAAGAGCATCCCAGGCTGTTACGAGCACACAGCTCTACCTATAGGATCTCCCAAGGAAACAAATTACATGTGGTCATGGAAAAACCTCGCAAGAGCATCCCAGGACTGATTACGGGCACATAGCCCAACCTATCGGATCTCCCAGGGAACCGAATTACATGGCATAGGACAAAACCTCGAAAGAGCATCTGCCAGATACCCAGGGCACCGAATCACATGCCATAGGAAAAACCTTGAAAGACTATCTGCAGATCTCCCAGGGCACCGAATTATATGTCCTTCCAGAGAAAAACCTCGAAAGAGCATTTGCCAGATGTACCAAGGCACCGAATTACATGCCATAGGCAAAACCTCGAAAGACCATCTGTAAATCTCCCAGGGAACCGGATTACATGCTCATCTTGCACAACCTGATCCACGGCCATAGAGTATCAACCTGATACTCACCATACATCATCCTGATGTATCCATGATCATCCTGATCATCATCACTACAACATCCTGCTGCATGTCATCTGGAGCAACATCCTGAAGCTTGTCATCCATGATCATCCTGATCATCCAATGCATCCATCTGATGCACACCATGTATCTACCTGATACATATCATCATCCATGATCCACCTAATCATACAATGTATCCACCTAATACAATACATGATACATATCACCTCACATGATCCACCTGATCATACAATGTATCCACCTGATACATATACAGATACATGGTCCAAGCATCCAACATGATGCATATACAAAATACATACACATGATCCAACTGATCATATCCAGCATCCAGCATGATGCATACATATAAATGATCCAACTGATCATATCCAGCATCAACATGATGCGTTCATACAAATGATCCAACTGATCATATCCAGCATCAACATGATGCGTACATACATACATAAAAATGATCCAACTGATCATATCCAGCATCCAACATGATGCATACATACATACATAAAAATGATCCAACTGATCATTTCCAACAACCAACCTGATGCATACATACATACATAAAAATGATCCAACTGATCATATCCAAGCAGAAACCAAAACATCATCCTAATGCTCATCATCCAGCGCTTACATCCACAGCCATGTGAAGGATCCTCCTTCCAACATGCTTGGAATGGCTTTAGCAAATGTGTCCATCACTTCTTCCTCGAAGTGTCCTCAATCTAAAGAACACCAAGCCTCTCTCTGAAGTACTCAAACTTCACCCTGGCTAGTGGCTTTGTCAGCACATCTGCAATCTGCTCGTCCATCGCAACATACAGGAGCTTCACAGCTCCTCTCTGCACCATATCCCTGATATAGTGATATTTGATCTCTATGTGTTTCGACCTGTCATGAAACACTGGTTTCTCGGACAGCTTCACACAACTCTGGTTATCACAGAAGATACCAGTAGCCTCCAACGGGAGATCAAATAACTTAGACAGTAGCTTCCGTAGCCGTACTACCTCACAACTAGCTGAACAGGCTGCAACATACTCTGCCTCAACTATACTCAATGCTACACAGGGCTGCTTCCTGCTAAACCAAGAGATCACACCTGATCCCATACTGAAGCAACACCCAAATGTGCTCTTCCTGTCTGCAGCACTGCCAACCCAATTTGAATCAACATAAACTTGTAGTTTAAACTTTTGATTCGCTTCATACTTGAGCCCATAATCCATTGTACCCTTTAGGTACCTCAGGACATGCTTTACAGCAACCAGGTGAAAACTCCTCGGATCCGTTAGGAACTGGCTCAATGTGTTCACAGCAAAGCAAATGTCTAGTCTCGTGTTCATCAGGTACATCAAGGACCCAATCATCTGATGGTACATGGAGACATCAACCGGCTCAGATGAAGCATCACATAGAAGCTTCAGATTCGATGCCATAGGTGTGGCCATGGCCTTGCAATCCATCATCCCAAATCTCTTCAGGATATCCACTGTATACTTCCCTTAACCAAGGAAGATCACTCCTGCACTCTGCCACACCTCCATACCTAGGAAATAGTGCATCATTCCCAAGTCCTTCATATCGAATTCAGCAGCAAGCTTCCTCTTAGTATCTGCAATCAGTCTGTCGTCTCCTGTTACAAATAAGTCATCCACATACAGGAGTAGAATCACAGGATTTCCTTCCTCAACCTTGTAGTAAAGGTTGGAATCCGCTTTACTCTTGGTAAATCCCAAGCTAGATAGAAGACTGTCCATCCTACCATACCAAGTTCTGGGAGCTTGCTTCAATCCATACAAGGCTTTCTTCAATCTGCATACATATGACTCCCTGTCATGTATTTCAAAACCGAGTGGTTGTTCCACATATACTTCCTCTTCTACTACACCATTCAGGAAAGTAGTCTTGACATCCATCTGGTGTATTTTCCATTTCATTACTGCAGCCAGGGCAAGTACTGTTTTGATGGAAGTATACCTGGCTACAGGTGCAAAGGCTTCTTCATAATCTATTCCTTCTTTCTGAGAGAAACCAGGAGCTACGAATCTTGCTTTGTATTTTTCTACACTGCCATCTGCTGCATGCTTGATTTTGTAGATCCACTTGGAAGTCACAACAGACTTCTCTTTAGGTCTTGGGACAACATCCCAAACATCATTATTCATTATTGATTGGTATTCCTCAACCATAGCATCCTTCCATTCTGTCTTTTCTGCTACCTCTTCATAACTGGAAGGCTCTTTGTTCATAATGTCACAGAGTAAAGCAACATAACTGGTATGTGATCTGGTTCTCTTCTTTGCTCTATGTTCTTCTTCTGGAATGCCAAATCTTTCTGCATCATGAATGAGCTCTCTAGCCCATATAGGTTTCCTCTTGTGAGAGTTATTCTCACGGGGTGGATCTACATGTTCTTGTGGATCTTCAAACTCACGAACAGCTTCTGGAACTGCTTCAGTCATGGTAGTGTCCTGAAATCTTGTTTCCTTAGGTTCTTCATAAACTTCAATGGGTGCCTTCCTCGATTTGATGAATGCTGAGTTTTCATCAAATGTTACATCCCTGCTGACATCAATCTTCTTGAACCCTGGAAAGTATATTTTGTAAGCCTTCGAGCTTTCACTATAACCCACAAAGATACCTTTCTTTCCTGAAGGATCTAGTTTAGTCCTCTTTTCCTTTGGGACATGAGTGTATACTAGACAACCAAATATTCTGAGATGACTGACTTCAGGTTTCTTACCAGAAAAGACCTCTTCTGGTGTCTTGTTGTCCAATATCTTGTGTGGTGTTCTGTTCTGCACATATACAACTGTTCTAGCTGCTTCTGCCCATAGATGCATAGTAAGATCCTTGTCATGCAACATTGCCCTTGCTGCTTCCATGATAGTTCTGTTCTTCCTTTCTGCAACTCCATTTTGTTGAGGATTATAAGGAGCAGTCAACTCCCTCTTAATCCTTGAATCACTGCAAAGCTTCTTGAAGTCACTTGAGGTGAATTCTCCACCATTGTCGGATCTGAATGTTTTGATCTTCTTGTCAGTTTGATTCTCCATCAAGGTTTTGAATTCCTTCAATCTATCAAGCACCTCATCTTTGCCCTTCAAGAAGTATATCCAAGTCTTCCTGGAGAAGTCATCAATAAATGATACATAGTAAACATACCCACTTAGGGAACTGGATGACATAGGGCCACACACATCTGAGGGGATGATTTCCAGAATGTCTTTTGCCTTGATTTCACTGCTTGGGAAAGCCTTCTTAATGTTCTTTCCTTTTGCACATCCTTTGCAAACACCTTCATGTTTGGTCTTGATTTCAGGAAGACCCTCTACTGCCTTGCTTGCAATTGGAAGTGCCCTATAGTGCATATGAGCAAGTCTTCTATGCCAAAGTTCACTTGGCTCCATGGATTCATGTACCATGGCATGTTCAGGTTGTCCCTTCAATTTATACAAGCCTCCCTCTTGCTCTCCAATCACTACTGCATCATCTATGTTCTTCCCCTTTGGCCACATTAGGACTTGGCCATCCACAAATGCAACCCTCATACCTTTTGCATCCAATGCAGAGATGGAGAGTAAGTTCTTCTTGAGTCCAGGCAAATAAAGGACTTCTTTCATCTTCAAAGATTTTCCAGAATCTAGGTTGTAGGAGGCTTCACCACTTCCTTTGATTGGGTATTGATAATCATCTCCAAGTTTCACCTTATGGGGTGATTCATGTTCAGAAAGGTTCATAAAAGATTCCTTGAACCCAGTCATGTGTTTGGAAGCCCCACTATCAATCAACCAATCATTACAACCATGGGAAATAGTACCTGTGAGAGCAGAGATCAGAACATACTCTTCTTCACTCGATGAGTCATCATCACTATCACTTTCTACCCTAGCCTTCTTCTTTGGGGGTTCATCATCTTCGGCAGCATGAGCATGAAACCTTCTTTTGCTTCCCTTCTTCTTCTTACTGGATTTGTTGTTATTATCCCTTTTGTTCTTGGGACAATCTGAAGCAAAGTGACCCTTCTCATTGCATGTGAAGCATCTTAGGTCTTTCTTATTCTTTTGATAGGATCTATTGTGGTGAGAGTGATCCTTCTTGGTTTTGCTTCTTTTGGTGTGAACTGCAAGAGCTTGATCTTCACTTCCCATCTTTTCTTCACGAGCTATAAGTCTAGCTTCTTCTTGAGATCATTCTTCCCTAAGTCTACTGAAGGAGATCAACTTCTTCCTTGCACAAATTCCTTGAATAAAGGAATCCCATGACCTGGGTAGGCCATTTAGAGTGGTCATCACCACTTCACCATTCTCCACCATTTCATCTACTGCTTCTAATTGTTCCTTGATCTAGGAGACCCTTGAAAAATAAGATTGAATGGTTTCTCCATTCTGAAACTTTACTGCTTTCAATTGGTTCCGTAGGGTCATCTTCCAATTTATGTTCTTTCCTTCAAATATCTTGGTCAAAGATTCAAACATCTCTTTGGGTGTCTTAAGAGAAGACACATGAGGTATGAGATGGTCTTTGATAGAATCGGCAATGATTCTCTTTGTCTTGACCAAGTTCTTCTTGTGCAATGCCTTGGCTTCTTCATCCTCTGGGATAGGGATGTCTTCTTTCACATATGAGTCCAACTCATTCACTTCCAGGATTAACCCAATCCTATACTTCCAGGCTCGGAAGTTATCAGCCCCTTCAAGCTTATCCTCAAGCTTGGTGTGGAGAGACATCTTTAAGAGTACTTCAAATAGAAATAGAAAAGATTTAGGACTTACCACTTGAAGTGCTGAAAACTGGATCTGGTCCCGGATTAGGGTTTGTCAGAGAAACCCTAAAAATTCAAAATGTGAATTTCAAAATTTTGAAAGGATAGAAAGATGCACCTTGGAGAGCTGATCAGCAAAGTCTTTCCCTTCAAAATTGCCTTTTTGTCCTCCCGGGTTCACTGGGGAGAGTCCTGAATTAGGGTTTGAGTTTCCCGGAGATCTACCCAGCCAAAAATCTCGATCCAAAGCTCTAAAATTCGATTTTTGCAAGGAGCTTCTAGCTGTGTCTTTAGATTCCAGAAATTCCTATTTTTGTGGAAACCCTAATTTTTAGGGCCAAACCTGAAAATGCTTAGAACTGAATTCTGATTGGACAGATAGATGCACCTTGATGAGTAGAGTCAATCTACTATACTGATTTTCAAAAATATGTGGAGAGAAACCCAATAAACAAGGAACACAAGCTTCCGTCACTGCAAAATGTCTTCTTCTCAGGTTAGCTCTGATACCATGTTAAATTTTGAGTATTAATTCACAATACTATAGGATCTTTGCTGAGAGAATAACATTTACAGTATATCAATGCATGACAATCATAATATGACAAGCATTACAAGAATCAAAAGCATAGAGACAAGAGACACAGAGTTTCCATGGGGAAAACCCTAAGGTGAAAAACCCCACAACTTCCTCAGAGATAGAGAGAGCAATGGCTCAACCAAAATACAACCAAATAACACTAAGATAGTCTCCTAGCAGATGATCCTCCTCCTCCTCACTAGTGCGCCACTTTCATATAGATAGTGAGTTACTTTTTCGAGTGAGTAAAATAGAGATCTCCTATCTCTATTTATACTCACCTTTTTGCCCATTGACCTATTGGGGCCGACTTGTCTACTTAGATACATCCACATTATATTATATATAAATTAGGGCCGACCCCACATGGTGGTCTAATAACCCATCAGCAAGTACACACACTTGCGACACTTGTCAATCCACATGACGACACTTCCTTATAGAGGAATAACACATCTCTTATAAGGGTACAATAAATATATATATAATACACAGATGAAATACATTCCGAAGTTACATATACATCAACAAGGAGCATATGAACACCCAGATTGCATCATTTGTAATTCTAAGAAAATACAATAATATCCAAAGACAACCATGTTTAACACAACAAAAATGTGAGTGGCCTTTGTTGTGCCATCTCAATCAAAGAAGAATATCCTCTCACAATCACATACACAAACCCTATATTTAGAGATGTTTAAGACAACCAAGGACATGAGAGACCGAGTTATCTAAGATAGATTTCCTCCACTATAAGTTCAACAAAAATATCTAGCGGATCATGAGGAACATTTTTTTTTATATTTTCTGCAATTCTTTAGAAGCATCAACCATAGGGGACATAACAATTTGAAAATGAGGACAACAATAACAAATCTAAAATAGTCAATCACATATGTCTTCCATTAACTAGAAGAAGAAAAATACAATGCAATAGCTCAAATACCTATATGTATAATCATATGAATGATGAACCCCATCTCTCCTTTAGAAAATAGGATGCCTAGGGTTTACAATTAATTCCAACCAACTTTGTGGTGTTCCTAGGCTAGGCTAGGAAGCCCTCACCCTAAATCTGCATAGTGCAATGTCACCAACCTATATGAGAGAATGTCTAGAGAAGAGCAACCAACTAGAGAAGATTGTATGTATGTATGCATCTTTTAGCATTGGGAAAATTGCCCCATCAAAATCTAGAAGAATCCTCTCTTGTTCATCTTGTCTAAAGTTAGAACAACTAACTAAATATTAAAACAAAAAACTTCTAACTCTAAAGAAGCATGCTAAATAAATAGAATCATGCATGTACCCTATAAAAATGTCTACGTGACTGCACCCTTCTAATTAATGGGGCTTAACTTACAGTCATCATGGTTGCATACAGAAACTAAGAGAAAGATCTGTTGAAGCATGTCGATACTAGAGGAAAATCAACAATTGAGCAAGAAGTAAAGCTAACACTGTCACCACATCCTTCATCTCTCTTGCTTCATAGCTTGTGCTTTACCAGCTATAGTGGATTATGCAGCATGCCTAAATTTTGTTTCTAATACTCAAATTAGGCTCAAATGTTGTTTCCATGGGTTGACAATTGTGTTTGTTTGTTTTCTCTAGATATATCGATTCAATTCATGATTTTGAAATGCTTCTCTGTGTTGTGTTGGTATTGACTAACATCAACTCTAGGCACTTAGAGAATTATACAAGAAGGATGAAAACTCTTAATCTTACTGCCTGTTTGGTCAATTATGATGTCACAGGATGTTGGCCACTCAATTTTTGAAATCTACTCAAGGGTGTTGGAGAGCCTAGCCTTCAATATCCTGTCACGAATGAATGATGTTATTCATGAGGATGAGTTCATTAAGGCTTCACAAATAAATCCAACAACTTTGGTCACTGGAAATAATGAGATTACAAAGCCCTGTGTCTTCCTTCCTTCATTGAGGAAACCCAAAATCTCAAACCTAGATTGCTTCCACTTTCCATCAAAGATCCCTTCATGTACACTATCTCTGAGCCCGATCATGACACCTGAACTAGGGATACCTCACCAACCAAATACATCCAAACTAGGTGCCCTTGTTGGGGAGGCTTTGCTCAACTATGTAAATAGATAATCCTGCTTCTCAGAATCAGATTACAAGGATGCTTCTGAGGAAATGCCTCAAATCTCAAATCTATATCTCCAGGTGGCATGGAATTTAACAAGCAATTTCAAAGTTCAAGGAATAAAGGAAGATACATGATTTTAAAGATCAATAACAAGGAGTAGACCATTTGGCAAGTCAAATATTTGATCTGCTGAATAATTGCATTGATCTAGGTGTAGAGAAATAAAATCCATTAATTAGATTACTAAAAGGGGTAAAATACTTATTATGGTGGCCATGTAGACGTCTACAGGTTTTGTAAGCAGCGTGCTATTTATGAACCAGGTTCAAAACCTAGTAGGCTTGCTCCCTGTGCTAACACAATCTTTTGTGCATATGAGGCCACAATCTTTGTTGACCATTTCCGTCCGTAGGGTTTGGCAAGAGGAAGTCGGACAATCCAATCATCCAACCAATAACAGAAAACCAGTGGAAAAGAACGGTCTTAAAATATTCCCAAGGGATGAAGTGCTTAATGGAAAATGGAATACAGATATGAAACAAAAGCATGTCTGTTGGGATCTCTATAAATGGATCTAACATCTTGCAACAAATTTAAAACCATCAAATCAACTATATTTACAAAAGAAACTCGCATTAGCCAGTGTTGGATCATACAAACTACCAAAAACAGATTTTAAGTTTAGATATCAACATACAACGTATCCAAAGGGTATAGTGAAGGTGCCAAAAGCATTGCGAGTTTTACTGGTAAGAATACCAGCAAGACAATCAAGCTTCCATAAACCACAACAAACAGCAATACCCTTCATGCATGCTTATGTACGGGATCATCAATGAGATCTCGGAATGGATTATAATTTGGATCGCCAAGAGTTACCACAGAATTTGGGTTTGTTTCAATTCAATTTGATTCCTTGCTATCACTTGTCACCTCAACATGGTTCAAAACAAGTGTGAACCTTACTTTCAATTCTATTGCTCATCTAAAAACTATTGGTTAGCGACATCTCTCAAGTCCTCTTTTGACTGCAAAGTTTGGGTTTTCTTGGATCCTCTTCTTTTTGTGATTTTTCTAGGGATTCCTAAAATTTAAACCCTCTCTAAGGCCAACACCTCTCTTCTATGGATTTCTTGGGCATTCCTACAGTATTTTCACCATTCTTCAAAGTTGGCACCTCCTTTCCTAGGGTTACCTATTTTTTTCCCTTTAGTTCTATAAAGGAAAAATTATGAAGACTTCATTTCTCTCATATGGAGGGTTCTTGCTGTTATTTAGCTTATATGGATTCAAAGATTAGATGTTTCCCTGACTGAATGGAACCAATTATCATACTTGGGTGGATCAAATGACTATCATTCTTCAAAGCTAAGGAGTATATTTTCCACTCTGCGGGTTGTTAGGGGCATGGAGGGCTCGCTGAAACCTACATCAGTTTAGGCAGATCGGAGGTAAGGACCTTCAAAAATCTACAAACTGATCCTAACAACTTGAACGAAAAAGGGGTCAAGAATACACTATTCAAATATAAACAAGAAACACATGTGGATCAATGAACTAGGTTTATTAAACTGTCAATATGGAATTACAATGGGCAATCTATAGGATTCAACATGTTACATTAAGCATTTCACATCATTTTATAGGCCTCAATTGACCTAGGTGAATGCGCCCTCGCTCTGAGTGCATGTGCATGTGCATGGTGCCAACCATCACATGTGTCATGGATGTGCTCTAATAATGGTGGAATAAAGACTGTTGAACACACATGCGCTAAAGGAGTTTGGCTTAAGTATGGATGCTTCCCCAAAATAGATGAAAATATTTCTCTGAACTTCCTGATCACTTGTTGTTTGTTCATAGTTAAACAAGCCTATAACTGCAATTATAACTACACCCTCTCAGAGAATAATTTAGGGGTGTGCTCTCTTTCTCTTTGCATAGCACTGGCACCACAACTTCACTGAAATGTTTGATTTTGATCCAAAAATAGCTACCCCATGCACCCTCTCTTGCTTTGCATAGCACAGAACCACAACTATACTGAACTGTCTGATATTGATCTAAAAATAGCACAGTTAATTGCCTAAGCAAGTGTGCCCTGCATGTTGACTAAAACTAAACTGCCTCTTTTCTGTGAATTTTCCAAATCCTAGGTGACTACTGTCCTTTTTTTCTCAACTAAATAAACTATTTTATTTTGTTTCCAGTTTGTCAGTGACATGTTGGCCCATCGAAACCAACTGTGCTAGTGGAATTTGATCTCAACTAAATAAACTTTTATTTAACTGCAGAAATTAAAATTTTCATATAGCAGTAGTCACACATATAGATGGAAAATAAATAGTCGAAGCAAAAACACAGTATACAGATAATTGTATTCCTTCAAATCAAGTTTTCATTAATAATTCAAAGCTTATAAAGAAACCTCCACAGACTGTCAAAATGGCAGTTGTATGGTACACCCAAATGAAACACATCTACACACTTACCGAGGAAAATTTGCCTGCTTAAAACTGAGAAAATTGCCTTCAAGTTGTTTCCCTGCAAGGATCTGCTCTCTGATATCTGCTTGGTTGCTGAACTGGTTCCTTTCCAGTGCTCTAAACTTGCTTCACAGCTGAATAAAATCACCTCCTGACAAACTGTCTTTGAGTGAACAATAAAAAATGTGTCTTAACCCTCTATTTTGACCTGCCTTTATAGTTGAGCTGAAAACCTAATCCACCAAAACCCTAATCTCATAGTAAGATGTACAGTTGAGATTAGTCTAAATCATTAATGTATTAAAAATACACTTTATTAAAATCAACAGCTAAATAATAGACTTTCACTTTATTACTAAAGTGAATAACAAAATAGATTTGACTTGAATGACTACATGCACAAGTTTGACATTAAACTTGTGTGGAATTTCTTGTTTGAGCTACAATTTTAACATTTTCTCCAACACCCTCTAACTACTGTGTAACTGCCAGTTATAACCAAACCTTAACTGCTACTTATGTGCTCATAACTCTAAATGTGACTATTTGTTCTAAATTTCTAATCATCATGCGATATTGACCTCTAAACTATTTGTCAGGAAGCAAGACAACTGAACTACTCTAACTGTTGTTAGCTACATGCAAACACAAGTTAAAACATCTGTGGGAACTTGTGTGACACATAATCTTGATATGTTGTTAAATCAGAATGCATAAGTTTAACTTTAGTCACACTTTCTGAAAACCGTAATGGTATCTTTAAATGATAAGTGACTACCATTGCTATGAGGTCAATGCGGATCTATAATCAAATATGATAGTTATTTGACAATATTTTTGGTTCAATATTATATGGTTAATTTGTTGTGCCAAATACTAATTGTGTTTCTAAGTTGTACATATCTGTCTTTCACAGCAACAAATAATTTATAATAATTAGGAAAATCTTGTATGCGTGGATTTTCCGAATTGTGAGCACACGATCCTATTCCAGGTGTAATATAATCTAATTGTGAGGCTTGGCTCGAGTAACAACAGTTGGAAAAATCTTATCCCGTCATAGTCTTTCAAACACTTTTAAACCTAACTTGCTTCGAGCAACATTCTCATCCAGGAATCCGCATTCATATATTGTGGGGAATTTCCTTTTCATGCAGCATTATGTATTTACATGTCTGCAACATTAGGGTATTATGCACTTTTTCCACTTCTTGTGCATGTAATGTATGAGGAGACCACAAGTACAACTTCTATTATTTTGAAGACCTTCCTTATCCTTGGGCATAATACAAACATCCCAAGGAACCAAAGGCAGACCCAGTCCCCCAACATTTTTGTCCCTCAGTATAGCATAGGAATTTCTCCATACAAAGAAACTGAGCCCTATTAGGAAGCCAGCAGGACACATAATACACATGAGAAGCATTAAGAATCCTACCCACCAGAATCAACTTTCCAGCAAATGAAATATTTTTCTACGGGTAGAAGAGAAGCTTACACTGGGATCGTTGTAGACACCAATCCCACATGACAATCGGGGAAAGACCCACACCAAAAATGATGCCAAGACATCTAACAATAACACAAGGGTGAGAAATATTCCATGTTGTTGGAATCCATGGAGGAGGTTCTTGAAGACCAACTAGCCAATCGTCTCTTATGATCACTAACAATAGCCCTAGAGGCCTCACAAAACATGGACGAACATCCGTTGGCACCAACCATCAAATCCTGGCCATCTCTCACAGACAGGAGCAAATCATCTTCAAAATGATTGTTCACCATATATGAATCATTTGGTAGAGATACACCTCTCAGTTAGCCCTGCAAACGGATCGAATTCAACAAATAAACAAGAGCATCTGCTGTCAACAAAAAGAGAGAGTGCCATCGTATCTCAGTGGGTAGAGTGCATGGATTTTAAGCACATCATCATGAGTTTGATTCAGACAACTTTTAACTAACTGAACTTCATTATAAGCAATTGTCGTATCTCTCTTGACCTTATCAGTCTGGTTTCCAAGCATTGACTTGTATGATCACTCGAGACATTATTCTCAATTTGGGAGTCAACTCACTGACTTTCTTTATAAACAATGACCATATGTCTCTTGACCTTTTCTAACTAAGCCATTGTTTGGACAAGATACTATCTTCTTGAATTCTTGGATATTCATTAGTTCGGATTTGTTTGGAAGATAAGTGAACACCATCACTTGCTAGTTTGATCACTGCCCTATCCAGTACTTTATATAATTGGATATTCTATTTTCTTTCTTGTAATTTATGAGAAGTTAGTTGCAGTAGTTAACAAGCATAGATCCATTTTAAAGTGGATCTACCAAGCGCTGAGAGGGATCAAATCTCTCAAGGCGCAAACCCACTTTTAGAGTGCAACTGTTGAGGAAGGGTTTTAATTTATCTAATTTGTGTAGTTTTATATATATGTCATTGTAAATGTAAATGTTTTAAATCTTGGACATGTTATTTTTTACAATATTTTATTATTTTTTTTAAAGGACACGTTTCAACTCCAGGATGAGCACGAAAGGAGTTACACATCCCCCTACTGGGCTATAGAATGCGCCTCTTCGGTGCAATGATGTCACAAAACACTTTCTCTTTGCAATTCTTAAAGCTTCCCCTCTAAACTTTGTTTAAATGTTAAGTGATCACCTTTAGAAGCTATTTGCTTTCAAGTCTATACATTTTAAATTTCATGTTGATTGCTTGAAAAGCAATAGCAACGAGATGTAATGAAATTTCAATAACAAGTTGTGATAGGTTAATTCAATTTAATAACCCTTGGAGGGAAAGCAGGCATTTGTATGATCGTTCTTTATGTGATTTTTTATGCATTTTTTCAACTATGATTTGATACTGACTGGTTTTGTTCTGGCCAAACTGACAAAAGGAACAACTACAAATGGAGACTACCTTCTTCCCTTTAAGACCAGGGCATTTATCCAGGACTCCAGTGATGCCCATGACTTTAAGATACCCATATCAATGCTTTAGTCCAGCACGGGATACTATATCTAGAGTAAGAATTTGTTTCCATATTTTCCAGACTTATCAATTATGCTGGGGAAAAATTGAAGGCAGTTCTATTGAGCATGTGTGGGGATTCACCTTTTTATGTTGTTTGGGTACTATCTGTTTCTTATTATTATTGACTTCCGACTTGTGATATTCCATTCTTCGTGTTCAAAGTGAAATATAGAGGAAATATCAGTACATGGTTAAAACATTGATATATTCTATAAGATTCTTATTGCTAGGAATACCTAGGTCCTAAACATTTCAATGGATTGAAATGCACTATAATCAAAATGGTACAAAAATGGAGAGCACAACTGACTATAATCCAATTAATATTGAAATAAAGAATAACACGACAGTGGTTGCATAAGAGTCTTCTTTTGGGATGATTTCGAGTGTTCCCCTTTACTTTGATCAAGCTCTTATTTAAGAGTGGTTGAGATAGCATTTAGATGGGCTTGATCTCATGGGGTTAATTCACCATGTCAGTTCATATTAGACAAAATATATTCAAAGGAAAGAGTTGTAGCACCCTTGATAAATAAAGGGATACTATAGAATATGATAGCAAGATTTGAATGTAGGAGATAAATGATTTTGAATAATACTTACATTTTCAGAATCTAATTTAGCTTTCTTTCCTAATGTTATGATGCCAGACTTCAGGTTTCTAAACCTTGCAATATACACCTCAACAATCTTGTAGTCACCCATCTTGAGATTTGAAAGTTTGTTTTTGAGTCAGTTGACTCAAGTGGTATTCACAGTTCCAAAGATATTCTTGAAGGTGTCCTGTATTTCTTTTGCAACTTTATTGTCCCTAGTATGATGAATCAAAATCTTGTTCAACATAATAGGGTGATCAACCCTACAGCTTCATCCTTATTCAAACATATGATGCTATAACTGTATTTACCATCAGCAGGAATGGGTTTTGTCAAATACATCCATAAAACTTTGCTTTGAAGAATGATAGTCATTTGATCCACCCAAGTATGATAATTGGCTCCATTAAATCAGGGAAAAATCCACTCTTTGAATCCATATAGGCTCAACAACAGCAATAACTCTCCATACAAGAGAAATTTGAAGTCTTCAAAATTTTTCCTTTATAGAACCAAAGGGAAAAAACATAGGTAACCCTAGGAAAGGAGGTGCCAACTTTGAAGAATGGTGAAAATACTTTAGGAATGCCCAAGAAATCCATAGAAGAGAGGTATTGGCCTTAGAGAGGGTTTACATTTCTAGAATCCCTAAAAAAATCACAAAAAGAAGAGGATCCAAAAAAACCCAAACTCTGCAGTCATAAGAGAACTTGATAAATGTCGCTAACCAATAGTTTTTAGATGAGCAATAGAATTGAATGTAAGGTTCACTCTTGTTTTGAACCATGTTGAGGTCACAAGTGACAACAAGGAATCAAATTGAACTGAAACAAACCCAAATTCTACAGTAACTCTTGGTCACATATTCTTGGCAATGTAGCTTGGAATAACCTAACTAATTAAGCATCAAATCCTTTATTCCAAGAATATCTTTGGTATATGTTCTTTGCAATGCTTCAACCTATTTGATCTACGGATTTGTAGTTTTGAATAGGATAAGGAAGGTTTTTTAATTAGATTTTGTTTATTTGAGGTGTTTTGCAGGACTTCATGCATGGATGGGACCATGGTGAGAAAAAAAAAATGGTGTTTTAGGACTGATGTAGAGTATCTTGGCAACACAGCTTGGAATAACCTAACTAATTAAGCATCAAATCCTTTATGCCAAGAATATCTTTGGTATATGTTCTTTGTAATGCTTCAACCTATTTGATCTACAGATTTGTAGTTTTGAATAGGATAAGGAAGGTTTTTTAATTAGATTTTGTTTATTTGAGGTGTTTTGCAAGACTTCATGCATGGATGGGACCATGGTGAGAAAACAAAATGGTGTTTTAGGACTGATGTAGAGTATCTTGGTTATCTCATTCAAAATAAATGGATGGAAAATTTATATCAAGGAAACGAGTCTATGAATAGAACGATTAGTAGGATTCAAATTGTGCTGATTAGGTTTCATGGAGGATATTTTCTAGGAACTTGAACATGAATAAGAGACAAATGCCAACTTTCTTGGAAATAGTTAAAAATGAGTAACGACGAAAAATTAAACGCGAGCTTTCAAAAGATTGAGCCTAAAGAAAGAGGATGCAATTTGAAGATTTACTAAATGGTTTTAATTGCTTGTAAGAACTAGAGGGAGCTTAATTTTTCGTCCAAAATTTCTCTGAACTTACAGGAAGGATCAAGTGGGTGTGACGATAGGAAAAGTCATTGTGATTTAAGGATTTACTGAGTGATTGGAGTTGCTTCTAATAATTATAAGCAACTTGGTATTTTGTATGAAAATTCTTTGATTTATGGGTATCAAAAAGAATATATGAGGATGAAAAAACAACTTATTGGCATGTCATTGGTCTCCAGGACTTCTGACCTAGTCTACAGGTAGTTACTAAAAGAGTTTGTGTGTTTATGATTGAATTTTTACTTGATATTGAAATCAATAATTGACTTCTAAGTGTAGATTTGTGTTTTCTAATGCTGGAAACAAGTTTAGTCAGTGATTTCTCAACTAAATATTCAGCTCACCATAAATTTTGCTATGTTTGGAAGAGATGTGGAATCCTACTAGAAAGATATTTTGATTTTTTTTCGCGTTTTTCCAGGTAGTACTTTTGGTATATTTAGGGTTTTTTTGCATGAATTATGTGTTTACAATGGAGGAAGTTGACCTTTCTCAGGACCTACGTCAATGGGTAAACCTCAGCAAGAATGAAAAACATTTCATAAGCCATGTTTTTCCTTTTTTGCGGCCTCAGATGGTATCGTTTTGGAGAATTTAGCTGGAAGATTCTTGAAGGATGTTAAAATTCCAGAGGTAACCTTATCATCTTTAATTTTATGTTGGTCTTTTCTATTACCCTTTGGTTCTTTTGTTCAAGTTCCCTTTTTTTATCGAAACATTTTCACCTTTTTTTTATCAAAACATCTTCACTGGGCAGGAGTGGCCCAGGCATCTATTCCGTCAAAATTATCCGGGATCCTATTTGTCCTGGACCACACCCGCCTTCAAATTGGCTATGGGTGGATTGTGGGGTGTATAGCTCACCAGTTTAAAAAATTGAACCTTGGTCGCCTTGCTGACTAGACACCTTAAAATTGATTCTTATGATTTATACAATTAACTAGCTTAATTTTAATAACTACATCTTAACATTATCAGAGCTATGGTTTTACTAAAAGGGTACTAATGGCAATTACACACTAATTCGTAGTTAGCAGTTCGAATACATTAAGAATCATTCTTTCTGTACATATAATACATCAACCCATTCTCATTTAATCATCATTTTGTAGGCTCGGGCATTCTACGGATTCCATATTGCCATAGAGAATATTCACTATGGTCAATGAGCCTTAATAGTTTCCCTGCTTGATTCCCACCTTTCTAAACTGTTGCTTGATTTCTTTTGCCCCTCCTTTGACCAGAAATGTACATCCTACTTCTAGAAACTTACATCAGAGATTCCAAGGAGAAAGCTATATTGTTCAATGCCATCAACACTATTCCCTATTCGCATGTGCACTCTGATCACCACACTTCTTCCACCACAAATACTTACAATCACTTGTGCAATATGATCACCACAATTCTTCCACCACAAATATGTATATTCATCATTACAGTTTGGGAGAAATATTGAAAAAAAACTAAATCAGGGATTTGAAATATAGGGGCAGTTTGTAAGCTGGATGCTTATGACTACATTGACCCACATGAAAATCACCTCTTCAGCAATAAGGGAATCCAGCATTCTATTACACATGTAATTCCATGGGAAGGTTTGACCACATTGAGTTGCATAAACCCATAAAGCACCCCCTTCCCATTACTAATTAAAATAAAGATGAATCCCATTAATCCCTTAGGCATTGGAGTGACCTCAAATCATTACAGCAGGCCTCTCTGTGAAACTAAGATAAATTCTTTCTTAAATTTGACAAACTCACATATCATTACGTACAAAACCCAACGTTGTTCCATAGAGAAATCAAACAACACACAATGTTTCATGAACAAAAACATATAAAGCTAACACGGAACCTGTAGTAGGAAGCCTTTAAGACAGTTCATGCCACCAATATGAGTCATCCATGGAAGATTCTGCAACACCCTCTGTCTCCATGTGTTTCTCTCTTTTCCTCTTCTTGCTCGCTCTCCTTGAAGGCACCATGACAACCAACAAATCTGAGACAAACTAAAAACCAAAGGAAAAATATATTTATATATAAAGTTTATATGGAAGATCAATGAATTAATGCCAACTGGGGTTGCAGGAGTTTGTATGGATAATAGATATGAGTATAACCCATATGAGATAATTCCATGGTCTATTGGGATAAACAGTTGGAGGATAATATCTACTGCTATCAAAGAAGAATGGAGACAGACCCAGATGGACTGCCCTAGGGAAAAACTACTATGTGTGCCTTGGAAGGAAAATAGTAGAATGGAACTACAAATCTTTCTCTAGTGTGCAATACATGTTAAAACAACTAAACGTTGTTTGAATTAATAAAGGACTAGAGAGACAGCTACCATTCCCATATTTTTGATTGAGATGATGTTAATAAGTTTGTAAATCAAAGGCATTTAAGCTAATGATAACCAGGTCATAAGGATGAAGATGCTAAAGCCTCTGCTTTTACAAATCACTAAACAGTGAAATTCAATTGATAGAGGCGAGTGAGAAGAGACTTCATCCCAAGCAAACAAGCATGGCTGTGTAAACTATTTTTGGAAACACTGCCTTTTTCTTAAAATTATGCTCTTATGCAGGATAGACACATTATTTTAAATTCGGTTGATTGTATTTAATTCCCAACAGACTAACAAGCCCTAATAGTATATGAAATGCAATATTATATTGGCTATTTTTAGGTGTGGAGAAATGACGCAAGTCACCCTATGGGATACTTTCTTGCTTAACAATACACACGACACAAACCACAATGCTCACACAAACAAGGTGTACAACAAGATGCCTGGATTGGATTATATTACTTTTTTGAATTCGGTTACAATGTAAAATAACTGTAATCAAATAACTAACTACAATCGGCCTCAGTCGTTACAACTTAGAAGTAACTGTGGTGTGTTCTCCCTGTGTGTTGACCTTTCCCTCTCCTGGTTCACCACGGAACTCTGAGCTATGGTTCAATCTCAACACTCCGCACTCGGCCTGTGTGACTCTTCACAACTCTCTCAGCTCTGTGTTCTACCCTATTTTTTTTCATTTTTTTTTACTGAATTCCTTCTCCTCCTCTTCTACTTTGTGGGTGCTATTTCCAAGATTATTACAATCCTGAGATACGTGTTCCCTCCATTCACCGATCCTGTCCAAATCCTGTGAATCTGCACTTTCAGCTTCCAGATGTGCTGTACAGCCTCTATCCATGACGTCCTTTATCACGTCCTTCACCAACTTGCCATAACTGTAATAACTTCCTCAACAACCTCGAACGGCTACTGGTATAGTCCCTTTACTTTTCTGTCCTTCTGACCCTGCTACAACATTCAGTCACATCTCGACTGTCCTGTCAGTTCACTCCTTCCCATTACACTTGGCTTCACCAAATCCTATCGTGTCGTAGTCCGACCACTAGTCAACTATCCAACCCTTTTACATCGCTCATCATCTATCGACTATCTTCTGTCGGTCCTCGACTTCACGGCATCTATTGATCCTTCAGTCGGTCGCACCCTGACTGCTTCTACTCGACTTGTTGACTTTGACAAGTCAACCTGCTCCCCACACCAGTGGTCATCGGCACTCCCGCTGGTCAATTTCCTTTGGTCGATCAACTTCAACTGATCTGCCTAGGTACCGATGCTCCTGCAACAGTCTCCCTAGGTGAAAAAGAATTCGACTACTCCGTCAGTCTCCTGAAATCCTCTTCGGAAATCCACGTCGCTTCCTGCAACTCATCATTTGTCCATCGCACCAAGTATTCCTTCATGTGCGATCTACGAGCACGCCCCACTTTGCGCTCATCAATTACTTCTGTGATCCCTTCTTTATGTCGGTCTGGAATTTGTTTTGTCCAGTCGATACTTGTTTCTTCTCCCTTACTGCTGCTTGACCCTTCTTCAAATTTATATAGGTATGAGACATTGAACGTTGCTAAAATGTTCAAGTCTTCCGGCAATTCCAACGCATAGGCATTGTCTGAAATATTCTTCAGAATCCTGCACAGTCCTATCTTCTTCAACTTCAGCTTGTTGTATGTTCTTGTCAGAAATCGTTCCTTCCGCAAGTATGCATAGACTAAGTCCCCTTCTTGGAATTACAATAGCCTCTTCCTCCGGTCAGCTCTCAACTTGTAGGCCGCGTTACTCTTCTCGATGCACTTTCACACATTTTCATGAACTTCATGCATATGCTCCATGAACGATTGTGCATCTGCGCTCTTTCTAATTTCTGTCGGCAACTCGACTAAATATGCCACTACATGTGGAATCCTCCCTTGCACAATATAGAATGGGCTCAGTCCTGTCGACTGATTCACAGAATTGTTATATGCAAACTCTGCCTATGCCAACACATTTTCCCACTGCTTGGGTCTATCGGCCACTAAACATCTCAGAAGGTTTCCCAAACTTTTGTTTACAACCTCGGTTTGTCCGTCTATCTGCAGATGATGTGCTAAACTAAACTCTAACTTCGTGTCGAGTTTCTTCCATAGGGTCCTCCAGAAATGCCCCATGAATTTTGTATCCCTATCTGACATGATATTTTTTGGCAACCCATGCAACCAGACTATTTCCTTAAAGAATAGTACAGCGATTCCTGTGGCATCACTTGTTTTCTTACATGGTATGAAATGTGCCATCTTCGAAAATCTGTTGACTACAACAAATATTGATTCCTTCCCCTGCCGTGTCCTTGGAAATCCTAACACAAAATCCATGCTAAGGTGCTCCCACGGGTTCTCTGGTACTGGCAATGGTGTATACAACCCTGTGTTCTGGCTCCTTCTTTTTTCCAACTGGAAAACTTGACATTGTCGAACCCATTTTCTGACATCTATCGACATCCTTGGCCAGAAATACTTTTCGTCGATCAGTGCTTTGGTCTTGTCGATCCCAAAGTGCCTTGCTAACCCGCCATTATGAAATTCTCGGATTAGGTTCTCTCTCACTGATCCCCTGGGAATACACAATTGAATTCCCCTGAACAGGTAACCTTCTTGAATGAGATAACTCAAATAGGGAGTTCTGTCGATGCTCCAAGGCTCTCGACAAGCCTTCCATGCCTTTGCAAAATCTTCGTCGGCTTCATACTCCATCTTTATCGACTCTATTCATGTTGCCTGAACAGTCATCGTGCTCAACAATGCAACTCTCCTGCTCAATTCATCGGCAACTTTGTTCGACTTTCCCGACCTATGTCGTAACACGAACATATATCTCTGGAGTAGCTCCACCCACTTCATGTGTCGCTGGTCCAACTTCAACTAAGTATTCAGATACCTCAGTGCTTGGTGATCTGTGTATAACACAAATTCCTATGGCAACAAATAATGCCTCCATTTCTTCAATGCTTGTATGATAGCATAAAACTCTTGGTCATAGATCGAATACTTCCGCTTCACTCCATTTAGTTTTTCACTGAAGAATGCAATTGGTCGGCCTTCCTGGCTCAACACTACTCCAATTGCCGTTCCACTCGCATCACAATTGACCTAGAAGACTTTGTCAAAGTCTGGGAGCGCCAACACTGGGATCTCAGTGACCTTTTACTTCAATTTGTCAAAAGCTTCCTGGGCCTTATCCATCCATTTGAACTCGCCCTTTCTCATGCATTTTGTCAATGGTGCACAAATCTGACTGAATCCCCGAATGAACTTCCGGTAGAAACTAGCAAGTCCATGGAAACTCCTCACTGCAGTCATACTCATTGGTTCCAGCCAATCTACTATTGCCTTCACCTTCTCTAGTTCCATCTCCAACCCTTTACCTAAAATTACAAATCCCAAGTACACCAATTCCTTCTTCATGAAGAAAGACTTTTGCAGGTTAATCATCAACTTCTCTTCATGTAATTTCTGCAATACTTGTCGAACGTGCTCCAAATGTTCTGACTTGGTCCGACTAAAAATCAGAATGTCATCTAAATAGACTACGACAAACTCTCCCAAGAATGGTTTCAGCACTTCATTCATCAATCTCATGAATGTACTGGGTGCATTGGTCAACCCGAAAGGCATGACTAACCACTCATATAACCCTTCTCTTGTCTTGAATGTTGTCTTCCATTCATCTCCTTCTCTAACCCTAATCTGGTGATATCCACTCTTCAGATCTAATTTCGTGAAGTATGTCGCTCCACTCAGGCAATCCATCAAGTCATCCATCCTTGGAAATGGAAATCGATACTTGATCGTGATCTTGTTGATGGCTTTGGAATCAGTACACATCCTCCATTCCCCACCTTTCTTTGGTGTCAATATTGTTGGTACTGCACACTGGCTCAAGCTTTCTCGGATCAATCCCCTATCCAACAACTCTTGTATCTGTTGGTTGAGCTCCTGTCCCTTTGCTGGACTCATCCTATATGGTGCTTTGTTTGGCAGACTAGACCTTGGAATCAAGTCGATCTGATGGGATATGCTCCTTGTCGGCAGCAATCTCGTCGGTTTCTCATCAACCATTATGTTGTGAAATTCTTCGAGCAACTCCTCGACTTCGACTGGAATACTCTCCCGATTGGTCATTTCATTGACATATGGTCCTTTTGGAATGATTGCAAAACATACCGACTGTTTTTCCTCCTCCGCGAGGAATTCCTTGGTGGTGCTCATCAACACTCGCTTTTCCCAAATATTGCTCTCGCCCAAGGATAATTTTAAAGACCCATATTTATTTAAAAGTGTATAAACCTTGGCGAATCTTACCAATTCTTAAAATGTCAACTGTAAAATATTTGGCGATATTTTTCTAAAATTATTTCAATTTCTAAGGATTTTATATAGTTTATATAATAATTTGGCGATTTTTAGAGTGAAACGTTTTTACCCCATCCAAATTGGGCAAAATAGGGCTTCAAAAAATGCAAATTGACGAATATTGTTTTGGAAAAAAGCATGGAAAAATAGCCCATGGGCTAAATTTCACCCCTAAAATTATCCTTGCTCTCGCCGTCCTTACTGTCGGCTGGCTCTCCTTGCCTTGGCTTAAGAGTTCTTTTCACACCATTCTTCCACACTGTGACTGTGTTAGCTCGACCATCGTATATCATCTTACGATCATATTGCCATGGCCTCCCCAACAACAGATGGCATGTATCCATGGGAACTACATCACATAGCATGCTGTCCTCCAATCCTTCAACTCTAAAGTTAATCAGGCACTATCTGGTCACCTTACCATGGTGTCCTTTCTACAACCATGAGATCTTGTAAGGATGTGGGTGTTCACGACACTTCAACCTGATCTTGTTGATGACTTCTCTCGACACAAGATTCTCTATACTCCCACGATCAACTATGGTCTTGCAATTCCATTCTCCGATCCGCACCTTCGTTCGAAAGATCGCCTTTCATTGTGCTGGTTCCATCGGACCATGTTGATCTTCCTGGATCAAAGCTCTCTGAACCGTCAGATTCCAGTTCTTCTTTTTCTCACCTTCACTGCTATCTGATGTCGATTCTTCCCTCTCATCGACTTGCTCATCCTTTCGACATCTGGGTTTCGACCCTTCTGCAGCATGTAGGTTTTCTAGGAACGCATATGCCTTATGTCCTATTCCTCGACATTTGTAATAGATTATGGCTGGTCTGTTAGCTCCTTTCTTGTCGGATGGACCACTTCGACTATACGCGCCTCGACTGCGGTTCTCACGACCATCGCGTCCGTTCTCCTGCGTTCTTTCTTTCGTCGATGTCCCTTCTGTGCGTCGACTATCTTCGACACCTTCCTTCTTATAGTCACTACCTTGACCTTTCATGGAGACAGTCTTTCCACCCCGACTAGTCATCCTGCCTCTGGTCACTGCGGATTTTCTCGACAGTTTCTCTTCCGCTTTTAGAGCTAACTGATAGGCTTCTCCGACTGTCCTGAGTCTCAACATGCTAAGCTCATCCTGAATAGCATATTTCAAGCCATTTAAATATCTGGTGACAGCTTCTTCTCCTTCATCAGTCTGTCCTGACCGAATTGACAATTAGTAGAAATCCTCTGTGTACTCCTTCACGGTCATCTCTTTTTGTCGAAGGATTTGTAGCTTTCGAAACAAGGAAACTACATAGTCATTTGGCAAGAACTTCCCCTTCAACTTGGAAACCATCCTGTCCCAAGATTTGATTTTCTCCTTGCCTTTCTTGAGTCTATCAGCCTATACATTGTCCCACCACAATGAGGCATGACCCTTCAACCTAAGACATGTAGTCTTAACCCACTTAGGATCCTCGATCTACTCTACATTGAAGTATTTCTCCATTTCTTTGGACCAGTCGATCAAGTCTTCTGGGTCTAGGCCTCCTGAGTACGTACGCACATCTATCTTCACCCAACCTCTCATTTCTATTAGAAGCTTGATGAGTTTCTCTTCTGGTTCTTCTGTTGCGGCTTCCTGAGCTTCCACTTCTTCAAATTCCTTGTCGCTGTGGTCTAGCGCTTCAAGAATTCAACCATGCCTCTGGTTTTCTTTGATCGCTGTGACTTCATTTGTCAAATTCCACATCGTTCAGACGCATTCATCGAGCATCTCACGATCCACTGTGACGGCTGCTGCACCATGCGCTCTTCATCCTCGGACATTAATGCCTCTATGAGCCATTTCCAATCTCCGCTGAAAATTCTCACCGTTCCAGGTTCTGATACCAACTGACGCAAGTCACCCTATGGGATACTTTCTTGCTTAACAATACACATGACACAAACCACAATGCGCACACAAACAAGGTGTAGAACAAGATTCCTGGATTGGCTTATATTACTTCTCTGAATTCGGTTACAATGTAAAATAACTATAATCAAATAATTAACTACAATCAACCTCCACCGTTACAACTTAGAAGTAACTGTAGTGTGTTCTCCCTGTGTGTCCACATCGCGCTCTCCTAGTTCACCATGGAACTCTGAGCTATGGTTCGATCTCAACACTCTGCACTCGGCCTGTGTGACTCTTCACAACTCTCTCGGCTCTGTGCTCTACCCTATTTTTTTTCTTTTTTTTGACTGAAGGCCTTCTCCTCCTCTTCTACTCTGCGGGTGTTGTTTCCAAGATTATTACAATCCTAAGACAGGCGTTCCCTCCATTCGCCGATCCTGTCCAAATCCTGCAAATCTACACTGTCAGCTTCCAGATGTGTTGTACAGCCTCTGTCCATGACGTTCTCTGTCACGTCCTTCACCAACTCACCATAACTGTAATAACTTCCTCAGCAACCCCGAACGGCTACTGGTACAATCCCTTGACTTTTATGTCCTTCCGACCCTGCTACAGCATTCAGTCACATCTCGACTATCCTATCGGTTCACTCCTCCCCATTACACTTGGCTTCACCAAACCCTGTCGTGTCGTAGTCCAACCACTAGTCGACTATCCGACCCTCTTACATCGCTCATCATCTGTCGACTTTCTTCTATCGGTCCTCAACTTCGCAACATCTGCTGATCCTTCAGTCGGCCGCACCCCGATTGCTTCTGCTCGACTTGTCGACTTCGACAAGTCAACCTTCTCCCCGCACCAGTGGTCATCAACACTCCCACTGGTCGGTTTCCTTCGGTCGATCAACTTCGACTGATCTGCCTAGGTCTCGATGCTCCTGCATCAAAAAACAAGCCGATCTTTCCCTATTTCCCCCTTTTAAGGCATGAAAATGTGCATACCTGAAGAGAGAGACCCGTGCCAAGTTGGAAGGCCACCACATTTCTGCAGGTTCTACTAGATGCTTTCTCAGCAAACTAGCCCATCCATAACCTAAATCTGGGGTGACAGAAATGTTTTAAACAGATTAATATTGTAAGGCACAAAACGAGTGTGCTCAATTTATTGTACTGATATTAAACACATGAAGAGATGGATCATCTGTCATAGGCACCACCAATGCCATCTCTTCTATCGGTGACTGCTTTTCCTCTAATGTTACCTTCTTGTCTCCATCATATGCATCCATTTTTCCTACTTAGTATCAAAAGGAAAATCTTCTTACAAGGAACATAGCATAATAATCATAAATATATTAAAGAAATATCCTAGAAACAATCCAACTTATCATTCCATGAAATTATACAACGAAAATAAAGGGGCAAGGGATGAATACCTAGTATAGGAAATGCAATCAAGCACAGCTGATATAGTAATGGTATGGAATATAAATACAATACAAGGCTAGAAATATCTAGAGATATGTCCAACACACTGTACAAAATGACAGATGAAGATCGAAAATCAATTGTCTTGATCCGAGGGCATTTTATGTAGAGAAGGCCGGGACATCCCATTGCTTTATATTGACTAGTGGTACACAGGTTTGAATCCATGCGAGGTAGATTTATTGTAGGAGGTTGTGGATTATTTCCCCAGTGGAAATCCCATTGAATCTTAGAATGTGGAGTTCATGAATACAATTGTGTTTAACAGATGCAGTGGACGTATTTTTAACTGGATCCCGACCATCAACATAACCTATGGAAAATGGAAATTCAATTGATTTTAGCATTAAGAATGGGATATGAATTGGTATTCACTTACTGCCAAAGGTGTCATTGGCCGTGCAGAGGAATGTTAATCCATTGGATCCTTAAACATGTGGAATATGTGGCGATCTTGACAATATCATGAGACACTTCCACCCTCCCCGTAACCTTGGAGAGGAAGCTTCTTCATGATTTGTTTGGCGACTATCCCTGCATTCCCACCCATTGTGTTGAATTCAACTAAAACCGTTGTTCCCCTCCACACCAATGCATATAATATTTCCATTACCAACTCTGCAAAACCATAGCTTCAATTGAAGATATGGCTATGGAAGATTCAATAACTCATTCAATACTTCCATTCAACTGCACAACACACCGAAAAGATTTTCGCTTCCCTAATTGATTGGAAAAATATGGTGGGATGGATTGTCCGATGAGATAATCGATTTCTCTGTAGTGTTTGAAGTCCTAACCATCGAATCCCTTCCCCTTCCCTATTTCAAAATATTCCCCTTCCCTATTTTAAAATATTCATAAATGGTGGGCTAAGTGAATTAGTATTGATAACCTGAAATTTTTTTATTATTATATGTTTTGTTTGTAATATTATATGTTTTATGTGTAATATATTGTATGTAATATTATATGTTTGGTCACTTATTAGTTGCTTCACTTAATTGAATGAACTAAATGAACGATCGACAAGGCTTTGGCAGGAGGTTGTGAATAGAGCTAATGGGGGTTTCTGGTTTTTCTTAGGGTTTTGGATGGTGTTGTTGGTTTCCAGGAGGGTTGCTTGTTTTATGAGTAGGATGGTGTCTGTTATTGGGGTGTTTGTCCTACTCGACATGTGGGGCCGTTACAGTCTGATCATTCTGTCTCCTCATCTAACCCATTACTCTCGATTGATGGGGAGGGTTTTGTGTCAGTGGCTGAGGTAGGCTCGGAGTCGGGCGATTATTTCGAACTGGACAAACTACCTAGATGCGGTGGGGGACTATCTCATAGTCATGGTCAGAAGGCTAGAGTGCATTGGGCTCATAATATTTTTAAAATTCGTAGAGATGTTCCTGAGATGATGGTCGGCAGAGATGTTCAATTGGATAGGGTCCTTAGTCTCTCTACAAGGGCCTTGGTGGGGAAAGTTTGTTTTGTCCTGGTTTGTAGGAAGACTCTTTTGTCATGGGTTTTGGAGGTTTGGAAACCCTTACTGCAATATTGTCCTCGTATACATATCTTGGTTAATAATTGGGTTGTGTTTCAGTTTTTGGATTATGAGCATGCAGATTTGATATTGAATAGGATTTCAGTATTTGGGCGGGGTTCTATATGCCTTCAAAGGTGGAACTTAGATTTTAATCCTTGCACTGTGAAGCTTCAACAATCTCATTTTTGGGTTATGCTCAAAGGGTTCCCCCTAGAACTCTGGTCAGTGGATATCTTTGTTTCTTTGGATAATCAAATTGGTTGCTTCATCTACTTCGATGGTAAATCCATTTATCATGAGGATAAACGGACGACCTGGGTTCTTATGAAGATTGATGTAGATTTGGGACAACCTGCGAAGGTTACAATTAACTGGGGGTATAAGCGGTTCTCTCAACCTCTTGACTATGGGGGGATACTGTTCAGATGCCATACTTGCGGGGAGGCTGGTCACCTTGGTGGTAATTGTCAACAGGGGTTTTTGGCTTCTGCTGGTCTAGAGGAGCCCCCTTTGGAGGACCTGTTTGCGGAGGATTCAAATGTGTTGGCTTTTGCATGTCATTTGGGTTGTTTAGATATTTCTCATTCTTCTTTTGAGGGTAAGATTAAAAACCTTTTTCCTGATTTTTATATTTCTCTTTCGCCCATTGAACTATCTAATGTTTCGGGGACTTTTAAGGGGTCTTTTGTCTGCGTTAGTCCTTGTGAACGTCCTAAAGGGCTCTTGGCTGAGGGAGTTTTTGAGCCTATTTGTGCTGAGGTTCCTTTTTCGTTTGGGATTTTGGACTCCTTTCCAGACTCTCAGCTCTTGGAGGCTGACATGGTTCTTCTTGAACATTTGGGTATTTCTTCGTCGATGGTCCCCAAGGCTTATCTGGATCATGAGGATCTTTGTAAGGTTTCATTGGAGTTTCATCATGGTTTGACTTCTCCTATCACTCCTGTTTGGTTGGGTAACCCTAATGTTATTATTAGGAAAAAACCTAGGGGAAGACGGCGTAAGGATCTGGCTCGGTCTCCAGGTGTTAATGATTTTTCGTTTCCTCTTTCTTGTACTCCCCCTGGGCTTGGTGATTTGGGTTCTATTTCTAGGACTGTTTTGGATACCTTTGAACCCCTTAGAGTGGTGCAGGTCATTCCTAATGTCACTCTGTAGCTAGGGTTTTACCCCTAGCTTGTGCCAATGAGCACCTACTAAGGAGAATGGACTCCTTAGTAGCAGTTCAGTATATTAAACTAATTAAATTAAAACAACAATTAAATTAAATTATTTCTAAGACAAGCATGAAGCATAAACACCAAAATGAAAGAATGACTTTGTATTGATGTTACCTTGAGTGTCAAGGTTGGTGAAGCCCTTTGCAGTGTCCAAGAGGATGCTCCAAGCTTCTGAATGCTCCTTCTCCTTCTCCAATGTTGGGGATGGGCCGAAGGTGGCTCTCAAGGTGAAAAATAGTTCAAAGGTGAACTAGGGTTTCGAGAGAGATTTTGGCAGAGTAAGGGTGCTTGTGATTGTGGATATGGAATAAGGGATCTCCATCACCTATTTATAGTTTTTTGGTGGTGGAGTGCTGACCCATGGTTTTGGGAAACACATGGTTTTATGCAGCTGTATAGGGTTTTTTCCTCCTTTTCCTCATTATTTTATATTTTTATTCCCTTTTTAGGGGATTTTTGCTATTTTTGGAGGAAAAGGGGGTTTTTTTAGCCTTTTTTAGGCTATTTTGAGGGTTTTGTGGCCTTTTGGAGGCATTTTAGGCCTTTTGGAGGCTTTTTAATGGGATTTTTTGGGATTTTTAATGGAAATATGGTAGGAAAATGGACAAATGAGCCATATAATGTGGTAAATGAGCTAGTGAGCACTTTTTGGGTGTTAACACACTCGATGTTTTTACTCTCACTTAACTTGTGAGGGTTTGGGGGTGCTTTCAAATTTCGAGTGCTTAACCATTTGGTTGAGTTGACTAGACCAGATATTATCTTCTTGCAAAAAACTATGGTTCTGGGTGAGAAGGCCCATGCTCTCATTTGGTGCTTATTCCCCTCTTGGGACTATTGTACTACCGATTTGGTTGGTCTTTTGGGGGGGGCTACTCACTGCTTGGAATCCCCTTCTCTTTCATTTTTGCCCCTCTTTTACTAATGGGGGTATACTTATTCTGGGAAGGTCTCACGAACTTGATTTGGAGTTTCAGTTACTTAATCATTACAGGCCCTATGTGGGAAGACAGTTGTTTTGGTCTAATTTGGAAGCTTCGTGGTTACTAGACTTAAACTCCTTGGTTATTGTAGGGGATTTGAACCTTACGATGCAGGTTGGGGAGATATGGGGTAAGTCAGCTCATCTTGATCCTTTACAACTTTGGTTCTGCTCTCTTTTCTCTCCTCATGGTCTGGTTGATGTGGATCCTAAACCTATCTCTTCTACATGGCGGAATGGGCGCAAGGATAAATCTCATATAGCCAAGAGATTGGAACGGTTTCTTGTTAGTGAGCAACTTCTCGGTACTATTTCTAGATGCTCTTCTTCCATTGTTCCGGCTTGTATTTCTAATCACCTTCCTATTCTTCTGAAGGTGGGTAACGGAAAAAGGTTGTTTAGATATCCTTTTAAATTTTGTACTAAATGGTCTTAAGATATTTCATTTGAGAACTTGGTTTGAGAACATTGGTCTTCTTCCCACACTTCTTAGCCTAGTCATGCAATGCAGACTTTACCGAAGTTTCTTCGTTCTCTGAAGCAAGTGGTTATTCCTTGGGTTAGATGCCATAGAGAGTCTTTGAAGGAAAGGATTTCTAAACTTGAGGATCTCATATTATCCTTTCATCAAGATCCTAATTTTAATAATTTTGTCAACTCTGATGTTAGGGCTCTCAAGATTCTGGAGGCAGAAAAAGATGGTATCTTACAAGAGGAAGAAGTTTTGTGGCACCTTAAAATTAGAGCACTCTGGATCTCGTATGGGGATCAGAATACTAAGTTCTTTCACTCCTTCACTGATATGAGATGAGACATAGTGTTGTTTGGGAAGTTGAGAATGTAGAGGGTTTGTTGATTTCATCTTAATCGGATATTGACCGTGCTGCTAAAGAACATTTTGGGTCTCTTTTCAGGAAGTCTAAGACCATTAATTTGGTGGCTCAAAATGAGTTACTTCAGTCTATGCCTTCTTTCATTTTTGCAGAGGATAATGCAATTTTAAGTGCAGTGGTTACCTTAGCTGAAGTGGAGGGGATTATGTGAAAAATGGCCAAGGAAAAAAGTCTAGCGCTAGATGGTTGGTCTGTTGAATTTTATCTCCAATTTTTTGAACTTCTTGGGTTAGAAATTGTTTGTCTGGTGGAAGAATCAAGGTTGACTGGTTAGGTTTCAGGATATATCAATGCTACTTTTTTGACTTTCATTCCCAAGATCACTGAACCGAAGAATTTCCAAGATTTTCGGTCAATTTCGCTCTGTAATCTTCTTTATAAGGTTGTTGCTAAGGTCATAGCCAATCGCATTAAAGTTGGATTATCGAGGGGCATCTCAAAAGAACAGTTCGGGTTTCTTGATCAGAGGTTAACTTTTTAAGCTATTGGTGCTGCCCAAGAGGTTTTTCACTCTGCGAAGACTCTTCACGGCCCTTCTTTTGTCCTAAAAATCGATCTGGTCAAGGCCTATGATTTGGTCGATTGTACTTTTTTAAGGATGCTCCTTTTGAATGTGGATTTTGACTTTGCTAGTACTCAGTGGATCCTTGGTTGTGTTTCTTCAGCCAACTATGTTGTTCTTATTAATGGCTGCCCTACTGAGTTTTTTCAAGGTACGCGTGGTCTTCGCTAGGGGTGTCCTCTTTCCCCACTTCTGTTCTTGTTGATTATCGAAGGACTCAGTCAGCTTCTTAATCAAGCGAAGATTGATGGTAAGATTATGGGTATTAATATTTCCAAGCATCATACTATTACCCACCTGTTATTTGTGGATGATGTCCTCCTTTTCAGGATTGGACAGTTCATGGATTGGTTACAGGTTAAATCTATTTTAGATCTCTTTTGTTTGGCTTTGGGTATGGTTATCAATATTCTAAAATCTTGTCTCTATCATATTTTTGTTGATGAAGGGATTCGCTCTCAGGTAGGTGCTTTTTTTCAATGACTTGTCAGCCGTTGGAGCAAGGTTTGGTCTATCTTGGTTATTTCTTGAAACCATATCATTATCGTATTTGTGATTGAAACTGGTTGATACAGAAATTTCAGAAGAAAATCTTGATTTGGTATAATAGGAGACCTTCCTTGGGGGGTCATCTGGTTCTTATTCGCTCTATGATTTCCAATATTCCTGTATATTGGCTAACTTTGGCTTGGGTTCCTTGTGCTATTATGAATCGTATACACTGTATTATTTTTAATTTTCTTTGGTCAGCTAAGCCTGAGTCGAAGAGTCCACATTTGGTGGCTTGGGATGGGATTTCCCTTCCTAGGAGTCATGGTGGATGGGGTATCCGTAATATCTTCTGGACTGCGTAAGCCCTCCATCTTAAGAGTTTATGGCGGGCTCTTACTCACACTGGCTTGTGGGGATGTATCATGAGGGACAAGTATTTGAAAGGTTTTGTTGTTATTGAGTGGATTGTAAGATCCAGAAACCTATTGTTGGAATTTCTATTTGTTGGTGGGCTCTTCTGTAGGTTTTCCCTATACTTGTGAAACATTTGGCTTGGACATTGGGTGATGGATTCCAGGTCTGTATTGGTGTTGACCCCATTATCGGGTGTCTTTCTACTTTTTCTAATTCCACACTAGTCGTTATTCATCAGCATGGGATTCTCTTTCTGAACCAGGCAAAGAGTGATTTGGTTTCGACTTATACTGGGTATTGGATGCTTGCATTTGATATTAGATTAACTGGTGAATGTGGAGCAGAATAGGATCTTTATTTCCAGGTTATTTCTCATGCTGGTATTTGTATTTCTGATCAATCTGACTATCTTTCCTAGTCATTAGAAGATTCTGCAGGTGATATAACTACTCAACTGGCCTACTCTACGATTGTTCAACAACATATTCCTCCCATGGGTAGATGGTGGTTTGGGCGCTTATGGAAGTGGAAAGCTCCGTTAAAAATCTTTTGTTTCACCTGGTTGGCATTAAATAATAAGATCCTCACTCGTGATAATTATTATCGTAGAGGAGGTTTTGGGCCTTTTGGTTTCCCCCTATGTTATCTGGATTCTGAAACTGTGGAGCATTTATTCCTGCATTGTCCTTTAACTCTTCAACTTTGGCATTTATCTTTTGACATCTGGTACATTGAGTTTCAATGGAACCGATTATCATTGGATTATGTTCTGGAAGACTGGTTTAAACTGAAGAGTCCTCACTCCACCTTCCCTTTGTTTTTTTATTTGGGGCATTTGGTGCCTTTGAAACTCTGTACTCTTCGAGGACTTCAGCCCTACTATTGCTATGGATCTTTCCTTTCTATTTCATTTTCTTACCGAGATCCCAGCTCTGTAGAAACAAGTTCCTTCTCTACTTTCCTTTCCTCCTTCACTGGATTTTCATCAACCTTGTGGCTATTTTGATGGGGCAGCTCAATGTGCTCTTGGTGGCACAGGGTGTTTATTGATCATTTCTCAAACAAATTACTTCGAGTTATTTTTCTGTGTTGGGGAGGGCAGTAATACTCGAGCGGAGCTTTTGGCTCTTGGAGGCCTATTATTTTTTGTTAAACATCTTAATATTACAGATCTTCAAGTACTTAGTGACTCTTGGGATATTGTTGACTGGGCTCTTGGAATTCACTCTCTATGGGTGGATTCTTTGTCTCATGGCAGCTGAGGATTAGATCCTATTTTGGCCATTTTGATATTCTGGAATTTCAACATATCTCTTGCTTTTATAATCAAAGGGCTGATACATTATCAAAGAAAGGATTGAGGCAGAAGGAGGGCACTCTTTTTTTCACTCATTTTATGGGTTCTCAGAAATGGACTGAAGGCTCAATTTACTTATTTTAGTTTTTAGTTTTGATGATTAGATTCTGTACTGAGTGTGTTGAATGTATGTCTTGTCGGTATTTTTGATAGGTTGATGGTTAGACCATCATGTTTTGTTTTTTGAAGAACTTATATTTGTTATTATTGTCAGCGTTCCTTGTAACGAACTAGAGTATAACTAATGTTGTATCCAATGTAAGCAATTACTATCTTTGAGATAGGTGTCCTTTGTAAGTTTCTTTGATTCACTCTTATGAATATCAAGAGACTTTTTTCGTTGGAAAAAAAATGTTTGGTCACTTAATATGTAATATTATATGTTTGGTCACTTACTCACTTATCTTGATCACTTACTCACATTTTTTTCGAGAACAATACCCTTGGTCTGAAAGGAACCAACAAAAGGTTTATCTTTCTAGAGATGCTTCCTCTTGTGATACCTCAAATTGCGACCTGATCCCATACCACACATCTTCCTGATTTCATATGTCAATACATACACATTGTTATTAGTTCCTCATCACCCAAGCTACCAAATCGATGGAAACGAAAAACAAAAATGATACACATTTACAAAATTAATAATTGGAAACCATAAAGGCCGAAAGGGACCTACCCCATTCTAGCTGGATTGAATTCACCTGAAGCTCACACTGCAATTGATGACAAATCAATCACATTCTCACGACTCCCTCTCCACTTTTTCGAGTTATTATTCTAAACCCTAGTTTGAAAAGGAAACCTTATGAAAGGGTTCTCTATGTCCTTTTTGGCATGGATTTAATACCTTTCCATATTCAGACCTCGATTTGCAATAGATATATTGGATTTTGTTTTTGAAAAATGCCCTATTTTCAGATCCCTTATTTTCCCTCCTAATCTCTTTTTTAATTTATCCTTTTTTTCGAGTATTTCATTTTTCCCTCTTTTGGCTTTCTCTCTCTTTTGTTTTATTTTTTATATTATTGTTTTTAAATTATATATATATATACACACTATATTAATTTGTCTATATTTTATTAGTATATTAATTATAGAGTATATAACGTATTAATATAATAATATATTACCCTGGATCTGAGAGTGAATAGTGGGAGAGTGCATGAGGTAATTGCACCACGCAGAGAAGTAGAGCTGACACGTGGGGAAAGACAATCATAAGTATGCAACAAGTATGGGAGGATTTTTACAAAAAGGGATGATTTTTTTTCTCTTTTCAATTAATGGAGGATATTGGCGATTTCTTGCAGGGGGGAGACATGAGGGGAACTTTATAACTTTCAAAATCAGGCATAAGGAGAACCATATTGATGACTAGATGCATATCATGGAGAATTAATGGAGGTTGTGAAATTGACATTTTTTTGCTAACATTATGCAAAATACATGAACTTGACGAAACTTTAACAGAATACTGAGAGGGTAAAACAATGATGGTTTTGTTCAAACAAAATATGAACGTGACGAGTATGATGAGAAAAACACAATGACACCAAATTCACGACATGATAATGCTGAGAGGGAGAGACAACAAATATTCAAAACTCAAATTGTTATGTTGTCAATTTTAGTTTAGTTCTTATACCATGACCAAATTGGTCATTTATCTTGGTCATTTTTAGTTTCGTTTTTATTCCGTGACCAAATTGGTCATTTATCTTGGTCATTCTTAGTTAGCTCACTTAAAATTTCTCAATTTTGGTCATTTACCCCTTGAAAAAATTGTGGTGACCAAATGTTTTGGTCTCGTGGTAACTTATCTTTCATTTTGTACTAGTGCTAGCTTAACATGCATGGACCATCAACCCCATAGCAAATTAATATGATATTAGGTGCTAAAATTAGTTTATAGGCCATGGTATAGGCCACAAGAACCATCATCAATGTTACAAATATTGAAATGGCCACAATATCTTGCTTGTAAGGTAAAGTAATTATGTGTAGGGCCCTACACATGGACCATGAATCATATAGTAAATTTATTAAAACTTAATCATGCATATAGTTCAAAAATTGACAGTAAAAATTAAAATAAATTATATTTATATATCAAATATTTAAATTAAATCAACATCATGCATTATTTAAATAAATCTAATTAATTTGTTTTAAAAAATAATGGTTACCCATCATAATAAAAAAAACATGTTTACCTGCCTGTGGGGGGCAGCTCAAGCGGTAAAGATGAGAGTTGTAATAGGTTGTAAATGGAAGGTCACATGTTTGAATCCCCCCAAACTTACTCGTGCACCATGGTTTAGGCCATGTAGATGCACCTTGGGGTGTAGTGGTAGCAAGTTTGGATCCCTGGACCCCGTGTCATGTGAGTACCAGCCCAACTCCAGTTGTCGATTCCCCTAGTAAAAAAAAAACAAAACATATCTACCTATCATAAAAAAAGCATTATCAAAATGACTTCCACAAGACCTATGTACATTTATGTTTATATGTACTCTCCTACAATAATAGGAACTCTCCTAAAATAATAGGAATTCCACATTCCCTTTATTGTCGCATGGGGCTTATGGATTTTCATGAATGCCATTCTTTCTTAAGGCTACAGACATAACCTAGAGGAGGTTGGGAGAAGGATTATTAAAGCATCAACAAAATTTATCATAGATACAAGTGCATACAAAGTAAAATTTTTGATAAATCCAATTTTATTTGGTAATTCCCCCATGGGATTCTTCGATGGCGCAACAAATAAGGATCAAAGTGGAATCGGGATTCTGGTGAAAGACACCTCCACTCACTATTTTAAGGCACACGTGGCAACTGATGAAATGAAACTGATGAAGTTGAATATAGCAGCCCTAACCAGTGTATTTAAATTTTGGTTAACTTTAAAATTATGTATCCTCACATTTTAATAGACTGGTTCCAAAGCTTTGTGTTAACAACAACTCCTCAGGAACAATATGTGTAAAGTTCGAAACCATGCCATTATCGGGCATGTTTAACCCAAATTTCTTCCTTGATAGTCTCCAATCATAGGCACCGATGACGATGGTGGATAGCTCATTCTTCAGCAGTTTTATTCGATGGTATGCACTAACATGTGTCTACAACAACATGGCATGTGTCTAAAGCAAGGCGACAGGGGGTGGTACATATTAAATAATGCAAACGAGTCTTTGCTCTCATATATTGATGATACCCAAAACTTGAGTCCAACTTTGAAAAAACCTTTTCCCATCTAAGTTAATAAAAAGGATCATCAATTTGGGTAGGAGGTACTTGTTCTTAAATGTCACCTTATTTAACATTGAATAACCAATGGACATCCAAAAGGTTCCATCCTTCTTAATGACTACCAATATGTGTTCTATCCAAGGTGATGCACTTGGTCATATGAACCCTTTGTCTAATAATTATTGTAATTGCATATTGAATTCACTCAACTCATTAGTTTGCAATATATTATAGGCCTTGGATATGTTCATGTGTGTGTTATGTTATGCTCTCTTGTTTCCATTGTTGTCCATTGGAATCCACTTGAGTCACCCTTCACAAAAAGGGGAAAACAATGAGAAGAAAGGGTGATGGAATGAAAATTACTAGCATGTTGAAATTGGCAGGAAAATTTTCATTTTTGGTTTTACAGATCTAAAAATTACCAACATATCCCACTTGTAGTTGAAATTAGATTCACTCTTTAGAGATTATGTGATGTTGCAAGGCCTTAATCATCACTCAAGAGCAATAGAGGGAATTGTTACATATAGGCTAGATATTCCATATGTAGGTCATATGTAGTAGTCTAGGTTAACATGAATGGACCATCAACCCCATAGCAAATTAATATGGTATTAGGCCCTTAACTTAGTTTATAGGCCATGGTATAGGCCACGAGAACCATCGTCAATGTTACAAATATTGAAATGGCCACAATATCTCGCTTGTAAGGTAAAGTAATTATGTGTAGGGCCCTACACATGGACCATGAATCATATAGTAAATTTCTTAACCATGGACCATTATTTAGGTTATGAGAACCGCTATTGGTTTACATAACCTATAAATATTAAACCATGGTTGGTTTATTGGTTTACATAACCATGGACAAACCAACAACGACAATGACATCGACGATGGTGACAATGATGATCATGACGATCTCACATGTAGGCTAGAGATTCTTATGTTGTAATCTAGGTTAACATGCATGGACCATCAACCCCATGAAAAATTAATATGGAATTAGACCCTAAATTTAGTTCACATGCCATAGTACAGGCCATGAGAACCATCATTTGTGTTACAAATTATATTGAAATGGCCACCATAAATAATGCCACTAATTAGACACTGACCTAACACAACCAACCCATGTAAATGACTCATGCACTTGGCACACTTGATCCATGCACCTAGGAAGCTTCAACCTCTAACACCCTCACCTAGTACCTAACCTTAAAAACTAGCCCCAAACCGAATAACATGATAACTTATAAACCACTTAACCACTAGTACCAACAAAACCAGATTCCCTTGACCACTAACCCACTGATCCCTTAGGTGCCTCGCTTCTAATCCAAAAACTCCCCAAAGCCTACCACAGCATGAAATTGTATAAAATATCCCCTTAATCCAGTGTCCCTCTAACCCTAACCCAGTACCCCCCTAACCCAATCACTAACATGCCTAGTGCACCAAATCAACACACTAACACAATAAACTTTGACCTTGGGTTATTTATAACCAAGATTTTAGATCAAAGACTTTGACATCAAGGTTTGAATGATCACTATATGGGATTTTATCAAACCAAAATTAGTCAAAAATAAACACAAGAACTTAGACTATAAACAAAATATTCTCTATCTGGGGTATGTATGCTGACTCAAGTCCCTATGCATGGCCCATGAGTCTCAAAATAAATTTTTACTACCCAAGAACCTACATTTTGGGCCTAGACCATAACATCGGCTCCTAGAACCATCCACGACATGAAAATGCTAGAAAAAATGACAATGTGTTACTCAAAAGCTAAATATTCCTTGCATATGGCCTATGTGGTGGTACAGAGAAACGCCCATAGGTCACAAGACCTTGAGGTAACTACCAGTCATTATAAACTAGATTTTTATCTAACAACATGGACACCATGGATTAGGCTTAAAGAACCATCCATGATGTTGTAAATATTGAAATGGCCACCATACCCACTTGTAAGCTAAATATTCCTTGTGTAGGAATCATGTGGTGATTAGGGCCCTACACATGGCCCATTAGCCATAAAGGATAATGTTATGGCACACGAGTTTGTATTTTGACCATGGATCATGGAAAGTTGGAGTGTGAGAACTGTCTTTGATGTGAAAAACCTAGCATGACTGCCACAAGTTATGAGAATTGGGCTTTTAGGGGGGATTTTCAAACAGTTGCCTCCAAAAGTTCAATTCTTGTGACTTTTAAGGGGGCTTCCAAACAAATTGCCTCCCAAAGTTCAATTCTCATGACTTTTAGGGGGGGTTTTGACAAACTGCCCCCAAAAGTTATGAGAATTGGGATTTTAGGGGGGGGTTTCAAACAACCACTTCCAAAAGTTCAATTGTCTCATGACTTTTAAGGGGGGGTTCCTAACAAACCGCTTCTCAAAGTTCAATTCTCATGACTTTTAGGGGGGGGGGTTTGACAAATCGCCCCCAAAAGTTATGAGAATTGGGCTTTTAGGGGGGATTTTCAAACAACTGCCTCCAAAAGTTCAATTCTCATGACTTTTAAAGGGGGTTCCAAAAAACTGCCTCCCAAAGTTCAATTCTCATGAATTTTAGGGTGGGTTTTGACAAACCACCCCCAAAAGTTATGAGAATTGGGATTTTAGGGGGGGTGTTCAAACAACCGCCTCCAAAAGTTCAATTCTCGTGACTTTTAAGGGGGGTTCCAAACAAATCGCCTCCCAAAGTTCAATTCTCATGACTTTTAGGGGGGGTTTGACAAACCGCTCCCAAAAGTTATGAGAATTGGGCTTTTAGGGGGGGTTTCAAACAACCGCCTCCAAAAGTTCAATTCTGATGACTTTTAAGGGGGTTTCCAAAAAAACCACCTCCAAAAGTTCAATTCTCATGACTTTTAGGGGGGTTTTGACAAACCGCCCTCGAAAGTTATGAGAATTGGGCTTTTAGGGGGGGGTTTCCAAAAACCGCCCCAAAAGTCAAATTTCAGGACTTTTGGGGGCGGATTTTAAAAAAACCGCCCCCAAAAGTCCAATTTCCATGACTTTTAGGGATGGTTTCAAAAGACCGTCGCCAAAGGTCTGAAAAAAATTTTAGGGGGGGGTTTACCAAGACCCCCGCAAGCCAAAACCCGCCCCTAAAGGGATATTTTGTTGTAGTGTTGAATTGAAAAGGTATATTAGTGAGCATATTGCATTGTTTGGTTAATGTTTTTCGATTCAACACACCACTAGTTTCACTTCCACTCTTGAAACTAAGCAAACTACCATTAAAATTTGGCACTTGATCTAAAATTTGACCAACATTTGATTTTCATATCACCAACAAGAATAGATTAGTGCCCTGGATTAGGTTTGGAGAGTTAACACTCCTAGGATGTAAAACTTTTGAAACTAGAATTGATTATTGAGAGTTTAAATCCATTAGTAGCAAAAAACTCTTGTCAGGAAAGTGCTTCTAACACATGTATTAAGAACAAGGTCAATCTGGATAAGTAAGGGTGGTTCCCCCCTCTTAATTGTTTCGTGGGACATGAGATCATCAAGGAATTCTATGTGAAGTGACAAACCCTCGAGGTGACATCACTTTTCTATAGTACTGGTTATGAGAGTTGTCCTCGACTTGCAAATGTTCCGTCTGACCATTGATTATGAAGCGGTAGTGTAGCTAAGGTTTTCACCCTAGCTTGTGCAAATGGGAACCTACTAGGTGAAGGGACTCCTCAGTAGCAGTTCAATAACAATGGTAAAATGAAACAATAAATTTAAACTAGCATGTGCATGAGACAATAAAATATATTAAAAATGGTTTTTGTATTGATTATACCTCCAATGTGAGGTTGGTGAAGCTCTTGCAGCAGTCCAAGAGGGTAGCTTCCAAGCTCCAGTGTTGTTCCTTCTCCTTCTTCCAAAGATGTTTTGGAAATGGAGCCAAAAGGGCTCTCAAGAATTAGCTCTAAATGGAGAGCTAGGGTTTCAACGAAATTTTTGGCAGCGTGAAGAGAGGGATGATTGTGGATGTGAAATGGGGAGCCTCCATTACCTATTTATAGGTTTTTAGTGGTGGAGTACTGATCCATGGTTTTGGGCACCATATGGTTTTAGGTCAGCTGTATAGGGTTTTTGCTTCCTTTTTTCCTTCTTTTTCCTCTTTTTTGTATTTTTTATTCCCCTTTTAGAGGGTTTTGCTATTTTTCGAGGAATTTACATTATTTTGGGGGAAAAAATGGGGGTTTTGGCCTTTTGGAGGTTTTTTTTAATGGTTTTTTGGCCTTTTGGAGGCTTTTTAAAATGGTTTTTTGGCCTTTTGGAGGCTTTTTAATGGGTTTTAAGGTTTTGGAGGCAAATATGGTAGGAAATATGGACGAATGAGTCATGTAATAAGGGAGATGAGGTAGTGAGCACTTTTTGGGTGTTAATAGGTAGCTTTAGTTTCTCTTCCTAGGATATCACATAGGCTATTGTAAGGGGAGAACTCTTGCAATACCTGAGACATACTTTGAATCTTTTACTCCTTGCGCGGGTGATTGGTTAGGAAGCAACACTTGCACCCCTAGCGATTAAATTTTATTGTAAATGTTTCTCATACCTTTGCTGCTAGAAATTGGTTGAGGCCTCATATCCCTCAACAACTACTAGTTTTGGAAGTCCCTCTAATCCATCTTTTCACTAAGCTTCATCTCTTTGGAAAAGTATTTTTCTTGCTTGGATCTATAGGAATTTTTACTGTGTGGACACTTTTTATTTTTGTTGAGTCTAGACTATCTTAGGATTGTTTGATTTCTATTTTTTTATCAAAATGTTTTTAAAGACATCCTTTTATCAATTTCTTCAAAGTGGCTACTCTAACCGATTCGCCAATCATGGCGGCAACAAGGTGAGTCACCAGAAACTGAAGGCCTCACTACATCACGAAGATGGATACAAAACACCCAACCTTATGACTTGGAAACTAAAAAAACTTTTAGATTCAATTAACAACAATAGAGAAGAACAACATCAAACAAATACTAAAACATCACCTACCAAGGAAAACACAGACATTGTTGATAATCTTCTCATTTGAGATTGAAACACTAGACAACAACACAGCTACTCACGTAAACCCACCTTTGACAAATATTTCAGAACCAATGGTACTTCACATCAGTGAGCCACTTGATTACATCAATCCTCCTTTTGGATATTGACTAATATGCAAAATCCCACAATTGACCCTATGGATTCATCAGGAGCACAAGTGACTACATCATCGCAACCTCAAAAAGTTGTTGGAGGTAGCATCACTTCCAATTTGGCCTCTACATCAATCCCAATAGTTAGTATGCCTGCCATTAGCACAAGTTTAACGAGCACTTCCGTGCCAGTTGGTACAGTTTCGGGTTCCAAACTCAGAAATACATCCACTTCGTCTGCAGGAATCCCTACTACGGGGTGTGCCTTACCAAATTTGGCTTTTCCATATGGTTTGGCTACTCAACGTCAAAACAATCAAGGATTAAACCAAAATTCTCTTGGTATACCTAACATTTTTCCAAGTTCTACTTCTCGGGGAAACCCTTCACCATGGAATGGTAATATTCTGGTGGAAGCAATGAACCATGGAACATTTATGCCAATTTGGGTTATGCTCCATAGATTAGTGGAAATGCCCCGAGGGGTATCCTCTGACTTATCCTAGCACAATGCCTAGGGGAAATCCACCTATCAACCCCATTCCGCAATGGAGTGGGGAGGTTTCAGGGAGTATCCATCTTCTTGGGGCCCACCTTTGCAAGGAGGAAATCAACCTTGGAATGCTTATCTAAACCAAGGAAACAATCAATGGCTTGGTCAGATTCTAGAAATTAACCAATCTTTTTGGGGCCTACCTCCGCAAGGGGGGAATCCATCCATCCATCTTGTTCCACCATAGAATGGACAACATTAAGGAAGTAACCAATATTTTTTTATGCCACCTCTGCAAGGAGGAAATCAACCTTGGAATGATTTTCAATCCCAAGGACAACCACCATGGTGTGCTTGGATCTAGAAAGTAGCCAATATTCTTGGGCCCCCACCTCTGCAAGGAGGAAATCCACCCATTGGTCATGTTCCAGGAAGTACCCCAATCTTCTTGGGGTCAGTCTCTGCAAAGGGGAAACGCAACTTGGAATTCTATCACACCCAAGGAACACATCAATGGAGTGGTCAGGTTCTAGAAAGTAACCAATCTTTTTGGGGCCTAACCCCGCAAGGGGGGAATCCAACCATTAACCCCATTCCGCAATGGAGTGGTTAGGTTCTAGGAAGTAACCAATCTTTTTGGAACCAACCTGCAGGACCTGCATTTGATCTAGCTAGGCCACCACATGGACCTCATGCCAATGGTATGGTGGATTCCGTCAACCAACTTGAATAGATTACCCAACATTTGGGACAAGTTTCTATCCAGAATTCACAACCCATAGCTGGTCAGGCAATGTAGCAACCTACTAATCCTTCCAACACTTTTGAAATCCTTATAGTCTCATCCATAGACCTTAGAGGAAATAAGAAGAACTATAAGCGTAAGCAAAGTGATAATCCTTCCTAGAATTCTGACATCCTTATAGTCCAATCTAAAGACCTTAGGGAAAAGAAGAAGAAGTACAAGAGTAAGCACAATGCTAACTATGGGAAAAGAGAATCACCGAACATGATTCAATGTGGTGGAAACAACAACCCACTATTTTGACACTGGTACCCCTGCCAAGGGGAAACCATCCAACCCCCCCCGCAAGGAGGCAATGATCCCAATGCCAATGTCTTCATGTGTGATCATGAGGTGAACATTCAAACAAGACTTGATTCTTATTATGTCCCTCCTAGTACATCAGATCAATCGGTATCACAGCCAAGTGGTTCTCTCTACATTGAGAAACCAACCATAGAATTAGTACCACACCCCCCAAAAGGTGTTCTATGTAGAACAATGCATAATCCTAATAGGCCAGTTGCTTAGAACCAGAGTAAATTTTAGGGGCAAAATTTCACCAATTGGCTATTTTTTGGGTTTTTTTAAAAAACTAAATTTGCTATTTGGTCATTTTTAGTCTCTAATATCGCCTATATTTAAATAAAATATGTTTTTTGTCATAATATTAGCCAAAATTTACACATTTTAGTAGTAATTTGCATGTTTCATATTTAATATTTGCCTACCTATCTATATACATGTTTTTTTCAATCCAAAATAATCACTTATGATACTACCACTTAAGTATAATATTAGAATCCTTAACAAATACCCTGCTCAAAACAGTAATGTTCTTGAGGACCTAGCTCAAGTACCATGTGCCATGTCGGTCTTGGAGGTATTGCAATGCTTTCTTGTGCAAAGAAAGGAACTATTGTTTTACAATTGGCACTGTTGATCCATCCGATGCAACTTCGACCACACTAGACATAGACCATTCAATATGTAGGATCCTTTCCGAAGTTGCTTTTTAGATTAAAGTAATGACTCATGGTAAGAAAATTTTTTGAACAATAGTAGATGAAGGGACCTCAGCTAGTGTAATGTCATTTAAATGTTGGCAAGCATTTGGATCACCCTTATCTTCCATAGAAGTTTCATACCAAGATAATCGAAGCTTCGACATATTCATATCAAAATATTCCCTTAATGGAGGAATATGGTTCTGTTACTTGGCCCATTTGGGCTATGAGATATCCCAACTCACATGATTTCTTGGATTATATTTTATCATCAGATGAAGATATCCCTGAAGTTGTGAACATTTGGTTACACCCACCTAAGGACATCTTTTGTGGGGCCATTGTGAGCATGATTGGATTAAATATACCCAAGTATAGGAGCATTGATTTGCATGTTCCTCGATCTGATCTGGTATATTTGGAAGCTTGCATATAGGTTTAGGCTATCCCTTTGTGAAGATGAATTTGAACCTTTTGCAACCCAAACTTGCCATAGGGTTGAACCTGTTGGAAATTGGTGGATCAGCCCTTCATATATGTATTTTCCACCATTCTGATAGAAGAGCCTACTAAACATGGGACACCCTAGTCAATACCCCATTGTCATTTTAGTGCCCATGTTGAGTTATTCTCATAGGCGCGAGAGCCCTATTAGTCCCATCATAACTTGGATTTTGAGACCACATATTTATCTTTCCTACATTTCTGACCATATCCTGATGGGCTCCCAAGTTTTTGTCATTTTACATAATCATGTGTTAAAATATCCACTTGAACATCCATGCAAACTACTTCGTTTATTATTGCTTATGTTGCATATTTTCCTTTGCTGTCACTTTTTGTTACACGATGCATATAAACCATTTCTTCTGTATATTTGACCCATACCCATGGAGAAAACATCTGTAAGAGTGTACATAACTAGCTTAGCCCTTATTTGCAATATGTATCTTTGCCTTGGCTTGACCCATTCCCTTGGAATTAGGCGCATGCCCTTGAGACACTCATTTCCTCTAATCTATCATAGTATGATTTATTCTTTTTTCAAGCTAATAAATGAAAAAGGTAAAAAAAATTGGAAAATAGAAAAATCCAAAAGGAGGGAGAATTGAATCATTTCATATTATATCATTGAAGAAAATGGAAACAGTCAATCCTTGTTGCCCTTGAACATGGCACATAATTTGGTATCCACCGTCTGTACACCATTTACATTTTCCTTAGGAAACTGTACCATTATTTTGAATAGATCTCCACCGATGGGTTATCCTTCCCATCACCAATGGAGCTTTCGTTAATGCATCTGGCATTGGCGTATTTCATTAAGGTTGGTTACTCAAAGTCCTGTATTTCCAAGTGTCCATTCTGTGTCATGTTATGTGTTCAAGGGAAGTTCAAACTATGTCGTCCATTACTCAAATATTCCTGACCAATCAAGTTGACCCTTCTTATGTCAGTATATAGTGTTGGATCTCGCAGTTCTACCAAATTATATCAGAATATTGATCTTTGTTTCATATCGGTTGATGTGGGATGCATTAATGCCCTCTTTCTGATGGATCTGAAGTTTGAATTCCAATTGTAGCTTGCAGATCAGGGCTTGTAGAATCACGGATTGCGGACCAATGATCATTGTTGGTTCAGAGTTGCAGAGCCTTTGAATTGCTTGGGAAAGGAAGAAAAAAATTAGCAGTTTGATTTACAGGTGTCTCTCATCGCCTCTAAAGGGAACTGAGGTAACTGGAGACGTGATAAGAGTGTGCAGCAGCATAAACATCATAATCATGTCTAGCTTCATACTCCTGTGCACAAGGTACTGGGACCATTTATGTTTCAACAATAGCTCACTGAAGTCTACTTCAAGGCTTCCTGGGAACACCGACATATGCACACTAGAGACTTCCACTTACACTTGAAGGAAACCAAAGCATGGATATCAGCCAATAATATCCTGATATAGTGTTGGACAAGTTTCACAAAGGTTTTGGGAGGTTTTGGCAGTGTTTGGAGGCAAAGGGAGAAAGAGTTAGGGTGGACTGCTCAACTAGATTGTTTCCAGGCTCTCCCAAATAGGCTGAGAGGGATATGAATTCTCAGGGAGAGGATTGGAGGGTATTTGTAAATGTATCAATAATATTATATTACTGATAAAATTGAAATTGAACATTCAAATAACTCTTAATTAAAACTACTGCAAAACTAGTCAATTAAAAATGCTCAATGAGATAGTCTTCAGAAATATGAATACCAACACTCATAAAGGGTCACAAATATATGATTTATGAGTTGGGATGGATTCTACAGGTGAATGAAAATATACAGAAACTTTCATAAAATAAAATAGATTCACAGAGCTCCATATGTGGAAATTTTCTAGAAACTAGTAAAAAAAATGTATAGTGAGCTAGTCTTGAGAAAAGTGAACACAATCAGCCTCTAAGGCTCTCGAATTCATTCTTTGATGTATAATAAAGACTCATATATTAAATAAAACACAACAAAAAGTATTAACATATCCCATTAAGCATTGAATAAGAGTCTCCCAGCTCAGACTATATAGAGAGTTATTAAACTTGGCTTTTTACAATGAATGGAGGATAATGCTTCAAAGAATAATGAGAAGGGGAGGTATAAACACTAGATATGATATGTAAAATGACCATGGGATTTTATATTCTCATGGGAGGTTCACTAAGAATCATTATCTTCTCATGGGCCCATTCACCAAACCATACAGAAAAGCAATGACGTGCTCTTCATAGCTGGAACCCCCAGATCTAGTAAAATGGCCATAACTTGCTCATTCAGACACCTTTTTTGATGAGACAAAAAGTTTTTCCTACAGGAAACGATGCTATGGACACAATGGAAGATGTCTCAATGTCCATAAATTCTCATAAATGGGGAAACCATAACCTCCATTTCATCCCTCCAACATAGTTCCTACTGAATGAGGGAGTTGAACCGCACAACGAGAACACCAACCAATGGATTGGAGTTCAGGAACTGCAATAGAATTAGTGATGAATGCTATATTTCATCATCTTTTTAGTAGAAGCATGGGTCACATCTCCCAGCTAGTACTAGGGGCGCATCTCCTAGGTCAATGAGGAAAAATTGCACTCAATCCAAATCACAAATGATCAAAAGATCTTAAATGGAGATGGAATCCTTCTTTTATAGATTGAGGTGACTTGTTGAGCAAGTAAGATAGGTTAAGGCTCCCTCATGTAGTGGATAAGGTTTCTTTTCTTTCTACTTTAGCTTTTGCCTTGCTTTCTACTTTGCTTTGCTTTCCACGTTTTTTTTCTTTATGCTTTTGCTTTTGTTTTTTATTTATCGTTCTTTTTATTTTCTATCCTGCTTTTTCTTGCTTTTCTACCTTATCCTACTTTTCTGCTTTGTCCTACTTTTTACCTGCTTTTATGCTTTACCCTGCTTTTATGCTTTGTCCTGTTTTTTCTTGCTTTTCTGCTCTATCATGCTTTTATGCCTTTGTTCTGCTTTTCTGCTTTTTCCTGTTTTTGTCCTACTTTTCTTCTTTGTCTTGCTTTTGTGCTTTATTATGCTTTTCTTGAGCTTTGTTGCCTTATTATGCTTTCTTCTCATTTTCCTACATTCCTTGCTTTGACTGCTTTATCTTTTCTTGTCTTGCAAGTTACCTCTTAGTCAACCTTTTCCTCTAAGGCACACTTGTGGAGCATTATACACTTTATTCCAAAATAAGAATATCTAATTAATAAAAATTATTTCTACCAAGTGCATTTCAAACTTAGTATAAAATTAAAATTAAACTTCCTAACTAATTAATGCTTTAACTTCATAATTAACCCCAAGTGCATGAAATTTCCTCTCCAACCCAAGGGATTGGTTGGGATAGGAACTCCTTCCACTAATCATCAATGAGGGAACATGATAGGATATAGGTTTTCAACCATGTCAACAAGTGATAAGCAAACATGCAAAAATGACAACAGATGAAGTGAGAGAAAAAAAAAAACTATAAATTTAGTAAACTAAAGACCCAAGCATAGAATGAGTGCTCTAGCCCAAAACTTATGATCATGGAACTTATATTTTTTTTTTGTACTATTGTATTCTTCTATGATACATATATATGCACATGGTGCAACTATGCCTAGTTTGTGTGGATTGGTATGGGATAGGGAAAATAAGCCGAAAGAAAGAAAAAAATAAAAAATAAATAAATAAATCATTAAGATATTTGGCCAAATTGAATAGCTTGGTTTGAAGATGATATCCATGTATATGTAAATGATGTCAATAATTTTTTTAGAACGGACATAACCAACCGGAATTAATTGAAAATGTTATAGTAAATTAGACTAGAAAACATCTTAATTTTGTCTATTGCAATATTCTAGTTTTAAATTCAAAACTAAACCGTACAAAAAAATTAATATACGAGATAATTTTGTTCGTAAGATGATAAGCTTTTATTTTAAAAAAGATGAGCTTTTATTTTAAAAAAGATGAGCTTTTATTTTGGGTGAAAAAAAAGATAATAAGCTTTTATTTGATTGCTTTAATTTACGAAAATATAGATGCCACAGTCCTTATATATAGAAATGGTAAATCAAATTACTTAATGATCCTAAAATAAATATAACATAGTTATCGAATCTAAAATTAATACAATTATATTTTATGTGAAAAAGATATAATGCGCAAACCCATTAACAAAAAAAATATTATAAATTGAAAAATAAAGTTGATTAAATAATAACTTGGTTGAAAAGATTGAAGTGCAACTTAGTTTTTTTTTAATTGCTCTTGCTAAATGGATGTCACGTTAAGTTGAACTTAAGATGTAATAATATTATTATTTTGTATCCTCAAATTTGACTCTATCTCAAACCAAACTTTTTACGATATATCTTTGTTTTGAATATACGAGATAATGAGAACTTTCAATGGATTAGATAGAAACGATAAGAGTTTCATAAGAGTTTCATAGTAGAAAGTCTCTGCTTTTAGTATTTGTTTTTTATTGGTTTTAAATAAACAAGTCTTTAGCAAGAAGAGGTAGTTTTATATGGAATTTATCTATATTTTTTTTTGTAAAATGGTTGTAGTAAAATGTTGATTGTTGATTAATTACTGCAATCATAGAGCATTCTTAGATACGAAATTAACAGTGGTAAGTTCACTACATGTGAATGATTCCATCACTCAACTATAAATAGATCAATTTCTCCCAACAATTATTTCAGAATTAGAATGATGTCATGATATGATTCTAGAGTTTGTTAATTATTAAAAAATTGTTTTCCAAACTCAATGATTGATAGATGAAAGGAGGGTAGCTTTGCAAACTAGTATAGATGCACTAGCGGGTGAGTTTCCCATGGAATTCACACCTCCATCGATGCCCCTTGTGTTTTGGCCATAAGTATTGAGTTGCATAAGGATGGATTGGCCAAGAAAGTACAATCAAAAGATTAATATGTGGAATCTTTTGTTTTATCTAAAGGACTTGTTGTGACAAAAATTCTTATTGAAGAGGAAGTTATTCATGCTAGCATGATGATGGGAAAAAAGGAGATGATGCAACAATGATTAGAATTATCATTGAGATAATGGTGGCAAATATTAAAATTACAATACATGAGGAATAAGAGTCCATTAAGATCAAGGAGCTTGAGTAGTAGAAATGCAAGATGCAGCCTTGAAATCGTAAGAATAACTTGTCAGCAATAAGTTTAGTCAAACTTACACCACATATTCCAAAGGTTAAGCCATATAGGTATTATGGTTCAAATGAAAAAAATTGATATAATCAGGTTTGAATGATCGCGTACATGATCCAAATATTTATACTCATTAACAATTGTATTCTTGAGATATATTTATAATGGTATACTATCAGAGAGATTTCATTACACATTAAAGTCTACTTTCTCAATTACATTTCAATATTAAAACTTGGACTTTAAGGGGTTATCCTAATCCATACTGAATTAAACATAAGACACAAATTTACCTAGTGATGTAACATGGACAATTCCAAACACATCACTGTGTATTAACTCCAAGATTATTTTTGCTCTTGTAGCACCAAATGGGAATCTCACACGATTCTATTTACCATATATACATTGTTCATAGAAATCAAAATCTAATGAGAAATCATACATACCTATAACCATACCTTTACCATGTAATTCATGAAGATCCTACTCTCCAAGGTGTCCTAGTTTTTCGTGCCATAGCATTTTCTTCTCTATAGATTAGACAATAGGAGTACTATCTTCAACATTGCAATCCTCATGAACAATAGAACTATTGATCATTAAAAGTGCTTCCTAACATCTTGTACATAGTTCCAATATGAACTCCCCACATCAACACCATTACTCCTTGAACAATATTACATGTGTCCTTTTCAAATACAATATGAACGCATGCATCCCAAGAAGGGTTATAATCCTTCCATCTTTGAGCAACAACTTGACCCTTCTACATCCTATGATTTTGGTTATCAAGTCATCTCTTAGGAAAGAATCACCTTCATTGTACTTGTCATATTCACATAACCACTCCTTATGATGATTCATATGAAATGAATCACTCAAGCCAAAAAAACATACATCATGATCTAAATGTGTACGTATAGATGACAAATAAACATCACCTCCTTTTTTGTAGAGTTTTTTTTTTTTTATGGAAGCAACATCATAAAATCCCTTACCTTTTCTTTGTGAGTAAGATATAAGATCCTTCAATTACTACACAAAAATAAAACTGTACATAGATCTACAAAAAAGGTCTGTCAACTAAGTAGACCCATTGATGACTAGAGACTCATGGTTCCAACATTACTAACCCTTCCATTACATACTTTTCATACTACTCTAGCATGAGGAAACACAAATTCCAACTATCAAGCAAGGCTCGCAACCACCCTTTACCCATGGCTCAAGGCCATAAAAAAAAACATTCCAAACCCACGGCTGAAGGCCTTTATACAGAACCCCCATAATGAACAACATTGATTAGACCAAAAATATTAGAATAGAGAATACCATCATTACCCTACTCCCGTTGTTTGAGGCATCCCTTCATCCTGAAAATTCTGCACATGAACTAGCGTTGATTACATAGGAACCATCACTAGAGACTCTATTTGCATTGACTAATGATTGAAAGGGGCCTTTTCAAGCTACATGAATCCCTCCATGTCCACCATATTTCACATTAGGTCCTCCTTTAGATGGTTTATAATTTGAGTCACCAAGTCACCAAAGCTCTCCCTTTCCATCATCTTTTTCACCAAGAGCTTCCTCATCATCCAATATGGGTTTAGGATTGCCACTGATACCTGATCCTCGATCCGTGCATATATTTCTCATCTTCCATAATCAAGATGGTGTCATTAATATGAGGGGTAATCCCCTCCATAAAATATTGCCTCGGATCCCCCTCCACTTGCAATCGCTTACCTCTTCCTCTCCCCCCCTCCTTCAAATTCTCATTCTCTGGCGGCAAACCATCGCCACCTTCCAGACATCCACCATTTCAAGTCTCCTTCGAACTATCAGAGCCTCAATGAGCCTTCTCACCTCACCTTTCATTTCTTCCACCATGAAGCCCACTATTAATATCTTCCACAATACACTTCTTCTAGTACCTTCATTTACGATCAACATCATTGCTCCAAAATTTTCATTTATTGTGATTTCAATGGAAAACCTGGCCCGAAATCCTCCATCTTACACTCCACCCTAGGTTCCCATGCTTATATTGTATAATTTATTCCTCAATCGAACATTCCTCCTTAACTGAAACATCATTCTGATGTCACCTACCCCTGAGTTGTCCTGGTCACTTAAATGGCTCGTCCTGCTTTCTTCATCGACCTTGTAACTCCCACCCCCACTCGCATGTTGCATAATTAAATAACCATCCTGCCGCTAGATGGCTTAAAACTATCTGACACATCCCCTCCTCCTTCTCCTTCCACATCCTCACTTGCATGTGGCTCCCAAGTCATCCGTCCACCCGCATTCTTAGATATGTATTTTTTCTTATAATGCCTAGATTTACCACATTTCCAACATTTCTTTTCAAATTGTCCTAGAGATTTAGATCTACCACTAGACTTAGATCTTCCCCGAAGGACTTATTTTTCCTCTCTTGGGAATGGCCTCTCATAGATGAAGCATCCTTGGTCACACCATCCATGCATTTTCTCCTCACTTCCTTTTATAATAAGGATGTAACTACATTATCAAACTTTAATGTGGATTGAGTGGCACTACCAATTGCTACAACCAAATTATTCCAAGAGTCCATAAAAGAACATAGTAATGTAATACACTCATGTTCTTCCTCCACTTCCTTTTATAATAAGGATGCAACTACATTCTCAAACTTTAATGTGGATTGAGTAGCACTACCAATTTCTACAACCAAATTATTCCAAGAGTCCGGAAAAGAAACATAGCAATGTAATACACTCATGTTCTTCCTCCATCTTAATATCAATAGTGGTCGGTTGACTTACTAGAATATTAAAGACATTTAGATGATCTTCAACAAAGTCACCATCCTCCATCCTAAGCTCATACAACTTATTTCGAACAAATAACTTGTTTACTAAGAACATTTATTAATACAAATTCCCCAATTTTATCCCACTATGTATTTTCACTATCTTCTCTAGAGATGTTCAAAAACACTGAATATCAGAGATAGAGTTGAATCATGCTCCTCCCTTTTCTTTGTAGTTTTTCCCAATCTTCTTTCAATATAATAGTGGGCTTTGTACCTTGATTCATAGAAATTCATTGTTCTCTCTATATAATAAGATATTCTCTATTTAGGTTCCATAAATAAGAGACTTGGCCATTAAAATTCTCTATTTCTCTTCTTGAGTTTCTCAACAATTTCCTTGCACAAGATTAGCTATGCAAAGCTCCTAGTCCAAACAGAGGTTTATCGCAGACCCAAGATACCCTTTATCTTCATAGGATGAGCTAAAACCTAACAACAAGGCATGTTATTGAAGCCAATATCCTAGCTCTGATACATGATGAAATGTTTTGATAAACCTGTGTAAGAAATGAAATACCAAACAAAATCTAAATAGGTATTAACAATGGATTGCATACAAATTGCACATAGATTTACCTTATAATCCCAAAATCGAGAAAACCAACATTCCTAAGAATTTCTCCACTTTTTTATCTCATTGTATTATCTTTTATACTTACGATGCAATATTATAGCATCTAAAACACCAATCCATTAACTTGGATTAAATTAAAACCTCAATTTCTTAATCGAAACAAGTTAACAATGGACCAAAAAATAATTGGTTGAAAAAAACTCAAAATGGACCAAAAATAGGACACCAAATTTTCTTTCAAGGGTGTTGGCCCCTTGCACCCTCCTAGTCAGGGGGGTTAATCACTACCCCCACCCTCGTTACCTTTTCTCTCGGAACTTATATATTTATAAAATTTTAATAAATATATAAATTATTATAAAAAAATTACTAGATATGTAGATTTTTTAATGATTGCATATTATAAGATTTAGATTACTTTTCAATCATTAATTATAATAAAGTTTAGTTTTTTACTCTATTTTAATAATTTATATATATATATGAAAAATTAAATATAATAAATATTTTTGTTGATAAACCAAATGGCTATAAAGCCATTTAAAATTTTAAACCCACATTAATTGTTTAAACCCTAATTAAAAGTAAATAAATATTAAATATGTTTTCAAAAATATTAAATAAATAAATATTAAATATATTTTCAAAAATATTAAATAAATAAATATATTTTCAAAAATATTAAATAAAGAAATATTAAATATATATTCAAAATATTAAATATAATGATTTTTTTTTTAAATTTATTATTAAATATAATGATTTTTTAAAATTTATTATTAAATATGATTACAATAATTAAAAGTGAAGAGGAAACAAATATATTTAAATTGTAGGTGGGAATATTGTTTTTGTATTTATAATTAAAACTAATTCATTTAAATTTGTTAATTTGGTATTTTTAATAATATAAATTAATTATTTAATTAATTTAGCAAAAACAACCATAATTATAGAGAAGGGTTGTTTTAGATAAAAAGAGTAGTTTACTTATTCTAAGTTTTCAATGAGTTTTGGTTAGAATGTGGTAATTTTTTTTGATAAAATCTAGAATTTTATGTGTTTAAATTGTATTTTTGAATTCATAAATAAATTTATAATATTTTTTGGCATTCAAGTTATGCAATTTCCTAAGCTAATAAATTTGTGATTCTAAGATTTTTTAAATAAAACTAATAAGATGATTGGAAAAAATTGAAAACCTAAAATATTTTAAAAATGCATTAGAATTATATAGAATTTTAGGATGACTAAATTCTTAAAATTATTTTCAAACGGCTGCGTAACGGTCTTATACACTAAATTTGAATGGTGTTTTAAAATTATTTTCAAGTGGCTGTGTAACGGTCTTATATACACTAAATTTTGAATGGTCTGAGATTTACTGACCGTTGGGAATGAATGCCGAGTCGATCCGAGGGCGACGATCCAACGGTGAAGAGAATTTGATCCTTAGAGATATCACTTGGTGCTATATTATATTGTAGAGATCATGATCTATCTTTCTCATTAACTCCTCTTCCTGCGCCGAATTCTCTGCTTTCTGCTCTTTCTCATGGGACTCTGTCGTGTGTCTATTCTGTAGCGCTCCTCTTTGTTTCTTTTGTTTGCGCCGGTGTTGTCTTGAGTATCTTGGGGTTTATGCTGCACTGTTGTGTTTTGTGTTATTGTCTGTGTTTTGCGTTTGTGCTGTACTGGTGGGTTTTCGTATCATTGTCTGTGTTTTGTGTTATTGTTTTAGAAACCATTTAAAGGGAGAGAAACTTTCGGCCAGAGAGTCTCTGAGGCAGAGGCAAGGCGTGGCCGTTTATAATGGACGAATCACTGAAACCTGGGCATAATCTCTACCCGCTGTGTCATTCGTGAGGGTAAGTATTCGCTGAAATAAATATGACTTCAATCTAGAGACGGAGTTAGATCTGTCTGTATTATATGGCGTTCTGATCTGTCTGTATTACATGAGATCCGTTTGTTATCGTCTTTTCCTTTTGTTACCGTCTTTTTCTTTCATTCTTGGATTGTAAAATCTTGATTCCTAATTTCTTAATTGTGATCTTATATCAAAATTTCATAGGAAAGAAATGTGGAGCAGCTTGCGTTACTGGAAGCGGGAGCTGATATGGAGGGATGGATGCTTCAAGGATATTTTTTCTGCTTCTAGGATGGATGCTTAAGGTACTACGTTAATATTTTTTCTGCTTCTGGGATGGATGCTTAAGGTTCTCTCTCAAAGAAACTGAATAAATCTGTTTACGTTTTCGTCTATTTAGTATCTCCGGTTCAAAGAAAGAAAACAGAACGAATATGAAGATATTTGCTTAATAAGAAAAATGAATGCATCCGTGTACATATCTTGGCCCACAGTTTAGTTTAAACTTTTCCGGCTTATAGTTTAGTTTCTTGGGTTGGATAAGTTTAATTTCTATGAGATTTTTTAATGAGAAAGAGAGGTCTCGGTTTTTTTACAAGAAAGAGAGAAAAAATGAATAAATTCATGCGTATTCTTGGGTTGGATAAGTTTAATTTCTATGAGATTTTTTAATGAGAAAGAGAGCTCTCCGTTTTTTATAAGAAAGAGGAGAAAATGAATAAATTCATGCGTATAGTTTAGTTTCTGAATAAATCCATTTGTATATGTATTTGATTACATATTCATTAACTACTTGATTAATTATCATTAACTACTTGATTAATTAATTGATTGATTATATGTATTGTATTTTTAATAAGGTTGAATTTCTTTTTTTCATGGGGTTGATTTCTTTGAATTCCCTTGATATTTTTCTTCAATGTCGTCTCTATCTCATCAGTGTGCACCTCCAACTTTTTAAGTGCAATACTGTGTAGTTTAAAGAATGTTTTAATTAAAGGTTTAAAGAATGTTGTAACACACAAACATATATAGAAAAATAGGGTTCAGTGATGCAGAAAATTTAATATAATCTTTAATAATTTTAACGGTAGGAAAATATTTAGAAAATTTAGAATAAATTTAAATTATTATTGTAATTATCTTATAACAAAAAAATATTATAATATAAATATGAAAATATTTTATTATAAAACACTGAAAATCAGGATAAACAAAGATTTAGTAAAATCAATGATTTTAGTTTTTTATTATGCAAATAAATTAAATTGTAAATATAGTAATATGTTTTTAAGTTGGCTTTTTAATAAATATAATAATAATTTGTTAGTTACATGTAACTTTCTATTATGAAATGGAAGTGGTTCTTGCAAAAATATAAATGAATAGTAGGATGATTTGTGTAAATTAATTATAAAATAATAAAATGTTTTTTAATTTTGTTTTGCAATATATTAATTATGATGTGTTAGTTATATGTAGCTTTCTATTATCAAATGTAAGTAAGTTATGTAGAAATATAAATCTATATAATAATTTATGTAAATAAATAATATGTTCATCAAAAATTAAAAAATTAAAATCATACTAAAAACTTAAAAAAGCTATTACAAGTCTACCTAATATATAAATGTATATATTATGATTCTATCATATCCCATGTATATATTATGATTCTATTATAACATATAAACATATATTATGATTCTAATATAATATTGTATTTTTTTTTTACATACATTTTTAAAACATAATATATTTAATCTTTTCTTAATTATATTTAATTTATTTTTTAAATGTTACATTTTCTTTCATTTGCATTTTTTTTTCAAAATAAAAATAAAATATTTAATCTAAACTACCATCATATAATTATATATGATTTTATCTTTTATTAATTTTTTAAATTTATATATCACTATAATAATAAACACATATATAAAATATCACTTTAATATTTAATTTATTTATATATCAATTCATCATTTATTAACCTTTTTATTTATCTATTATTATAGATAAACAAAATATATAAAAAATATCATTTAATCCTTTTATTTATTTATCATTAGTAGTTATAACTTATCATATAAAAATGTATAACCTCTAGATGTTGACTAACCATAAGTTAAGTTGCTATACTAATATTAAATTTAAATTTAAAACATCACATATAAAAATGTTTAAATTAAATTCAAGTCTCTTTAAATTTAATTTAAAACATCACATATAAAAATGTTTAAATTAAATTCAAGTCTCTTTTAAATTTTAAAGACGAATATAATATAAAATCGTTTATTATGTTCAATATCCTTGCCTCTACCTGTATGTCTCCTTTTCTATGTAAGATAGAGAAACTTTGGAGACCGGTAAGAATTTTATGGCAATTTTGTTACTGTTCGCCATTATGGCCGCTAGTGCATCCATGTTCTTCGCAATAATTCTCGGTCATTATCATGGGGCTCTCGGGCTTCAGTTTCGTGCAAATGACATATCCTGCCAGTGCCGGCCATGGAAATCTGTCTTTTAATTTCAAATACGAATTCGTGAACGCAGATTTTTCACAAAATCGTAGCTAAAATACGGATTCAGATGAAGGCTTACCATCTGTAAAAGCTTGAACACCGCCAAATCTTCACGATTAATGCGGAGAATTTATAGAAATATATGAGATTCAAAAAATGATAAGCATTACAAACAAATCATTATATGGTTTCGTCCGCTGATTATACCAACTTTTAGATTTTTTTTAAAATAAATTACGCATTTCAAAAGATATAGGAAAACATAAAATCTTATTAAACCACATATAGGGGTAGATTGCTACTTAACTATAACCTTAAAAATCTTAATATAGCCAACATAATTTAAAACAAAAATTCTATTGAAATTCTATATAATTTTTTATTATATATAAAAAATATTATAAAATATTTTAAAAATATAATAATAATATATATATATATATAAATCCGATCCGGAATAACCAATAATTTTACTCTTGAGAGGGTGGTTTCCTAAACAATTTTATTAAGAAATTCACACAACTTACACATCATATCATCATGACTTGGATGAACTATGATTTTTGCCTAAATTTATTATGATCATTTTTGTGTGATGACAATATTAATGTAACAGAAGTTATCAAACCCATGTGTGAAGTCACCAAGCTACTCCCATATAGAGACACTTCTCATAAAATACTTCACATTTTGTATATATTTGTAGTTTACTCTAGGATAGTGGTCCTTTTGCTAATTAGAAATAAAAACCAATTATCAAGATGTTATTAATTGGCATTGCTATATATTAGTAATTAAATTTGGTTAAAAATACTCTTAATAATTGAGTTTACAAAATATTAGCAATTGATTTTGATTGGAAATTATTTTATACATATTTTATGATTTGATAAACATATTATATTTTGTTGATGTGAATGTTAAAATAGTTTAAATTTTTGTTAGATTATAAATGTTAATTGTGTATTTTAATGTTATTATTTGATTCTTATATTTTCTTAATGGTAAATTTTTATATTCTCTATGGTATACCTATTATCTTAAAAAGAGCTTAAATCATAATCCAAAATAAGTAAAAAAAATTTATTGAGGAAATCATTAACCTTAACCTAATACATTATGTAACTAAATATTACTTACACTTATTATTTAATTTCATTCATAAATATATATATATATATAATTTATATATTAATATTTAAATATCGTGTACAAATATTAAATAATAAAAAAATCTATCATTGCCATTTGCCATAGATATAATGAGAAAAATATAATGAGAAAAAAATAAGGTAATTAAAAAAAAGTTTTTTTACCAATTTTGGGTATCCATTTTGAAAACGGCTTACATGAAAAGTAAAACTACTTAGGGATGCAAACTGCTAAAAACATTATTTATTGCGTAGATGTACCTAAAATAAAGTAACTGCTAAAGACATTACTTCTCCTTACTTTATTGCGTAGATGTAGCTAAAATATTGACCGATGAGGACCACTCCCACCACTAAATCTTGTATCCCAATCTCTATAGATACGCAGTTGTCAAATCCAATGAATTTAGAAAGTAGATAACGAAAGGCGTAACCGTCCAAGTGAAGAACACCAGTACCACTCGTCCACTAGAAGATCGAGTAGTAGAGGCAATCTATTCTTGGGTCCACTTGCTATTCATGCTAATTTGCACTTGCTATTTATGGTAATTTTTTTTATAGAAGGATTTCTCTACTATTTTCATAACATTTATTTTCAAGGTTATTGGTTTTTTGGGTTCACATTCTATTTTCATTAACTGCCAAATTTGATATAGAGATTTCTCTACTAAATTTGATATAGAAATTTCTCTCATGCTTTTATCAAGGTTATTGGTTTTTTGTCCACTTGCTATTTTTGTTAGCTGTCAAATTTGAAAAAAGTATGAACACTAAAATTAAAAGAAATGTCTTCTTAATTTGCTTGATTGTTATAAGTGATAAACTTGTGTTGTAAATGTCAAAAGCTATTAGTTGTTTTATCTTTGCTAAATTTAGAAATTGGAGTTGTTTTCTCTTTGCCAAATGTAGAAATTGGAATTTCCCGTCTTTGGAATCTGAGGTTTTTTCAACTAGTTACAAAAAGCAGATGCAATCACATGATAACGGCATTCTTATCCCGAAAGCAGAAGTCTCTTAATGGAATTCTTATCGTTAATGGAATTCTTTTAATGGAAGGCTTATCGTTAATGGAAGTCTTATCTGTATAATAATAGCGTTGATGCTGCAGCACAGGGTGTGTGAACGAATTCAAACGAATTTCTCCAGAAATCTTGACGTGGCAAGCTGCTGAAGATCCCATCTACAATGGCTATAGGTCGGTACTTGTCGCAGCGACAACGGAGGAAACATTGGTAGGCTTCTTTAATTTGGCCAGACAATACATTTTGTTAGTATTATATGGAGATTGGGTCTTCTGGTCTAAAATGAGTTTACATGACTGTAACGGGAAGGATTTGCAAGGTGGGAGCCTCCTCGCGGGCATTATAGAATGATGAAGTATCCTTTGGAGGAATTCGTCAGAGGCACTGCGCCTCCGTGTCCTTTCCAATTTCCAATTTCCAGGTTTCGCTGCCTGTGAATTTGCCATGTGCAGTGCTCGCAACGGTATATTCTCTGTGAAAATGGGGATGGCTCTCATACTCGTATCTCAACTCTCAAAATGTGGAGTCCATCGCCCGCTGATATAAAAGAGAGAGCCAAGACTGCCAAGGATGCCATGATGCTAAGATGAAAATTTGGTAGGTTAAGAGATTACGGACTGAATTGTCTTTACCGACGACAATTCAGTAGATGACATCTCTGCCGAGCTTTGGCCCCAAGGAAACCACAAATTCCGGTTTGCTCTCTGCATCTTCATCTTCAAGTGTAAGTAATATTCGTAATGATATAATCTTGATATGTATAGTATTACTTATAATGTATAATGATTATAATCTTAATATGTATAGTGATAGCTATATTTGATGTACTGCTGCATCAAGACGATGCAGGAATACAACTCACAGATCGGCGATTGTTTACAGGTGAATCAGCTTTCCGCCACTTTTTCCTTAATTACAATTCTCTTGTAACTAAAATAAGTGATGGCAATGGTTGGCAGATGTGGAGTAATAGCAGATATCTTAGCGCAGAACACGTATGGTGTATGGACGATCGGAAAGGCTGTCCATGGCGTTTTTTCTGGATTTTAAAGACAAAGCCGAGATTCGTGCTCCCGAAGAGCTGATTGATGAGAAGCATCCCAAAAATACAAAGCAGTTAAGTTTGAAGATCTGAGAATATACTAAGTTTACGACGATGTCAGCACCCATTGCGTTTGGGCGATTTTTACAGTGGTGGTTGTTTTTGAATTCACTATCGGTATGACCTCATTTGTTTATTAAATTGTTGTTCACAATAGTGTACACAATCATAATGGTAACTGTAATTTAGTTTTCTACACATGAAAACCTACAATTCTATATCTACAGGTGCAACACTGAGAAAGGGTTTCAATAGACGTTTAGGAAACACTTTCTGCAGATCTGCTTTAGCTCTTGCTGTCGCAGCCGGTAGCCCATCGTAATCGGCACATTTACTTATCTTCATTGCCTAATTATGTGTCACAGGATTAGTGGGTTATCTTCATTGCCTTAAATTCTCATCCTCAAATTGCTTTTCTTTTCGTTGATTTCAGGTTCACTTGCCAGTCCTTTAGCGAAGCTCCATTCATTTTCAATTTATGAGTATTGTTTCAGGGTATTCATTTTGAGTATGGTTTCAGGGTATTTCACTTCGACATTTTGTTATATTCTGGACTCTGGCTCTATAACCAGAGATACCCGGTTTGTCCACATTGCTATGGGCGCGACCATAAAATTTGGCTGTAAACGCATGCATATAGCCCATCTGAGCAGGAGAGGACCTTTAGGGCAATCTTACAACTCTATTGTAGCGGACTCCATCCAAGGTATTACACTATAATATGTATTTAGGGCAATCTTGCAACTGATGGACCCCCTTGCATACCTGTATAATAATAGCGTTGATGGTGCAGCATAGAGTGTGTGAACGAGTATCTGTCTCGACAAGAATTCAAAACGCATTTTCTTCAGAAATCTTGACGTGGCAAGCTGCTGAAGATCCCATCTACCATGGCTATAGATCGGTACTTGTCTCAGCGACAAGGAAGGAAACATTGGTACAAACGGAGGAAACATTGGTAGGCTTCTTTAATTTGGCCAGACAATACACTTTGTTAGTATTATGTGTAGATTGGATCTTCTGGTCTAAACTGAGTTTATATGACTGTAACAGGAAGGATTTGGAAGGTGGGAAACCTCCTCACAGGCGTTATCGAATGATGGGTATCTTTGGGAGGAATTCGTCAGAGTTGGTGGTGCCTCAAGCACTACACCTCCGTGACCTTGGCATTGCATGGATGCACACAATCGGAGATCCAGGTATGTTATTTCTTTGATATTTAAGATTTGACAAATTCTGCTTATAATGAAATTTTGGTGTGGTTTGCTATAAATTTTCTTGGAGTACTTTGTATCAATTAATAAATTCATTTAGGGTGCACTAATAGTGTATTTAGGGTGTAGTAAAACATTCTCTGTTTTAGGTTTTTGCGATTTTTTTGGGTTCATATCTATTAAAATTTAAAATTTATATATATATGTGGTTAGAATTACAAAATCAAAATATTTAGGATTTATTTTCCAGCACACTAAATTTATTTTTCAATCAAAAATCCATTTTAAAACACTAAAAACATACTAGTTCATACTTGAAAAAAATCCACAATTTTATTTTGTTTTCGATGTTTTTGATTTATACCTGCAGTATAGAATTCGAGAACTATAGTCCGTTTTCATTCTTTAAAATATGCCGACTTTTTAGCTCTGCTTTTCCATTCCAGTAATTTAGACTATAGTAAGATATTAGCAAGTGTACTCGTCATAGCAACTAAGTAGATTTTCACATCGTCATGTATTTAAGGTTGAAAGTTCAATGAACTTAAAATCCAAAAACACTTTTTATTTCCGAATCTTTCCAAAGAAATAGCATCGTAGAAAACCTAAAAAAACATTGCAGCAATGTGGTCAGGAAGAATATTGGTTGCCCCCAGTGAATATCAATCCTTTTATCTGTACACGTGGATCTGTTACCAACACCATGGGAGCATGCAACAGATAAATCTATAGGCTTGTCTAACCAGCCAGCTTTATAAGGATGCCCGCCCTTTTTGGTTGGAAAATGTACTGCGAATATGAAAAGAATTCGTGGACACACAGAGCAGCATTCCATCTTTTATAAAAGCGACACACATAGAGCAGCATTCCATCTTTTATAACAGCAATCAAACAAACAGCTTTCCATTTATTGAAACAGCAATCAAACAAACAAACTCTAAATCTAATATAGCGAACCCACCCATTTGTGACTTCGAGTGTCCAGCCTGAGAGATTTGACACTCTGAACAGAGCATATTTCCACGGTTCAATATCCTCTGGTTTGTGAATTCCACTACTCTGTTGGTGTTGGAATGCCTCGGCAAGTGGGCTCCCAGGTCGCTCCGGGTGACGCACCTGCCAAGGAGCTACTTCGTAAAAGAGAGGGATGGCGCTCCCCTGCACCTGTGTTACAACTAAGGAGAGTTCCTTGAGGCACCACAGAGGATGCATAATATGGGAGCAAAATAGGAATCCTAATTTGGCTGCATTCAATGGCGCGCTCTATTGTTGCATTGAGATCGTCTCGTTTTTTGAGTTGTTGGGCATCATGGAAGACATGGATTTCTTTGCAAGCTGTGAGGGATCTGTAGAGATTATCTACGAAGCCTTTCTTGATTTAAACCTATAACTCGCTTAATTTTGTTCATTTTCATTACTTCTATTGCATTATGAAACTCTTATAACCTTTTACTTCTAAGTTAAAAATGATCATTTAATTTTCTCATTATTAGAAAGTATGATTAGAAATGACATAACCCGTTTTCAATAAGTTATTTGTAAAAAATTTCTCATTATTAGAAAGTATGATTAGAAATGACATAACCCATTTTCAATAAGTTATTTAGAAAGTATGATTAGAAATGACATAACCCATTTTCAATAAGTTATTATTTGTGTTTGCTTTAATAAATTTGTTTAAAATTAATGTTAGTAATTGAGTTTGCAAACTATTGGTAATTAAGTTTGATTGAAATTGATTTTATACATATTTTATGATAGGATAGTTTATTGAATTTTTTCATTAAATTTAAAAAATATTAGTATTTGTTTCATTGAAATTGATTTTATATGTATTATATGATTTGATAGCATATTCATTATTTTGTTGTGGAAATATAAATAGTTTAGTGTTTTCTTAGATTACAATTGTTATCTTGTTTACTTTTAATGATAGTGGATTGCTTTTAAAAGTTTTTTTCATAATTAATATATCTTTCTTTTATATATAAATTTAATTGGAATATTTAAATGATAATAAGATTGTAGAAAATCTTTGTTTTTCTATGGATATTAAATTGTATGCATTTTTTTACAATGTTTACATTAGTATATTGGCCATAGTATTTCTATTGAAAGTCTTGCATAGAGTGTTTTCAAAGGACCATTTTGGGAAATTGCCTGGAAACAATTTCCTAACTCGGTATCTTGACACATGTGCCTTTTGTTGTAACTGGAAACTGGGACGCCATTGCGCTAGTAATAGGTGGAGGGAGGTAACTCCTAGAGAAGCCCTCCCAGTACGCCCCAAGTCGGGTGGTCGACCATGCTTACACAAGGTTTTTAAAGTGGTCTAACGAGGGAGCCCCCTTTGTTGACACTCTATTCATGCAACCTAGGAGTTAGTATCTCTTTCCTGAGGAACTATACGATATTCCTATATCTTATTATGACATTTTTACTGTCTAACCCTTATCTACTTTAATCCCTATCACACACGACCCCTCTAAACCTTAGCTACTTTAGCCACAATATCATGTATCCCATATAACTTGTAACCACTAACTTTTAGAACATAACATTTATAAATCCTACTAATTTTAACTTTTATAAGTCCTAAACCTTTGTAAGCCTTATGGTCCTTAATAGTAAACCTTAACACATGTAACACCTAAATTTTATAACCCCACTCCTAGTCACTATAAATATTATGAATATTAAGACCAACACTCTATAACTCTTAACTAACATGCCTTCACTCTAAATACTCTACTCTTACACAAACCAATAACCCTCATGATCTCTATCTCTTACTCCCCCAACCCCCTCCTCCCCCTAATCAACCTCTACAACTAACCATCCCCCCTCTCTCTCCTCCTACTCTCTGACACCTCCTCTCTCTCTCTCTCTCTCTCTCTCTCTCTCTCTGCCACTGTTACAACTAACCCCCTTCCTCCTCCTCTCTTTCCCTACCATCCTCCTACTAACCATTACTAATACTCTCTCACACTCTCTATATCCTGGGCTCCTCCACCTACCCCTAACCATCACTGTTTTTTCTCTCCCATGGCCCCTAAAATCAACCCTCTCTCCTCCCTTTTATCTCGACCCTTAATACACCTATCTCTCCCTAACTCCCCCCTCTCTCTTTAACCCTTACCCACCACCTCACTTTGTCTCTTCTAATCCGCCTCCCCCTACCATTAATCACCCTCCCATCACCCTCTCTCTCTCTCTCTCCAAACCCCCCCACTCCTAAAAATACCATGTTCTCTCAAACTTCCCTACTCCTCCCCAAATTCGTTACCCTCCTAATCTCTATCTCTTTCCCTCTGCCAACCTCCCTCCTTCCCCTAATGACACCCCCATTTCTCTCTCTCTCTCTCTCTCTCTCTCTCTCTCTCACAACCCCCTACTCATCCACCTACACATAACCCCCACCCTTCCCTCTCTCCCCCTAATCCCTAATAGACCTATTCTCCCTCTCTCTCCCTAACACACACACACTCACCCCCTTACACCCACACCTAAAACTACCTACATCTCTATCTTTCTCCCCCCTCCTCCCCCAACACTTACTATTTCCCCCACCTCTCACTACATGTAATCACTTTCTCTCTCTACCCCTAGGATTTCTTTCCCTCTCTACTGATACACCCACCCTCTCTCCCCCTAACCCCCCTCCTTCTCCTCCTACCATTAACCCCCCCTCTCTCTCTCCCCCCTAAAAAATACCCCCTTTTATCAAACTTCCTTAATCCTCCCCAAAGACCTAAGCCTGCTAATATCTATCTCTTTCCCTCCTCCACCCCCCTTCTCTCTCTCTTTTCCCTCCCCCAACACTTACTATTTCTTCTCTCTCTCTAACCACTCTTCCTCCCTCTAGCCCTAACCTCTCTTTCTCCCTCTACTCATACACCCACTCTCTCTCCCCCTAACTCCCCCCCCCCCGACTCCTCCTACCCATAACCCCCCTACCACCTCTCTCTCTCTCTCCCAACCCCTCCACTCCTAAAAAATAACCCATTCTCTCAAACTTCCCTACTCCTCCCTAAATCCCTAACCCTCCTAATCGTTATCTCTTCCCCCCCCCAATACCCAACCTTCTCACTAATTCCCTCCTACTCCAAAAACCCCTAACCCCGTTAATATTTATCTATTTCTCTCCCCCACCCTCGTCCTCTCAACTACACCTAATCACCCTCTCTCTCTCTCTCTCTCTCTCTCTCCACAACCCACCCACTCCTCATCACCTTATACCTATTCCCTTCTCTCTCTCTCTCTCTCTCTCTCTCTCTCTCTCTACCCCTAACCACTCTTTCTCCCTCTACCCCTAATCACTCTTTCTATCTCTAATCATACATCCACCCTCTCTCCCCCTAACCTCCTCCCTCTACTAGCTCTCTCTCTCTCTCTCTCTCTCTCTCTCTCTCTCAACCCCCTACTCATCCACCTACATATAACCCCCACCCCTCCCTCTCTCCCCCTAATCCCTAATAGACCTCCTCTCTCTCTCTCTCTCTCTCTCTCTCTCTCTCTCTCTCTCTCTTTAACACACAAAGACTCAACCCCTTAACCCCACACCTAAAACAACCTCCATCTCTCTCTTTCTCCCCCTTCCTCCCCTTAACCCTTACTACACCTTCTCTCTATGTCTTTGTCCTTCACCAACGCTTATTATTTCCCCCACCTCTCTCTACATGTAATCACTTTCTCTCTCTACCCCTAGGATTTCTTTCCCTCTCTACTCATATAACCACCCTCTCTCCCCCTAACCTCCCTCCTTCTCCTCCTAACATTAACCCCTCTATCTCTCTCTAACCCCCCCACCATCTCTCTCTCTCTCTCACACCGCCCTACTCATCCACCTACACATAACCCACACCCCTCCCTCTCTCTCTCTCACTCACTCTCTCTCTCTCTCTCTCTCTCTCTCTCTCTCTGTCTCTCTGACACACACAGACTCACCCACTTACACCCACACCTAAGACTACCTCCATCTCTCTCTTCCTCTTCCCTCCTCCCCTTAACCCTTACTACACCTCCTGACTATCTCTTTGTCCTCCCCCAACACTTACTATTGCCCCCACCTCTCTCTATCCCTAGGCTCTTTTTCCTTCTCTACTCATTCACCCACCCTCTCTCCCCTTAACTGCCCTCCTTCTCCTCCTACCATTGACCACCCTATCTCTCTCCAACCCCCTCTACCATCTCTCTCTCTCTCTCTCTCTCTCCCTCCCCCTTAAGAAATACCCCCTTCTATCAAACTACTTTAATCATCCCCAAAGACCTAAGCCTCCTAATATCTATCTCTTTCTCTCCTCCACCTACCCTCTCTCTCTCTCTCTCTCTCTCTCTCCCTTAAAAAATACCCCCTTCTATCAAACTACTTTAATCATCCCCAAAGACCTAAGCCTCCTAATATCTATCTCTTTCTCTCCTCCACCTACCCTCTCTCTCTCTCTCTCTCTTTTCTCTCCCCAACACTTACTATTTCCTCTCTCTCTCTCTCTCTAACACTCTTCCTCCCTCTACCCCTAACCTCTCTTTCTCCCTCTACTCATACACCTACCCTCTCTCTCCCTAATCCCTCCTCCTCCTACCAATAACCCCCCTACCACCTCTCTCTCTCTCTCTCTCTCTCTCCCAACCCCTCCACTCCTAAAAAATAACCCCTTCTCTCAAACTTCCATACTCCTCCCCAAATCCCTAATCCTCCTAATCGATATATCTTTCCCTCCCCCCTATACCAAACCTTCTCACTAATTCCCTCCTCCTCCCTAAACCCAAAACCCCATTCATATTTATATATTTCTCTCTCCCACCCCCTATGCATCTTCCTACCCATAACCCCAAACCTTTACTGGAGATATCCTCCTACTCTCTAATAACTCCCTTACTCTCTCTCTTAACCCCTAACTCATACCCCTACCACTAACCTCTCTCTCTGTCTCTCATCCCCATAACCCTTACTGAAACCCTCCCTCATTTTTTATCCCCCCCACTCCTCAACATAACCCTCACCCCCAACCCCCTAACACCCACCCCTTCTCACTCTATATCTCTCTTCTTCTCTCTCCTTACCCTTACCCACCCTCTCCCCCCTCTCCATCTTTTATAATCCCCCTCCCCCATACAACTAACCACCCTGACATCTCTCTATCTCTCTCTATATATATTTATCTCTCTCTCATTTACTTTCTCCTCCCTAAACCCATAACCCCCTGGATTTTTGTCTCTTTCTATCCCTGAACCCACCCTCCCCATTACTCCTAATCAACACCCCCCCTTCTCTCTCTAGCATCCCTCCTCCTACCCAAACCCTTAAACTTGCCAATATCTCTCTCTAACCACTCTTATTCCGTCCACCACTAAACTCTCCTCCCTCAACTAATACACCCACCTTGTCTCCTCTTAACCCTCCTCCTCCTCCTTATACCCATAAATCCCCTCTCTCTCTCTCCAAAACCCCCACTCTCCTACCACTTCTCTCTCTCTCTCTCTCTCTCCCCCCCCCTTAAAAAAAAATCCCTCCACTCCTAAAAATACCTCCTTATCTCAAAATTCGCTACTCCTCCCCAAATCCCTAACCCTCCTAACCTTTATCTCTTTCCTTCCCCCCTATACCCACCCTTCTTACTAATTTCCCTCGTCCTCCCTGGACCCCTAACCCCAACAATATTTATCTACTTATCTCCCTCACCTTCCCTCCTCTCCACTACACCTAATCACCCTCTCTCTCTCTCTCTCACCACTCTTTCTCCCTCTACTAATACAACCACCCTCTCTCCCCCTAACCCCTGCTCTCTCTCTCCAAAACCCCCTTCCCCCTACCATCTCTCTCTCTCCCACTCTCACTTTCTCTCTTCTACTATCACTAACCAACACTCCCTTACCTCTCTCTCTATATATCTACCCCCTTATCCATAAGCACCCCCTCTCACTATGTTTCTCCTCAAACCCCAACCCCCATCTTCTCTCCTACCCCTAAAATCCCCCCCCTTAGCTCTCTCTCTCTCTCTCTCTCTCTCTCTCTCTCTCTCTCTCTCTAATTCACCTACCCCTAACACTCAAACCCCTCTCTCTCCCATATACCATAAAAGCCCCTCTCTCTTTGTCTCTAACACACACTCACCCCTCTACTCCCACCCCTACCATTAACCACCCTCCTCCCTCTCTCTCTCTATCTCCCCCCCCTTCTCCTTACCGTTATTGACCCACTCTCTAACTCCCTCCCCCCCTCTCTCTATGTTTCTCCTAATCCCCATATTCCCTACAAATAACTGCCCCTCAATTATCTCTCTCCCTATCTACCCCCACATCCATGCTGACATATCTCGCTCTCTCCCCCTATACTCCCCCCTTCTCTCGAACTTCCCTAGTTCTCACCAAACCAATAACACTTCAATCTCAATCTCTCTATGTCTCTCTCTCTAACCCATTTTCTCAAATTGTCTTGCTCCTCCCCAAACAACTAACATTATTGATATATATTTCCTACTCCACCCCAACATCCATTCTCCCCCTAAACCTAATCACCCCCTCCTCTCTCTCTCTCTCTCTCTCTAAACCCCTATACATCTTCCTACCCATAACCCCAACCCTCTACCTGAACTCACCTCACACTCTCTAACAAATCCCTTTATCTCTATTAACCCCCTACTAATACTCCTACCACTAACCTCTCTCTCTCTCTCTCTCTCATACCCATAACCCTTACTAAAACCCTCTCTCATTTTCTCTCCCACATATTCCTACAAATACCCTTAACCCCCACTCCTTTCTCCCCCAACTGCCACCCCCTCTCTCTCTATCTCTCTCTTCATCTCTCCTAATATTTACCCCCCTCTCTTTGTCTTTTATAATCACCCTCCCATCTCTCTCTTTCTCTCATTTCCCTTCTCCTCCCCAAACCCATAACCCTGTTGATCTATGTCTCTTTCTCTCCTTGAAACCCCCCTCAAATTACTCCTAATCAACCCCTGTCTCTCTCTCTAACATTTCTCCTCCAACCCAAACCCTTAAACTCCCTAATCTCTCTCTAACCACTCTTTCTCCCTTTACTAATATGCCCACTCTCTCTTCCCCTAACCCTCCTCCTACCATAACTCCTACCTCGAATCACCCCCTGGATCTCTCTCTCTCTCTGTCTCTCTCTATCTCTCTACTCATCTGCCTACGGATAACCCCCACACCTCCCACTCTTCCCCTAATCCCTAATAGACCCCTACTCTCTCTCTCTCTCACACACACACACCACTCTTCCTCCCTCTACCCGTAAAATCTCTTTTTCCTACTACTCATACACCCAACCTCTCTCCCCATAACCCCTCTCCTTCTACTCTTACCCATAACCCCCATCTCTCTCTCAAAAACCCCTCCCCCCCCCTCTCTCTCTCTCCCACAACCCCTCCACTCCTAAAAGATAACCCCTAATCTCAAACTTCCCTACTCCTCCCCAAATCGCTAACCCTACTAATCTCTATCTCTTTCCCTCCCCCCCTATAACCACAGTTCTCACTAATTTCCCATCTCCTCAAACCCATAACCCAATAAATATTTATTTATTTCTCTCCCCCACCCCCTCTCATTTCCACTAATTAGCCTCTCTCTCTCTCTCTCTCTCTCTACCCACAAACCACCCATTCCTCATCCCCCTATCCCTATCTCCTTCCCTACCCCCCAATCTCTCTCTACCCCTAGCCAAACTTTCTCTCTCTAATCATACACCCACCCTCCTACTCCTACCCCTAACCCCCCTCTCCACTACACCTAATCACTCTCTCTCTCTCTCTCTCTCTCTCTCTCTAAAACGAAACCCACCCACTTGTCATCTCCCTATCCCTATCCCCCCACTCTCTCTCTCTCTACTTTCAACTAACCCACTCCTCATTCCCCTATCCATACCCCCTTCTCTCTCTCTCTAATAATACACCCACCCTCTACCCCCTAAGACTCCTCCTCCTTCTCCTACCCCTAACCCCCCTCTCTCCAAAACTTCCTCCACCTACAAATTCTCTCTCCCCCCTCTCTCTCTGCCCCAACACCTCCACTCCTGAAAATACCCCCTTCTCTCAAACTTCCTTAGTTCTCACAAAATCCCTAGCCCTCCTAATCTTTATTTGTTTCCCTCCCCAATCCTACCTCCCTCCTTCCCCTAGTAACCCCGCATCTCTCTCTCTCTCTCTCTCTCTCTCTCTCTAACCACTATTTCTCCCTCTACTAATACAACCACCCTCTCTCCCCCTAACCCCCCCTCTCTGTCTCTCCAAAACCCCCTTCCCCCTACCACCTCTCTCTCTCCCTCTCTTTCTCTCTCTCCTACTATCACTAACCAACACTCCTGTACTTCTCCCTCTATATATCTACCCCCTTATCCATAAGCCCCCCCTCTCACTATGTTTCTCCTAAAACCCCAACCCTCCTCCTCTCTCCTACCCCTAAAATCCCACCCTTAGCTCTCTCTCTCTCTCTCTAATTCACCTACCCCTAACACTCACCCCCCTCTCTGTCCCATATCCCATAAAACCCCCGCTCTCTTTGTCTCTAACACACACTCACCCCTCTACTACTACCCCTACCATTAACCACCCTCCTCCCTCTCTCTCTCTATCTCCCGCCCCTTCTCGTTACCTTTACTAACTCACTCTCTAGCTCCCTCTCCCCTTCTCATTATCGTTACTAACCCACTTTCTAACTCCCTCCCCCCCCCTCTCTCTATGTTTCTCTTAATCCCCATATTCCCTACAACTAACCACCCCTCAATTATCTCTCTCCCTATCTACCCCCACATCCTTGACCACATATCCCACTCTCTCCCCATATACTCCCCTCTACTCTCTAACTTCCCTAGTCCTCGCCAAACCAATAACACTTCAATCTCAATGTCTCTCTCTCTCTCTCTCTCTAACCCATTATCTCAAATTGTCTTGCTCCTCCCCAAACCACTAACCTTATTGATATATATTTCCTACTCCACCCCAACATCCGTCCTCCCCCTAACCCTAATCACCCGCTCCTCTCTCTCTCTCTCTCTAAACCCCTATACATCTTCCTACCCATAACCCCAAGCCTCTACTTGAACTCTCCTCACACTCTCTAACAAATCCCTTTCTCTCTCTATTAACCCCGTACTAATACCCCTACCCCTAACCCCCCTCTCTCTCTCTCTCATACCCATAAACCTTACTAAAATCCTCTCATCTTCTCTCCCCCATACTCCTCCAAATACTCTTAACCCCCGCTCCTTTATCTCTCCCCCAACCCCCTAACCCCCACCCCCGCTCTCTCTATCTCTCTCTTCCTCTCTCTCCTAATATTTACCCCCCCTCTCTCTATCTTTTATTATCACACTCCCATCTCTTTGTCTCTCTCTCTCATTTCCCTTTGACTCCCCAAACCCATAACCTTGTTGATCTGTGTCTCTTTCTCTCCTTGAAACCCCCTTCCAAATTACTCCTAATCAACCCCTCTCTCTCCCTAACATTTCTCGTCCAACCCAAACCCTTAAACTACCCAATCTCTCTCTCTAACAACTCTTCCTCCCTCTACCACTAACCTCTCCTCCCTCCACTAATACGCCCACTCTCTCTACCCATAACCCTCCTCCTTATCCTCCTACCCATAACTCCTTCATTGAATCACCCCCTAGATCTCTCTCTCTCTCTCTCTCTCTCTACTCATCTGCCTACGCATAACCCCCATATCTCCCACTCTTCTCCTAATCCATAATAGTTCCCTGCTATCTCTCTGTCTCTCTCTCTCTCTAAGCACTCTTCCTCCCTCTACCCCTAAAATCTCTTTCGCCCACTACTCATACACCCACCCTCTCTGCCCATAACCCCTCTCCTTCTCCTCTTACCCATAACCCCCCTCTCTCTCTCTCAAAAACCTCCTCCACCTACCACCTCTCTCTCTCTCTCTCCCTCCCACAACCCCTCCACTCCTAAAAGATAACCCCTTATCCCAAACTTCCCTACTCCTCCCCAATCACTGACCCAACTAATCTCTATCTCTTTCCCTCCCCCCTATACCCATAGTTCTCACTAATTTCCCACATTCTCCTTAAACCCATAACCCAATAAATATTTATCTATTTCTCTCACACACCACCTCTCATTTCCACTAATCAGCCTCTCTCTCTCTCTCTCTCTCTCTCTCTCTACCAACAAACCACACACTCCTCATCCCCCTATCCCTATCTCCTTCCCTGCCCGCCAATCTCTCTCTACCCCTAACAAAACTTTCTCTCTCTAATCATACACCCACCCTCCTCCTCCTACCCCTAACCACCCTCTCCACTACACCTAATCACCCTCTCTCTCTCTCTCTCTCTCTCTCACACACACACACACACAAATGCAACCCAACCACTAGTCATCTCCCTATCCTTACCCCCCTCTCTCTCTACTCACAACTAACCCACTCCTCATTCCCCTATCCATATCCCCTTCTCTCTCTCTCTACCCATAACCTCTCTTTCTCTCTCTAATAATACACCCACCCTCTCCCCCCCTAAGCCTCCTCCTCCTCCTCCTTCAACCCTTAACCCCCTCTCTCTCCAAAAATTCCTCCCCCTACGACTTCTCTCTCCCCCCTCTCTCTCTCCCTCGACCCCTCCACTCATGAAAATACCCCCTTCTCTCAAACTTCCATACTTCTTAGTAAATCCCTAGCCCTACTAATCATTATTTGTTTCCCTCCCCAATCCTACCTCCCTCCTTCCCCTAGTAACCCCCCATCTCTCTCTCTCTCTCTCTCTCTCTAACCACTCTTTCTTGCGGTACTAATACAATCACTCTCTCTCCCCCTAACCCCCTCTCTCTCTCTCCAAAATCCCCTTCCCCCTACCACCTCTCTCTCTCCCTCTCTCTCTCTTTCTCCTACTATCACTAACCAACATTCCTCTACCTCTCTCTCTATATATCTACCCGCTTATCCATAAGCCCCCCCTCTCACTATGTTTCTCCTAAAACCCCAACTCTCCTCCTCTCTCCTACCCTTAAAATCACCCCCTTAGCTCTCTCTCTTTCTCTAATTCAGATACCCCCGACACTCACCCCCCTCTCTCTCCCCTATCCCATAAAACCCCATCTCTCTTTATCTTTAACACAAACTCACCCCTCTACTGCTACTGCTACCATTAACCGCCCTCCTTCCTCTCTCTCTCTATCTCCCCCCCCTTCTCGTTACCATTACTAACCCACTCTCTAACTCCCTCCCCCCCCTCTCTCTATAGTTGTCCTAATCCCCATATTCCCTACAACTAACCACCCCTCAATTATCTCTCTCCCTATCTACCCCCACATCCATGCCCACATATCCCACTCTCTCCCCCTCTCTCTAACTTCCCTAGTCCTCGCCAAACCAATAACACTTCAATCTCAATCTCTGTTTCTCTCTCTAGCCTAGTATCTCAAATTGTCTTGCTCCTCCCCAAACCACTAACCTTATTGATATATATTTCCTAGTCCACACCAACATCCGTCCTCCCCCTAAACCTAATCACCCCCTCCTCTCTTTATCTCTAAACCCCTATACATCTTCCTACCCATAACCCCAACCCTCTACCTGAACTCTCCTCACACTCTCTAACAAATCCCTTTCTCTCTCTATTAACCCCCTACTAATACCCCTACCACTAACCCCTCTCTCTCTCTCTCTCATGCCCATAACTCTTACTAAAATCCCCTCTCATTTTCTCTCCCCCATACTCCTCAAAATATCCTTAACCCCCACTGCTTTATCTCTCCCCCAACCCCCAACACCCTAACCCCCACCCCCTATCTCTCCTGATATTTACCCCCCCTCTCTTTGTCTTTTATAATCACCCTCCCATCTCTCTCTCTCTCTCTCTCTCTCTCTCTCTCTCTCATTTCCCTTCTCCTCCCCAAACCCATAACCCCATTGATGTATGTCTCTTTCTTTGCTTGAAACCCCCCTCTGAATTACTCCTAATCAAACCCTCTCGCTCTCTAACATTTCTCCTCCAACCCAAACCCATAAACTCCCTAATCTCTCTCTCTAACCACTCTTCCTCCCTCTACTAACACGCCCACTCTCTCTCCCCCTAACCCTCCTCCTTCTCCTCCTACCCATAAATCCTTCCCCGAATCACCCGCTAGATCTCTCTCTCTCTCTCTCTCTCTCTCTCTCTCTCTCTCTCTCTCTCTCCTCATCTACCTACGCATAACCCCCACACCTCCCACTCTTCCCCTAATACCTAATAGACCCTTACTCTCTCTCTATGTCTCTCTCTTCCTAACCACTCTTCCTCCCTCTACCACTAAAATCTCTTTCACCCACTACTCATACACCCAACCTCTTTCCTTCTCCTCTTACCCATAACCCCCCCTCTATCTCTCAAAAACCCCCTCCCCCTACCACTTCTCTCTCTCTCTCTCTCTCTCTCTCTCTCTCTCTCTCTCTCTCCCACAACCCCTCCACTCCTAAAAGATAACCCCTTATCTCAAACTTCCTTACTCCCCAAATCACTAACCCTCCTAATCTCTATCTCTTTCCCTTCCCCCCCTATACCCACATTTCTCACTAATTTCCCACCTCCTCCTCAAACCCATAACCAAATAAATATTTATCTATTTCTCTCCCCCACCCCCTCTCATTTCCACTAATCAGCCTCTCTCTCTCTCTCTCTCTCTCTCTCTCTACCCACAAACCACCCACTCCTCATCTCCCTATCCCTATCTCCTTCCTTGCCCCGAATCTCTCTCTACCCCTAACCAAAATTTCTCTCTCTAATCATACACCCACCCTCCTCCTCCTACACCTAACCTGCCTCTCTCTCCAAAACCCCCTACCCTTACCAACTCTCTCTTTCTCTCAACACCCCCGCTCAGGACAAATACCCCCTTCTCTCAAAATTTCCTACTCTTTAGCAAATCCCTAAACCTCCTAATCTCTATCTCTTTCCATCTCCCATCCTACCTACTACCTACTTCCATTAATCAGCCCCATCTCTCTCTCTCTCTCTCTCTCTCTCTCTCAACTACCTACTCATCCACCTACCCATAACCCCTAACTCTTACTACCCCCCATTTTATCTCTCTTTCCTTTCCCAACTCTCTCTCTCTCTCTCTGTAACCACTCTCTCTCTAATCATACACCCACATTATCTCCACCTAACCCCTATCCTTCTCCTCATACCCCCAACCCCCACACTCTCTCTCCAAAACCCCCTTCTCAATACCGCCTCTCTCTCTCTCTTCTACTACAACAAACCACCACTCCTCTACCTCTCTCTCTCTCTATATATATATCCTTCTTTATCCATAAGCTCGCCCTTTCACTATGTTTCTCCTAACTCCCCAACCACCTCCTCTCTCTCTCTCTCTCATCTACCCCTAAAACCCACTTCTCTCTCTCTCCCTTATCCCCTAAAACCCCCTTGTCTCTTCATATTTAACACACACATGCACCCCTCTACTCCCACCCCTACCATTAACCACCCTCCTCACTCTCTCTCTATCCCCCTCTTTCTTGTTACCCTTACTGACCCCCTCTCTTATACACAATCCCCCCTCTCTCTATGTTTCTCCTAATCTCCCTATTACTTAGAAATAACCACCCCTCCACTATTTCTCTCCCTATCTACCCCCACATCCCTGCCCACTTCTCTCGTTCTCTTCCACTATACTCCCCCCTTCTCTCTAACTTCACTCGTCCTCCCCAAACCCATAACACTTCAATCTCTTTCTCTCTCTCTACCCCTTATCTCAAATTGCCTTGCCCCAAATCCTTGAACCTATTATATCTATTTCTTAATCTAACGATAATCATCTCTCTCTCTCTCTCTCTCTTTAAACCCCTACGCATCTGCCTACCCATAATCCCAACCCTATACCTGAGCTCTCCTCATACTCTCTAACAACTCTCTTTCTCTCTCTCTCTCAACCCCCTACTCATACCCCTACCACTAACCTCTCTCTCTCTCTCACATCCCATTAACCCTTACTGAAAACCTCTCTCATTTCTCTCCCCCCAATCATCCATATACACTGAATCCCCACTCCTTTATCTCCCTCTCAACCCCTTAACACCCACCCCCCTCTCTCTATATCTCTTTTCCTTTCTCTCCTAACCCTTACCCCCCTCTATTTGTATTTTATAATCCCCCTCCCCCATACCACTAGCTACCCTCACATCTCTCTCTGTCTCTCCCTCTCTCTCTCATTTCCCTTTTCTTCCCCAAAACCATAACCCCCTTGATCTTTGTCTCTTTTTCTCCCTAAACCCCCACTCTCTCTCTAGCTTCCCTCCTCCTACCCAAACCCTCAAACTCCTCAATCTCTCTCTAGGCACTCTTCCTCCCTCTACCACTATCGTCTATTTCTCCCTCTACTAATACACCCACCCTATCTCCCTCTAACCCCCCTCCTTCTCCTCCTACCCATAACCCCCTTTTCCCCCTACTACTTCTCTATCTCTCTCTCTCAACCCCTCAACTCCTAAAAACTACCTCCTATTAAGATTCCCTATTCCTCAAAAATTCCCCAACCGTCCTAACCTCTATCTCTTTCCCTCCACCCTATATGCAACCTTCTCACTAATTTCCCTCCTCCCTAAATGACTAACCCCATAAATATTGATCTATTTCTCTCCCTTACCGCACCTCCTCTTGACTACACCTAATCTCTCTCTCTCTCTCTCTCTCTCTCTCTCTCTCTCTCTCTCTCTCTCTCTCTTTCTCTACCTGCAACCCACCGAATTCTCATCTCCTATCTCTCCCCCCCTCTCCTCTCTACCCACAACCAACACATTCCTCATCCCCCTATACCTATCACCCCCTTTCTCTCTCTACCCCTAAAGACTCTTTCTCTCTCTAATCATATCATACACCCACCATCTCTCCCCAACACCCCCCTCCTTCTCCTACCCCTAACCTCCCTCTCTCTCCAAAACCCCCTCCCCCTACCACTTCTCTCTCTCTCTCTCTCTCTCTCTCTCTCTCTCAACTCCCCCCAATCCTTGAAAATACCCCCTTCTCTCAAACTTCCCTACTCCAGACCAAATTACTAACCCTCCTAATCTTTACCCCAACCTCCCTCAACCCTCCTACCCCTAATCACTCCCATCTCTCTCTCTCTCTCTCTCTCTCTCAAATCCCTTCTACCTCTACAACTAACCCCCCTCTCTCTCCCCTCTCCACTAACTCTTACCAAAACCCTCTATAATTATCTCTCTCTCCCCTACTCCCCCACCTATCCCTAATGCCTGCTACTTTCTATCTCCCCCAAACTCCTAACACCCACCCCTCTCTATCTCTTTATCTCTCTCTCACCCACCCCCCTACTCCAATCCCTACCACTAACTATTGTCTCTCTCTCTCTCTCTCTCTCTCTCTCTAACCTTTAATAACAACCTTCCTCATTTTCTCTATCATGTAATCCTCCACCTACCCCTAATGCCCACTGCTTATCTCTCCTCCAACCTACTAACACCCAGCATCTCTCTACCTAACCGCCCCTCTTTCTCTCTCTCTACACCCCTCCCCCTCTCTCCCTCTCTATCCCAAATCCACACACAAGACTCCAACTCTATCTACTTTTCTACTCCAAATCCACTCCTACCCCTTCTCTCTCTCTCTCAAACCCCTACTAATACACCTACCCTTAACAACCACCTCTTTCTCTCTCCCACTATTCACTAACACCACATATTCTCTCTCTCTTCCAACAACACGCCCACTCCTCATCCCCTTAAGCCTACCCCTTTCTCTCTCCCTACCCCAGAATCCCCTAGTCCTCACCTCCTATCACTACCACCCATCTCTCTCTCTCTACTTATAATATCACTCTCTCTTTACCCCTAACCACTCTTTCTCTCTCTACACCTAACCACTTTCTCTATCTTCTCACCTCCTCTCTATTTTCCTAACTCCCTCATATTCTACCTACCCCTAACCCCTCCATTTATCTCTCATAAACCCCCCCCACCTCTCTCTCTCTCTCCCTAAAATCCCAACTCCCAAATCCTCAACTACACCCCCTTCTCTCAAATTGCCTTACTCTTAACTAAACCACTAAAGTCTTCATATCTACCTCTTCCTCTCCCCAAACGTCCCTCCTCACCTACCCCTTATCATCCGCCAACTCTCTCTCTCTCTCTACTCATAACCCTCTCTCTTCTTCCCTAACATCGATCCTCCTCCCTTTACCCCTAACCCCCCTCTCTTTTCCCTCAAACCCCTCCCCCTACCAACTCTCTCTCTCTCTCTCTCCTATCCATTACTAAAACCCTCTCTCATTCTCTCTTTCCTATGCTCATCCACTTGCCCCTAAACCCCAACACTTTCTCTTTCCCCCATCCCCTTAACAACCACCAACTCTTTATATATCTCTCTCTCTACACCTAGCCCCCATATCTCTCTCTCTCACTCTAAACCCATACTCATCCGCCTACCTATAAACCCCACCCGTCTGCCCCCATCTATTTCTCTCTCAACACACTAATCCCAACCCTACCACTAACCTCTCTCTCTCTCTCTCTCTCTTAATAAAACACTTCCACATTCTCTCCCTCCCATACTCCTTCACCTACCTCTAATAAAGACTCCTTTATCTCTCCATCAAACCCCTAAAACCCATCCCCCCTCTCTCTCACTCACCCCACTACTACCACTACCATTGACGTCGCTCTCTCTCTCTCTCTCTCTCTCTCTCCCCTCCACCTTACCCTTACTAACACCCTCTCTCATTCTCTCTCTCTCTTACTCCTCCACCTCCACCTAGCCCCCACTACTTTCTCTTTCTCAAACCCAATAACACCCTCTCTCATTTTCTCTCTCCCCTACTCCACCTACCCCAAACCCACTGACACCCACCCCCTCCCCTCTCTCTCTCAATCGCTAAACACTCTCTCTCTGTAACCCCACTCTTTCTCTCTCTCCTACTCCCACAAATAACCAACCTCCTCATTTCTCTCTCTCCCCAAACTCCTAACCCCCAAATCCTCAACTATACCGACTTCTCACAAACCACCCTTCTCTTCCCCAAATGACTAAAATATTGATCTCTACTTATTCCTCTCCCTAAATGTCCCTCCTCCCCTACCCCTAATCACTCCCCAACTCTCTCTCTCTCTCTCTCTCTCTGTCTACTTATAACCCCCTCTCTTTTTCAATAACACCCATCCTACTCCCTCTACCACTAATCCCCATATCTCTTCCCTAAACCCCCTTCCCCCCACCACCTCTCTCTCTATCTCTCTCCTAACCATTACTAACTCCCTCTCTCATTCTCTCTCACCTATACTCATCCAATTACCATTAAACCCCAACATTTCTCTCTCCCTGAACCCTTTAACAACCACCTTCTCTATCTCTATTTCTATCTGTCTCTAAACCCCTACTCATCCACCTACCCATAACTCCCACCCCTATGCCCCCATCTCTTTCTCTCTCAAACCTCTAATCCTACTCATACCACTAACTTATTTCTCTCTCTAACCCTTACTAAAACAGTCACATTCGCTCTCTCTCATACTCCTCCAACTACCCCTAACCAAGATTGCTTTCTCTCTCTCCTTAACACGTAAAACCCATCCCCCATCTCTCTCTCCCACTCACCCCAATAATACCACTACCATTAACCTCTCTCTCTCTCTCTCTCTCTCTCTCTCACTCTCTCCTCCACCTAACCCTTACTAACACCCTCTCTCATTCTCTCTCTCCCATGCTCCTCCACCTACACCTAAGCCCCACTGCTTTCTATTTCTCCCACCCACTAACACCCTCTCTCATTCTCTTTCTCCCCCATCCCACTGACACCCAACCTCTCTCTCTCTCTCACTGTCTCTCTCTAGACCTAACCCTCCTGTTGTTTATCTCTTTTTCACCCCCAACTCCAATCCTCTCCCCTACCCCTAATAAACCCCCTAGAGTCTCTCTTTCTATGTCTCTCTTACAAACCCATATTAATCCATATATACATAACCCCCACTACTTTCTCTCTCCCAATACTCTATAACACCTCCCTACAATCCCTCTCTCTCTCCCACACACTCCTCACACCCCTATCCCTAAACCCTCTCTCTCTCCCTACCTGCAACATGCCAGTTGTCACCTCCTACCCCTACCCCTGGCCCCATCTCTCTCTCCCTCAAGCCTCCCCATTCCTTAACAATACCCCCTTCTCTCAAACTACCTTGCACATCCCCTAACCTCTCTCTCTCTCTAACCCAACTCTCAACACCCTAGACCTGTATACCCTCTTCTCTCAAACTGACCTTCTCATCCATAAACCACTAAAATTATGATCTCCACCTGTTTCTCTCCCACAACATCACTCCTCAACCTAACCCTAATCATCTCTCAAATATCCCTATATCTCTTCCTCTCTATGTCTCTCTAACCCTAATATTTCTCTCTACCCTAAACCCTCTTTCTCTCTACCCGTAACAACTCTTTCTCTGTACACCTAACATTTCTTTCTCTATCTACGAATAACCCCCACTCTCTTTCCTTAACTCCCATCCTACTCCCACTACCTCTAAACCACTCCTCTCTCTCCCTCTCTCTCTTAAACCCCCTACCACTTCTCTCTCTCTCTCTCCCTTAAAACTCCTCCCCATACCACTTCTCCCTCATTCTCTCTCTCTCCCCTAATCCTAGCTCCACCACTCACTCCCCTCTATCTATCTTTATCTCTCTCTCTCTCTCTCTCCTTCTCTCTCACCCTCTCACCTTCTCCACCTAACCCTTAATAACACCCTTCCCCATTCTCTCTCTCCCCTACTCTTCCACCTACCCCAAACTCATGATCCCCCTATCCCTACCCCACTCTCTCTCTCCCTACTCATCACCCCCAAGTAATCACCTCGTACCCCTACCCCCCATATCTCTCTCTCTCTCTCTCTACTCCTACCACTAAACACCCTCTCTCTCTCTCTCTCTTTCCCCTACTCCTACAACTATCACCTATCTCTCTCTCTATATATCTCCATAATTCCCCCTTCTCTCTCTCCCTACCTATCACCCGCAAGTACTCACCTCCTACCCCTACCCCCCAACTCTCTCTCTCTCTACTCCTACAACTAAACACTCTCTCTATCTACTCCTACCGCCTAACACATCTCTCTCTCTCTCTCTCTCTCTCTCTCTCTCTCTCTCTCTCTCTCTCCATAAGCCCCACTTATCTCTATGTTTCTATTAATCCCCCTATCCCCCACAACTAAGCACCCCCCAGTATCTATTTCCCTATATATCCCCACCTCCTTGCCTACATATTTTTCTCTCTCCCAATGTACTCTATCCTTCTCTTTAACTACCCTCATCCTCTCCAAACACATAACCCTTTAATCTCTCTCTCTCTCTCTTTCTCTCTCTCTCTTCTCCAAACCCCCCACTCCTTAACTATATCCCCTTCTCTAAAATGGTTGTGCTCCTTTCGATACCCCTAACTCTCTCAATATCTATCTCTTTCTCTACCCCAACTTGCCTCCTCCCCACTACCCCTAATCACCCCACAACTCTCTCCCTCCCCATCTCTCTAAGAATGTACTCATCCACCTACCTATAACTTCAACCCCTCTCCCTCTTCCCCTACTCCAAAAAAACCCCCTCTTAATCCCCTACTGCTACCTCTACCACTAACCCCTCCCCACTCTCTCTCTCACCTCCTCCCCCTAATCCTTACTAAAACCTTTTCTCATTTTCTCTCTCCCCCAACCCCCCAACATTCTCTCCCTCTCTCTCTTTTGTACTAATTCACCTACCCCTAATGTTAACCTAGCTCTCTCTCTCTCTCTCTCCCTCCCATAATCATAGCACTAATATGTCTCTCTCTCTCTCCCTCCCATAATCATAGCACTAATCTCTCTCTGTCTCTCTCTCTCCATAATCCCCCCTATCCCCTACAACTAACCACCCCTACTATCTCTCTCTATCTACCCCCACCTTCCTACACGTATCTCTCTCTCCATGTATAATACCCGCTTTTCTTTAAATACCCTCATTGTTGCCAAACACAGAGCCCTTTAATATCTCTCTCCCCAAACCTCCCAACTCCTCAACTATACCCCTTTCTTTCAAATTGCTCTACTCCTCTAAAAACCCTAACCCTCCTGATATTTATCTCTTTCACTATCCCAACATCTCTAGTCCCTTTACCCATAATCACGTCCCATCTCTCTCTCTATCTCTCTTTCTCTAAACCCCCTACACCTACCCCTACCACTAACCCCTCTCTATCTCTCTCCCCTCCTCTGAATAACCCTTACTAAGACCCTCTCTCATTCTCTCTATCTCCCATACTCCACCTACCCTTAATCCCAACTACTTTCTCTCTTCCCTAGCCCCCTAAAACCCACCCCCTCTCTCTCTTACTCTCTTTATCTCACCCAACCCTCTACCCATACCACTAAACTCTCTCTCTCTCTCTCTCTCTCTCTCTCACTCGCGACTAAACCTTTACTAACACCCTATCTTATTTTCTATATCCCATACTCCTCCACCTACCCTTAACACCCACTACTTCTCTCTCCTACAATTTGCTAACACCCACCTTATCTCTCTCTAACCCCTCCTCTTTCTCTTTCTCATACTCCCACCACTAGAAAACCCCCTTTCCTTTGTCTTCTCACCCCACCTTCCCTCCATCTCTCTCTCTCTCTCCTTCAAATCCACACCCGAGACTCCTCAATTAAACCCCCTTCTCTCTAACTTTCTTACTCTGCCTCAAAACCTTGACCCTATCACTCTCTCTCTTTACCCCTAACTAATATTTATCTCTCTAATCATAACCCTCCTCTCTCTTTTACTAACACCCCTTTGAATCCCCCTACACATGACCCCCCTTTATCACTCGTAAACCCCCACCCCCTGCTCTCTATCTCTTTATATATTATATATATATATATCCTCCAAATCCCAACCCCACACTCTTGAATATACCACCTTAACTCAAATTTCCTCGCTTGTCCCCAAACAACTAAATTCTTTATCTCTACCTCTTTCTCTCCTTAAATGTCCCTCCTCCCCCTACCCCTAATAACCCCCCAACTCTATCTCTCTCTCTTAGAACTCGCTTCCCTAAAACCCATCCTACTACCTCTATCCCAAAGCCCCCTCTATCTTTCCTAAACACCCTCCCTCCTACCACCTCTCGCTCTCTCTCTCTCTCTCTATATATATATATATATCTCATAACCCTTACTAACACCTTGTCTAATTCTCTCTCGCCTATACTCATCTACTTACCCCTAAACCCAAACATTTTCACTCCCCCAACCTTATAACACCCACCCGCTCTATCTTTGTATCTCTCTCTACCCCTAACACCCATCTCTCTCTCTCTCTAAACCTCTACTCATCCACCTACCCATAACCGCCATCTCTTTTCCTCTCAACCCCCTACTCCTACCCTTAACACTAACCTCTCTCTCTCTCTAACCCTTACTAAAACACTCTCTCATTTTCTCTCTCCCATACTCTTCCACCTACCCCTAGCCAACACTAATTTTTCTCTCTAGCAAACCCTTAAAACCTATACCTCATCTCCCTCTCTCTCTCCCCCATCCACCTAACCCTTATTACACCCTCTCCCACTTTCTCTCTCCCATACTCCACCTACACCTAACCCCCACTTCTTTCTCTTTATCCAACCAAATAACACCCTCTCTCATTCTCTCTCTCCTACTCCTAACTCACACTACTTTATCTCTCCCAAAAACCACTAACACCCACCCCATCTCTCTCTGTAACCCCCCTATTTCTCTCTCTCCTACTTGCATAACTAACCAACCCCCCATATCTCTATCTCTGGACACCTTGTTCCCCCCACTCTCTCTCTCTCACCCAAATCCACACCAATAATACTAAATGAAAGTTCCCTTATATCTAACCTCCCTACTCATACACCCACCCTCTCTTCCCCTAACACCCCTCCTTTCTCACCTACCCTTAACCCACCCTCTCTCACTCCAAAACCTCCTCCCCCTTACCACCTCTCTCTCTCTCTCTCTCTCTCCCCCCCCCAAAACAAAAAAATACCCCCTTCTATAAAACTTCCTTAATCCTCCCCAAATACCTAAGCCTCCTAATCTCTATCTCTTTCCCTCCTCCACCCTCCCTCTCTCTCTCTCTCTTTGTCCTCCCCCAACATTTACTATTGCCTCTCTCTCTGTATCTAACCACTCTTCCTCCATATACCCCTAGCATCACTTTCTCCCTGTAGTCATACACCCACCCTCTCTCCCCTAACCCACCACCTTCTCCTCCTACCCATAACCCCCCTCTCTCTCTCCAAAACCCCCTCCCCCTATCACTTCTCTCTCTCTTTCTCTCTCTCAATCCCTCCACTACTAAAAAATAACCCCCTCTCTAAAAATTCCCTACACATCCCCAAATCCCTAATCCTCCTAATATCTATCTCTTTATGTCCCACCCCTATACCCACCCTTATCATGAATTTCCCTCCTCCTCCCCAAACCCCCAACCCCATTAATCTTTATATATTTCTCTCACCCACCCCCTCCTCTCCACTACACCTAATAACCATCTCTCTCTCTCTCTCTCTCTCTCTCTCTATCTCCGTCTAGAAACCACCCAACCCTCATCACCCTATCCCTATCCCATTCTCTCACTTTATCTCTCTACCCCTAAAATATCTTTTTCTCTCTATTCATACACTGACCCTCTCACCCTCTAGCCCCCCTCCTTCTCCTCCTACCCCTAACACCCTCTCTCTCCAAAACCCCCTCCCCCCTACCAACTCTCTCTCTCTCTCTCTCTCTCTCCAACACCCTCTCTCATGCAAAACAACCCCTTCTCTCAAACTTTACTACTCCTAACCAAACCTCTAAACTTCTTAATCTATATCTATTTCTCTCCCCCATCCTACCTCCTCTCTCCTTCCCCTAATTACCTGCCATCTTTCTCTCTTTCTCTCTCAACCCCCTAATCATCCACCTACACATAACCCCCACCACTCCCTCTCTCTACCTACTCCCTAACATAACCCCACTTTCTCTCTCTTTAAAACACACATATTCACCCTCTTAATCCCACACCTAAAACAACCTTCCTTCTCCCTTTTTCTCTATTCCCCATCCCCCCCAACCCTTACTATCCCCCCATCTCTCTCTCTATTTTTCCTCTCCCAACAATTATAGTTTCCTCTCTCTCTCTCTCTCTCTCTCTCTCTCTCTCTCCCCATCTATGTAACCACTCTTTCTCCCTATACCCCTAACCTCTCTTTCTCTCTCTGATCATACACCCACCCTCTCTGGTGCTAACCCCCAAACTTCTCCTATCGCTAACTCTCATCTCTCTCAAAAACCCCCTTCCCCCTACCACCTCTCTCTCTCTCTCTCTCTCTCTCCCTCTCTCTCCTACTACCACTAACCACCACTACTCTAGCTATCTCTCTATATATCTCCCCCTTTATCCATAAGCCTCCCCTGTCACTATGTTTCTCCTAAACCCCCCGACCCCCATCCTCTCTCATACCCCAACAATCCCCCCTTTAGCTCTGCCCCTCTCTCTCTCTATCTCTCTAATTCACTTTTCCCTAACAACCACCCCTCTCTCTCTCCCCTATCCCAAAAAGACCCCCTCTGTCTATCTCTAAACCACAACTAGCCCACTCCTCGTCCC